>CM050167.1:368401435-368748935 GCA_027410445.1 Discoglossus pictus
GGTTAAAGTGTGACTGGACTAACAGCACCATTGCGAATAAACAGCATCAAAACTGCCTAGCACCACATGCCATTAATGTCAGAGGTGAACGTCGACTGCCAAGGTGTGTGAGTGCCAACCAACAAACTACAGTTGAGCAACTCACCATCCAAACAAACCAGGCACGTTTAGCATGTCAGATGTAAAACCTGTAAGAACAAACACTTGTTGGAAGAACCCAAGCTGGAGAATGTTTGCTTCACATTGTTTGGGTCCACTCATACCTCTGGAAGGCACTCTCAAATGATTGGATTATCTATTCATCCTTGCAGATCAAGTACATCCATACATGTCGACTGCCTTCCCTGGAGCGGATGGGATCTCTCAGCAGGACAATGCAGCATGTCATATTGACAGAATTGCCCGGGTGTGCTTGGAGGAGCCTGATGAAGACTTCCAAGTACTTTCCTGGCCTCCAAATTCCTCAAAATTGAACTCCATTGAGCACCTGTGGGACCACCTTGATCGCTATTTTTGCTGTATTGATGCTCTACCACGCAATCTTCCTGGGTTAATATTTATTTATATTACAATAATAGGAGACTGTACATTTATATACTGTTATGCTTGAGCCTTGCTGAATATGTGTACATTTGTTTAATTATGGTTGACCCTGATTAAATATGTATGTGTTTATAATTTTAGGTGAACATGGCTGAATATGTGTTTACTTATTTCAATTTAGACCCTAGCTGATTATGTATATATGTGTATTATAATTATAGTGGTTCCTTAATGAATGCTGATATAATATTAAGAGGCCCTGGTCTAATATGTTTAGATTGTATGAGTAAAAGTGATCCTGATTACATTCATATGTAGGAAACCCAGTTGTAGCTGGTGAAATGTTAAACTGGGAGGGTGGTAGACTTTCAAATCATATATATATATATATATATATATATATATATATATATATATATATATATATATACTGTATATAGGTATCTAATTATTTATATTTATATATCTATAGCTCCAATACCAGCATACAGCTCCTGGTATTCCTAGGTGGTCTCCCATCCAAGTACTGGCCAGGCCTAACCCTGCTTAGTGTCAGGATGGTTCAACCTCTTGGTTACCTGACTGGAATCAAACCCAGGTGTTGAACACTTGTCTCTTCAGTTGTAGCCATGGGTGCAGGAACCGGGCGGGGGTATTTTTAAACTATATGCAGTATCCCCCCCCAGATTTTTCTCCTACCCATGGTTGTAACCCACCGAAAAATGCAAGAGAGTTGGAGATATTCTATAGAAATTATTTAAAATGTACAAAATCTCTAAAATACATTCCTGTTATTCATATCAAATTATTATTTTTTAAACAAGAAAAAAGTTATGTGTTGTAAGAAAATTAAGTAAATTCTAAATACATTATATTACTAGAAATAATGATAATAATTGTTGGGTCTTGGTGAACTCTAGGGCCGTCATTCAATTGCAATTTGGCCAATTGAATTGGGCCCAAAATAAGCACATAACATATTTTTTTAAAGAAGTTTTTAGTAAGCAAACATCTATCCAAAAACAAGGTTTTCACTGACTAAAAACTTCTTTAAAAAAATATGCTATGTGCTTATTTAGAGCCCTATTCAATTGGCCAAATAGCAATTGAATGAGGCCCTAAGCATCTATCCAAAAGCAAGGTTTTTACTAACTAAAAACTTCTTTAAAAAAAATATGCTATGTGCTTATTTAGGGCCATATTCAATTGGCCAAATCGCAATTGAATGAGGGCCTAGGAGTTTACCTCCTAACCCTGATACTGAGATACGAGCAATAACAATGATTCTGAAGGTTAAATCATAACAGATCCCAGGCCTGCCAATTAGCATCTACTGGTAGTGCATGCTGGGCCTTAAACCAGACATCACAATGCCTAATTAATCAATTACAGGAAATCAAATCACATGAAAATTCTTCTAAATAAGCAATTGGAAGTGATGGTGCACGCATTAAAGGCATAGTTCTATAATGCACAAAATATCTTCAGCAGAAAATAGTGTAAATATGCCTGCTCAACATCATTTAAACAACTTATAAATAAATATTTCTTCAGATTGTTTATGAAAAGTTAGAGAAGTCATAAATTATTCACGCCCCCATGCATCTATTATATAATAAGTCTTAAAAAACAGCATGTTAAATGATTTGCACTCTGCTTCTTAATATCTTCTCATTGATTATTAATGCACCTTAAAACTGTAATGCAATATTATTTACAGTATATTATGTATTTACTAAATTATTTCAGAAACCTCAGACCATATGAACAAAACAGATTTATGCCATACACACACACTTATTAACATAAAGGTAACATGGATGTGGAAGAAACTGAATGTGTCCAATTCTACAAAGATATTCAACACCTCCTAGATATAACACTAAGAAAATATGTTATTCTCATCATAAGCGATTGAAATACGAAAGTAGAAAAACAAAAGACACCTGCAATAATGGACAAGTTTGGTTATTGAATACAAAATGAAGCATGTCAGAGGTTAGTACAACTCAGTGAAAATAATTCTGTGGTCAAAGTAAACACTCACTTCCACCAGCCTAAGAGACAACTATCCACATGGACATCACCAGATGGACAATATCAAAATCAGATTGACTATATACATTGTAGCCAAAGATGGTGGAGCTCTATACAATCAGCAAGAACAAGACCTGGAGCTGATTATGAGCTTCTTATTGCAAAGTTCAGAATTAAACTAAGAAAAAGATGGACAATAATCACACTAAGCATTTTCTGTGAGTTTTCAATCTTGCAAGGTGCTTTGGGGAAAGCTCTATAGACACTGGATTCTAAGATCAAAGACAGGGCACTCCATCTTTTGTAATGTGTTAATTTTGTTTTGCCTTGATCACAACGTATGTATAGCGATACAGAGCATGTTGGCACGTTACAAATAAACGATAATAATAATAAAAGGTAATGGAGATAGTAACATATTTATCAAACTGAATGGAAAATTCCAAGTGGATGTGACAAAAGATAAAAATGGTAGTGACTTAACAGAAGTATACCAGATAAAGAAGGGATGGAAGGAATACACATTAGATACAGCACTGATAACCTCATCAGTTTGTCCAATGAGCTGGAGTGTGACATCTTGGAAAGTGAAGTGAGATGGACCCTAGGAAGCCCTTGCTGATAACAAGGCTGCAGAAGTTGATAGAATCCCAGTTGAACTGTTTAAAATCATAGAAGATGATGCTGTGAAAGTGGTGTTTTCCATGTCCCAACAAATTTGGAAAATTCAACAGTGGCCAGTAGATTAGAAAAGATCAGTCTATATACCAATCCCCCCAAAATACATTGCCAAAGAGAGCTCCAATTATCAAACAATTGCACTCATTTCATATGCCAGAAAGGTAATGCTTAATATTCTACAAGCTTGGCTCCAACAATATAAAAAACAAAGAGTATCAGATGTGCAAGCCAGGTTTCACAGAGGGAAAGGCACAAGAGATCAAATTGTCAATGTATGCTGGATAATAGAGAAAGACAGAGATTTCCAGAAAAACATTTACATCTCCTTCATAGACTACACTAAAGCATTGGCTGTTTGGATCACAACAAAATGTGACAAGTTCTTAAAGAGACGGGGATACCAAACTATCTCCTCCACCTCCTGAGGAATCTGTATGTGGACCTAGAAGGCACATTTGGATCTGAACATGGAACAACAGAATGGTTCAAGATCGGGAAAGAAGTTCCTTAAGGTTGTATATTGTCCCTGTATTTATTCATCTTACATGCAGAATACAACACGTGTAAGGCCTGATAGGATGAATACAAAGCAGGAATTAATATAGATGGAAGAAATATAAACAACCTCAGATACGTGGATGATACTACTCTAATGGCTTGAAAGTGAAGAAGAACGAAAGAACCTATTGGTGAGAGTAAAAGAAGAAAATGCAAAAGCTGGCCTACTGCTTAATGTTAAAAAGACAACAATCATGGCAAAAAGCAATCTCTGTTCCTGGCAAATAGATGAGGAAGAAATGGATACAGTGAAATATGTTGTTTTCCTGCGCTCCAAAATCTCTGCAGATTGTTAATGAAGCCATGAAATAAAAAAAAAATGCTTGGGTCTGGGCAGGAAAGCTATGACAAGTCTGCAAATGCTAGTAAAATGAAAATATACTAAAGTATCAACAAAGGTCCACATTGTTAGAACTATGGTATTCAAAGTACTAACATATGGATGTGAGGACTGAACCATAAAGAAGGCTGAGTGCTGTAGTATTGATGCCTTTGACTTGTGGTGTTAGAGAAAATGGCTTAGAGTCCCTTGGACTGCAAGAAGATCCAATCTGTTAATAATATAGGAAATCAATCCAAACTCCTCACTGGAAGGTATGATCCCTACAGAAGACTCTGAAGCTGGGACAAATTAAAGGCACACAAAGAAGTGAATGGTAGAGGTGTAGATGGATAGATGAGGTCATTGAAGAAATGAACATGAGCTTGATGGATCTCAGAGGAGCAGTGGCTGACAGATGTGTCTGGTGTGCTGAAGTCAATAGGGTCAAA
This sequence comes from Discoglossus pictus, assembly GCA_027410445.1. NCBI lineage: Eukaryota > Metazoa > Chordata > Amphibia > Anura > Alytidae > Discoglossus > Discoglossus pictus. The sequence continues at coordinate 368,406,026 of CM050167.1, forward strand.
GAGATTCAGATATGACTGAATGACTAAACAACATTTATATTTACGAACAGTAAGATCCAGCTGTACTTACAGATATTGCTACAGGATATAGTCATTTCTGTCTATATGAAGAATCTACTCTCTGACATAGCACCAACACCTTAGGATATATACCACAGGGCTATATGCACTAAGGCAAAAAAATATCTTGTGTGATGAGACCTTTCCAGTCTGTGGCTTTGTGACAAGAAATACAACCTGCAGCAACTCTTTGTTGAACATACAACTTATATATTGTGAATTAATGCTATCTCGGGCCAGTGTTTTCATTGGCCTTTGCCTTCTTTGGGCAAGTACAACCCTGCTAAAACATAACACAACATCTAATTTAAATGGATGATATCTGGGAGATGATAGCCTCAGGTTACAGACATCTACTCAATAAAGCGCAAAATTAGTTTTCCAAATTGTCAAAGAGGCTACATGGCACAACACAGAAAATGGTGAGGCCCTCCTTACTAATGAGAAACACTTTATTTAAATGACATATTTAAATTCATTTCAGAACAATATCAGTCTTTCAGTTGATTTCAGTCAAGTGAATGCAAGATAAGCTTTCACATCAAAACATCTATTCACAGAATGTTTAGCAAATAGAAATAATAGTGTTTGGTAAATTTAAACAAAAATGTTGAATTGTGCATATTTTTTTTACATAAAACACAGCTGCAAGTAGATGATTTCAATTTACCCTAAAATAAAATAAAAAAACATTTATCTGTTCTGGAGTGAGTAGTTGTTTTGAGAAGTAATTAAAAATACGTAACTTATGTAAATCACATTTCATGTACTCAGAAGAGGAGTTGCCTAATGTTTTTAAAAGTTGATCATATTTTCTAAAATATATTTTAGATATGCTAATTAGAGCCTGAAAGAGATGTGTAACCCTCCAAAAAATGTTCAGTTGTGCATTTAAATATGAATTTATTTAAAAAACTCCAATTCAAGTTGGCAGCTAGGAGCCTCCTGGCTGAAGCCTGAAATACACCAAATGTTAAAGAACTACTGTGGTCATATTTTTTAAAATGTACCAGTATAAAGAACTACACTTAGTACATAGTATTTGAGGATGAGTAAAGACTGTTGGTCCATGAAGTTCAACCCTTTTAGATCTCTTCTGATCGTTTTAATATGTGGACTATTTGTTAATAATTGTTAATTGATCCAGAGGAAGGCAAATAAAATTCCTTCCTGACCCCAGAGACTTGCTATCGAATTTCTCCCTGGATCAATATTCCTTCACTAGTTATCTAGGATAGCCTTGAATGCCCTCTTTATTTAAAAATATATCTAACCCCTTTTTAAAGTTATCTATGGAATTCGCTGTCACCACCCAAGGTGAAATCCTTTTTCCTCTAACCTCAACGGATGTCCTCTTGTCAGTCGAAAATCTCTTGGTACAAAAAGTTCACTTGACAAAGCCTTATATTGACCCTGGAGGTATTTAAATAAGGTAATCATATCCCCTCGTAGATGCCTTTTTTCAAGGGAAAATAAGTTTAATTTGGTTAGTCTTTCTTCATAACCCCTCCATTAACCTAGTTTTGTTGCCCTTCTCTGTACTTTTTACAGCTCTAAAATGTCCTTTATATGAAGTGGTGCCCAAAACTGTACTCCATATTCCAAATGAGGGCGTACTAGGGATTTGTATAGTGGCAGAATTATATTTGCTTCCATGCTTCTATACCCTTTTTAATACATGCTAATATTTTATTTGCCTCTACAGCTGCTGCTTGGCATTGAGCACTGCTACCTAGGTGGTTGTCCACAAGTACTCCTAAATCCCTTTCATTATCAGATACCCCTAAATTTACTCCATTAAGATTATAAATTGCATGGCTATTTTTCCTTCCCAAATGCACAACCTTACATTTATTTGTATTAAATCTCATCTGCCATTTAGCCGCCCATTTCTTTAATTTATGCAAATCCCTTTGCAGGGAAAGTACATCATTATCTGATTTAATTACCTTGCACAACTTAGTGTCAACTTTTGAGTCCTACTTCTACGTCATTAATAAATATGTTAAAAAGGAGAGGACCTAATACTGAACCTTGAGGAACCCCACTTACCACATTAGTCCAATCGGAGTATGTTTCATTTACAACAACCCTTTGCTTCCTGTCTTTAGCCAGCTCTCGATCCATGAGCAAATATTTACTGCAATTCCTGTATCCCTTAGTTTGCTCAAAAGTCTCCCATGTGGCACTGTATCAAAAGCGTTTGCAAAATCCAAAAAGACTACATCCACTGAGTTGCCCTGATCCAAGTTCCTACTAACCTCCCCATATAAACTAATTAGATTGGTCTGACATGGCCTATCCTTCATAAATCCATGTTGACTGCTACCCATGATCTTGTTCAAATAGACATATTCTTGTATTCTGTCCCTTACTAACCCTTCTAAAAGCTTCCCAACTACAGATGTGAGGCTCACTGGTCTATAATTCCCCGGATTTGCTCTTGCTTCCTTCTTAAATATAGGTATCACCTCTGCTTTTCTCCAGTTATCTTGTAGCGACCCTGTGGTGAATGAGTCTTGAAAAATTAGATATAATTGTTTGGCAATTCCATCAGGACCTGGGGCTTTATTAACATTTATTTTCTCCAACCTCTTTTGGATCTGTGTTAACCAGTTATTTAGTGATGGTAGTGTAGCCCCATTTATGGCAGTGTCCCAACCACTGGTACCTCCCTTGTATACACCAAAGAAAATATTAGCTCATCTGCCTTTTCTTGGTCACTAATTATCAGATGGCCTGTGTCACATTGTAATGTTCCTATATCTCCCTTCCTCACCTTCTTCCCATTAAGATATTTAAAAAATATTTTAGGGTTAGTCTTACCTTCCTTTGCAAAGGACTTCTCATTTTCTATTTTAGCCAGTCTAATAGCCCTTTTGCAAGCCTTGTTGATTTCCTTATAGTCACATAAAGCTGCCTCTGTTCCCTCCTTCTTGTATAATTTAAATGCATGTTTCTTTTTCCTTATCATGATCTGTAAGTCATTGTTAAGCCACAGCCCTATTCATTTTATTTCCACATGGTACATGCCGATGTGTATGTATATTTAGTAAGGATTTGAATGTTGTTCATTTATTTTCAGTATTTTTCCCTGTAAGTTCTTTATCCCAGTCTATACGTTATATTGCTGCCCTTAGCCCATTAAAATTAGCCCTTTTAAAATGTACACGTTTTTTTGGCCCCTTACAACTCTTTTGTTTTGTATTTAATCTCAAATGAGACTGTGTTATGATCACTGTTCCCCAAGGGTTCCCCTATTTTAACATTTGATATTATATCAATATAACTTGTGATGACTAAATCCAAGATGGCCCCATTTCTAGTAGGTTCTTGTATTACCTGGGACAGATAATCATCCCTGAGTGTACTCAAGACCCTGCTCCCTTTAGCTGAGCTGCTGGTCTCATTTATCCAGTTTATATCAGGGTAATTAAAATCTCCCATTATTAGAACTTGCCCATGCTTAGCTGCATTTCCAATCTGTAACAGTAATTGCAGTTCCTCACTTTAAATTATATTTGGGGGTTTATAGCATACCCCCACCAATATGTGTTTAGAATTAGCTCCTCTGCTATTTAACTCAACCCACAAATATTCTATGTTGCTGCTATTTCCATTATAAATATCTCCTCTGACTACAGGTTTAAAACCAGGCTTAACATACAGACAAATCCCACCTCCTCTTCTACCATTACCCCTATCGTTCCTAAATAAGTTATAACCATCCAAATGAACTGTCCAGTCATGAGATTCACCCCACCATGTTTCAGTTATGCCTATTAAGTCCCATTTTTCTTGTACTGTTAAAAATTCAACCTCAACCATTTTCCCAGGCAAACTTCTTACATTAGCAAACATACACTTTATGTTGCTATGGCTCTGCCATTGTGAAGTGCTTGCCACTGTATTTGAGGCCCATATTAATACCTCCCTACTGTCTATTGTAACCCTCCCCTCTTTTCCTCCCCATGGGTAAATAATTTTCTAATAATTTTTCTCTATCCTTTCTACCCCAATACTTCTATATAGTCCCTCCCCCACCTACTAGTTTAAAAACTCCCCCAGCCTTTCTACCATCCTATCCCCTAGCACAAAAGCTCCCTCATCATTAGGGTGCAATCCATCCCTGCTATAGAGATTGTACCCAAGTGAGAAGTCAGCCCAGTGCTCTACAAACCCAAACCCCTCCTTAATGCACCACATGTTTAGCCATGCATTAACCTTACTAAGCTCTTTCTGCCTCCCTGGGATAGCACATGGCACTGGTAGTATCTCAGAAAATACTACCTTGGATGTCCTTGCTTTAAGCTTATTCCCTAGTTCTTTAAAATCATTCTTTAGGACACTCCATCTTCCACTTACTTTGTCATTGGTACCAATATGTACCAAGACCGCCAGTTCATTTCCAGCCCCTCCCAATAATTTATCTACCCAATCCACAACATGCTGAACCGAGCACCTGGGAGACAGTAAAATGTTCGATTGCTGGGATCTGGGTGACAAATCACCCTGTCTGCCTTCCTAATAATACCTGTCATGGAGGTATGGACCCTGGATCATCTGTTCCAGTAGAGCATATGTGTGGCAGGATGTACACTCCGTGAGGTTACCGCTGGACTGACTCATGATTATCAGTTACAAAAATACAGTGAGAAAACAAATCAATGTATTTGTATAAAGATTGCTTTTCTACACCTTAACCCAAACAAAATAAAAAAATACACATATTTGTTTTCTATTTTTCTTATACTACCCCTTTTCTTTGAACTCCCTCCTTTTATTTAATCTCCTACACACTAACTACACTTACACTAGAAATGGTGTTCAAGCTCCCAAGTTTGCTCCTTCCCTTGTTAAAATAGATCCTGCCTACTCACCTGCACAACGATTACAGAGCACAGGACAGAGAACACTGCACTGATGTACAGAGCTGATTCAAACAGAACGCACACAGATAAACCTTTACACAGGCCAAACCACACTCACTCTCAACTGCACACTTATTAAAGCCCACAGGACAGAAAACACTGCACTGATTTACAGAAGTGATTAAAAAAAGTACAAAAGTACAAAATTGTACACCCTCTAATTATGCTACTGTGTAATCTACCAGCAGATCAAATTCTAGAGACTTTGAATATACATCTCATCAGGACTAAGGGGAAGCTAATTAGTTTACAAACAGACCCACTTAGAAAACCAAGCAGCAGTAGGGAAGAAAGCATTAATCTATACAACAGGGAATAATTTGATGAGTACATTTCTTCCCTGTGCATATGCAATTTAGTAAAACATCAAAACAGTATTTGACATAAAAAACAAAAATAAAGCAAGTACCACATTTTACATGGATTTTAAGTAGTAAAAACATTTTTTTCATTTATTGTACAGTAAATATAAGCAATTGATCTTTGATGTGAAACTTGACGTCTATCTGTGTCTCATCATGTCCTTGACTATAAAATTTAAGAATTTGTTTATAGCAGTGGTTTTCAACAAATTTGCTGCCACTGAAAAAGTTATTCCCGCTTAACACATGGTATCAAGGCTGCCGTTGAAGCTTATGGTGAAAATCGCATGCTAGGCTGGCAGTCACTATCTGTAGTCGCTACGTCAGACATCACATGCCAGAGTTTGGCAATGAGTCTTCTATCGGGAATCGAGGATTAGCCTGAAGACTTATCAGCATGATCACTTTTCTCCACATTCTACAAGTGTATGGTTAGTAATTTGATTTATCGTTTTTTACTAAATTATTTTTTGCATTAAACACAAGTAAGTTTGGTTGTATTTTGTCTCATTATTATAGTATTGGATTTAAAAACTAATACACAAAATACTGTGAAATATTTCTCCTATTTTCAGGTTGAAAACCACTGGTTTATAATGTGGGATAGTGTTCAAACATTACTAATATCTATATATCCTACATCTACTGCTGCACATTGATATAGAACTTGAGTTAAATAATCACAAAAGATCAACTTTTTAATTACAATATATTAAAAAATGTTGTTTACTATTTACTATTGGAAAGACATGACAAACGGATGATGGCAGAAATTGTGAATTTTTGGCATTTATTTTAAAAATATGACTGATCATGCAAACAAAAAATGTCTTTTACTGAAGGACTAGCCCATCAAAATGGTGGCAACAACATTTGAAGCTCGGCAATTGTGTTTGCCACACATTGCGAGGCTCTCCCCCCCTCTCACTTGCTGGCCTCGCGATGAGCGCCTTTGACGCTCATTGAGAACCTCCCCCCTCTACTATACGGTCTTCGAAGGTGCTCATCGCGGGCCATAGCATGCGCTGTGTGCATGAGCTGTGTGCATGAGCTGTGTGCATGCGTGTATGCGCAAGTCTGTACATTTGTTACTCATGGAGGGCCTCTTAATGAGCACATTTGGCACTCATGGCGGGCCTCTACCCACCCCTGTGTCTCTCTGCCCCTCCCTCCTGTGTCTCTCCCAACCTCTCCCTCCCCTGTGTCTCTTCTCCCCCCCAGTGTCTCTTCCACCCCCTCTCCCTCCCCTGTATTTCATCCCCCTCTCCCTCCCTTGTCTCTCCTTCCCCATCTCCCTCCCCTGTGTCTCCTTCCCCCTCTCCATCCCCTGTGTCTCCTTCCCCCTCATCTCCCTTGACTGTGTCTCCTTCCCCATCTCCCTCCACTGTCTCCTTCCCCCATGTCCCTCCACTGTCTCCTTCCCCCCATCAGCCTACCCTGTATCTCCTTTCCCCCTCCCCTATGTCTCTTTCCCCACCTCTCCCTCCCTTGTGTCTCCCTCCCCCACTCTTTCCCCCTAGTGTCTCTTCTCCCTCCCCTGTGTCTCTACCTCTCCTGTGTTTCTTCCCCCCTCTCCCTCCCCTGTGTCTCCTTCCCCCCCTATTGCTCCACTGTGTCTCCGTTCTCCCCCTTCCCCTGTTCCCCTGTGTCTCCTTTCTCTCCCCCTCTCCCTCCTGCTCCTGGCACGCATGCCGAGCAGAAAAAAATAATATATATATATATATATATATATATATATATATACACACAGGCACAACCCCATATATATATAGATATATTTCTTATTTAAATATACTAGTTATAGATTTATAGGAGATGAGAGTGGGAGAAGCATAATAGCCAGATTGTGGCAAAAACCAGCCACCTAGTTTTACTACAAAGACAATGTGTGATGTTATGTGTTCAAACTCTATATTACATTTTAGTTGTAGCCAGTTCATAAGGAGATAACTGCATTTGGTCCTGTAGCCTCCTTTTCTTCGGCGGCCATTTTTTCTCGCGCTTTTTTCGTGTGTCTAAACTCTGGAATTTGGACTTAATTTGAGGTGTAACTTCACTTTCAGAGGTCCCGGGTGCCCCCCTTGCTGTGGGTAAGCTTTTAATGTCTTTTTTGTGTGTATTTATTGTGTTTTTAATGTTTTCAGGTGCGCGCGGTTCGACCGTTAAGGTCGTCTTTTTGCGAGGTCGTAATGTACCGTCCGTACATTTTGCATTCTATTTTTTTGTGTAAGTCTGTATTTAGTGATTGCGTGTTAGATCTATTTTGTTAAAGTGCCACTTGTGTGGGTGTTTGTAACTGCGGGTTAGACGCCGTAGAGCCTCCACCTCCACAAATGCGGCCCCTCACTTTGCGAGGGTTTGCATTTGCAGCCTGCAATGAGCCTTTGGTGCATTGCAGCCGACGTTGAAGCCTCCACCTTCAGCAAATGCGGCCCCTTGCTTCGCGAGGGTCCGCATTTGCGGACCAAACTGCGTCCCTCGCGAAGCAAAGTGTGACGACGATTTGTAGTTTGACAACTGTTATATGTGATATATATATATATATATTTATATATATATATATATATATATATATATATACTAGCTACTTGTCCGTCAAAAATTACTGCAATAAAATTGTAATCCTGGCAATGCTGTTTGCCACACAATGCAAGACTCTGCCCCCTCTGAAACACGTCAACGCTCATTGCGAGCCTCTCCTCCTGTCTACTTTATGGGCCGCTCATTGCAGGCCTGGGCAACCCGCCACTTTGGTGCTTTGCAATGGTTACCTTTGGCGTTCATCGCGAACCCAGCGATGATCGCCTTCAAGGCTCATCGCGTGGCTTGTAATAAACACCTTCGGCACTCATTGCGAGCCCCTCCACCCGTGTAGTTTACGTGCCTCGCGATGAGTGCTTATTACAGCCGTAGTGCAACCCGTCTTCAGCGCTCATTGTGAACCTCTCCCCACTCTCTGACCCCTGTGTCTGTTTTCCCCTCTCTCCCTCCCCCTCCTCTCATGTCATGTGTCTTTTATTTTTCATTTTTTACCACCCCAGTGTCTGTTTTCCTTCATCTGTCAGCCCTGTGCCTCTTTCCACACTCTCCCCTTCTCCCTCCCCTGTTTCTCTGCTTGTTAGCGTGGCTCACGGCGAGTGCCGTTGCTTTTTTTCCCAAAGTCCTGTGTGATGCGCGTTGTTCGGCTGTGTTACTGGCTTCTGCGTCATGTATTTTGTAAGTCCTGCGTGCCTGGCATTGTTCGGGTAAGTGTTACTGGCTTCGGCCTCGATTTGATCCTGTTTTAGAAAATGTTAGTTTTTTTCGGCCGCCATTTTTTTCCTTGCTTAGCTGATTTTCGATCTTTGAAAAACGCCAATGAAGCCTAAAATAATCTTGCAACTTCACTCACAAGGCTCCCTGGCTATCCCCCTGTGCTGTGTGTGTGTGTTGAAATATTTTTTTTTAAAATATTTAGCGTTTTTGGGTGGTCTTTCGAGTTACGTGGTTGAAAAAAATGTGACATAATTAGTGAAATGATGTCCACCTGTGTGCAATCTAAGTGTCACATGATCTGTCATTACATATACACACCTTTTTTGAAAGGCCCCAGAGGCTGCAACACCTAAGCAAGAGGCACCACTAACCAAACACTGCCATGAAGACCAAGGAACTCTCCAAACAAGTAAGGGACAATGTTGTTGAGAAGTACAAGTCAGGGTTAGGTTATAAAAAATATCCAAATCTTTGATGATCCCCCGGAGCACCATTAAATCTATCATTACCAAATGGAAAGAATATGGCACAACAGCAAACCTGCCAAGGGAAGGCCGCCCACCAAAACTCACGGATCCGGCAATAATCAGAGAGGCAGCACAGAGACCTAAGGTAACCCTGGAGGAGCTGCATAGTTCCACAGAGACTGGAGTACCTCTACATAGGACGACAATAAGCCGTACACTCAATAGAGTTGGGCTTTATGGCAGAGTGGCCAGAAGAAAGACATTCCTTTCAGCAAAAAACAAAATGGCACGTTTTGAGTTTGTTAAAAGGCATGTGGGACACTCCCAAAATGTATGGAGGAAGGTGCTCTAGTCTGCTGAGATTAAAATGGAATTTTTCGGCCATCAAAGAAAACGCTATGTCTGGCGCAAACCCAACACATCACATCACCCAAAGAACACCATCCCCACAGTTAAACATGGTGGTGGCAGCATCATGCTGTGGGGATGTTTTTCAGTAGTCGGGACTGGGAAACTGGTCAGAGTTGAGGGAAAGATGGATGGTGCTAAATACAGGGATATTATTGAGCAAAATCTGTACCACTCTGTGCGTGATTTGAGGCTAGGACGGAGGTTCACCTTCCAGCGGGACAATGACCCCAAACACACTGCTAAAGCAACACTTGAGTGGTTTAAGGGGAAACATGTAAATGTGTTGGAATGGCCAAGTCAAATCCCAACCCTCAATCCAATAGAAAATCTGTGGTCAGACTTAAATATTGCTGTTCACAAGCGCAAACCATCCAACTTGAAGGAGCTGGAACAGTTTTGCAAGGAGGAATGGGCAAAAATCCCAGTGGTAAGATGTGGTAAGCTCATAGAGACTTATCCAAAGTGACTTGGAGCTGTTATTGCCACAAAAGGTGGCTCTACAAAGTATTGACTTTAGGGGGGTGAATAGTTATGCACATTGACTTTTTCGGTTATTTTATCCTATTTGTTGTTTGCTTCACAATAAAAAAAAAAACATCTTCAAGTTGTGAGCATGTTCTGTAAATTAAATGATGCAAATTCTCAAACAATCCATGTTAATTCCAGGTTGTGAGGCAACAAAACACGAGTGGGTTGTCAGCTCCTTTTCCAGTGGACTGCGATTTGTCTGATCTCACTGCTATGGCCTGCCCATCTTGGGTGACCCTACATGGTATAGCTCACAGCTTCCTAATTTGCTATTTCCTAATACTTCTGTACATATTTTGTATTTCCATACAATTACTTGGATGTTTATAATGCCCATTATTAGTAAGTTATATGGTACGAATATTTGACTAGACAAATATTGCTTGATTGACTTTACTGTGAGTTCTGCAGGTTGGCCTTGTGCTATGGGTTCATATACTGATTTTTCATCACAGTACAACACACCAGAGATTTTTTTAAATAAACATTTTTTTCACATAACATTGTCCTGTATAGTCATATGAAGACAGGTAGGTGAGAGCTATGGACAAAAAAGAATACTCTTTCTACTCTTGATGGACCACTGTAGTTTGGAAAAAAATATCATATAAGTATGTAACAAACTAACATTAGCTGCTATCTAAGCAATGGGCATAAAATACTGTATATACTCGATTATAAGCCGACCCGAGTATAAGCCGAGGCACCTATTGTACCACAATATACTGGGAAAACGTAGTGACTCGAATATAAGCCGAGGGTGGGAAATGTACTGCCCCCTGTGTCCCTCTTGTGCCCTCTGTGCCCCTTTCTTGTGTCCCCCTCTCCCTCCCCTGTGTCTCTCCCCCTCCCAATAGAAGAATTTTGCATGAATAAGTATTTTAAACATTACATACTTTACCTATTTATAATTAATATCCAGCAATCAAGATCCTGAAGAGCTACCAATCTTTTTGGATTTTTTCGGCAGCAGAAAATGTCAAGTCAGACTGTCATCACCTGAGGAGAAAGTGTCAGCAATGTGGCAAGTGTGTAGTATATATAGACCAAGAGACCAAACCATTGTTTTAGGCGGGAAAGCCGCCATTTCCGAATCGTAATGTTTTGATTTGCAAGTTAGTGTTATAAAATGGCGGCGATATTCTATGTCTTACACTCCTCGCAAGCATTTTCTGTCCTTCCTAATAGTGTATTTTGTACCTCGTATGTGCCTGGATCCCTGACCGTGTTTTGTACGCTTCACTTAGCCGATTTACAAGTGGCGAAACTGCGTAAATTCAACTTACATTTGCGTGCAACCTCACTCCCAAACGTCCTGGCTGTCCCCCAGTGCTGTGTGTGTTGTTTTCTTATAATTTTTTGTTATTTATCAGTGGTTTTGGTGTTTTGCGATGTACGCTTCGCAAGGTCCGCATTTGCGGCCCTAATTGTGTTTCTCGCTTCGTGAGGGACGCAGTTCTGCGAGCTCGCAAAGCGTGATGACAACTCATAGTTTGACAATTATAATATGTGATATTAGCAGACTCTGCTTGTACCTGGAGCATGCCAGGTTTGTGTCTTCCACTCTTCCGGCTGGCTGAGTGATTATCTATGCAAGAGTGGGAAGGGGATCAGTAAAGTGCAGCTGCCTAGCTCTGTATCTACCCTTTATGTATTAACTATCTTCACAGTAAGGGAGGTTAAAATTCTCTACAGAGGTGACAGAGGATTCGATAGATCATTTTAAAAATGTGTTGGATATATTTTTGAATAAATATGACATTCAGGGTTATCCTGGATAACTAGGCAAGGAGTATTGATCTAGGGAGGAGTCCGATTGCCAGTATCTGGGGTCAGGAAGCAATTTTATTGTTTTCCATTATGAGACAATTGGCAAAATGTAAATGTTTTTTTTTTTTTTTAAATCCTCTGTTAATTAATCCACATATTGCAAAGATCAGAGGAGATCTAGGATTTTTCCTGTTGGCTGGCCGCAATATTAACCAGTAGGTGGTGGGGCCAAAATGTCAGTGAATTTCTTGTTAGTGTTAAGTTTATAATCTGCCAGTACCCTAACTCCTAATCCTAACACGTAACCCAAACACTTAACCCTTAACCAAACGTAATACCTAACCCTAACCGTAACATATACCCCCTAGCCCTAACACCTAACCATAAACACTAAGAAATTCACAGAAAAAGTGGTAGTGCTACCTAGTGACTGATATTGCGGCCAGCCAACAGGAAAAGTCAGAGATCAAAAATGTTTAACCTGATAAGACTAAAAGTTTTTTTCAACCTCAACTATGTAACTATGTATTACTATTACGGCAACTGCCATGCTCTAGCAGAGTTGAGTAAAATAAAGATTTAATCAAAAATCACAGTGCTACTAATGTTTTTGGTTTGTTGCATATTTAACATATTTGAAATGTTTCTAATCTGCAGGATGAATATAACAAATACTGCAAATCTCCTAGTACAAGCCAAGAGGCAGGTTGAGTCACTATACCCCAGATTACCGTGGGAGGCTCTATTTTCTGTGCCGCAGTATTTGTGGTGCTGAACAGACTGTTGCGGCTTCATGTAGGAGCGAAGCATCACCCGGGCCAAACTGGCTGCTTGTTTGACTGTGCAGCTCATATGTTCTTCTGAGACGGCTCCACAAAGTACACAGCCCCTGGCAAAAAAAATCTGTATATTTGTGAAAGGAAAATTGCTCAACTGTGTGATCCGTTTTCTGCTATTCCTAAACACATAGCCGTTGACTGGCAGATGTACAGTACTGGGCAGCATGCCTATTAAAAAAAATTGAATGGATTAGATCATAACTGTACTGGGTTATTGTTACGGGGAAATTATTTAAGTGGAACGACTTTAGATTTATAATCTGGACGCATTTTTATATCTTTTTTTCTGCAGTATCTTTTACAATAACAGGGTATAGCTTTGAGGGAGTATTAAAACATCGCTAGACTGAATACACAGCTGATTAGATTACACTTGCTTTATCCATTCACTCCGTAATACGGAAATATCTATTAGTTTTCCAGCACTTTTGATAAACTCCTAATCAAATAAAGAGCAGATCAGACTTTATCCTGAGCTGACCTCTTTTTTTACTGTTTATAGGTTGTGCTGGAAACGATGCCAAACAAATCATGATGCATATTAACATTATTGCTATTACTACTATCATTTATTTGTAAGATGCCAACATATTCCGTAGAGCTATACAGCAGTCAAGTACAAAGCAACAATATTAACACATGGCAAAAAATGGAGGGCCCTGTCTTTGAACTTAGAACCGAACAGGTTTCACAAAGCACTTTACAAGATTGAAACCCCACAAACTTACAAACTAAAGCGAATGGGAGAAGAAGACACCCAGGCAAGAGTAGCAGATGAGGATTTAGATGGGTCAGGAAAGGAGTGAATGTTGAAGATAAATGTGTTGTTCTAAGACTGGTGTAAAGCTTACATGGGTAAAATTGTGCTCAGTCGGGAAGATGTTTTGCTTTTATTATAAAAGAATAGTAGTCTGATAGGGGGGCATTGTAAAAGAGTGGCACTAGTTTGTTATCTTTAACTGTGGTCAGATAGTATAACCTGTTTTTTGTTGTTGCTTAGTCGTTCAGTCTTGTTCGACCCTGTGGACTGCAACACGCCAGGCACATCTGTCAACCACTATCTATTTATCTCCACGTCTGCTGTCCCCTTCTTCGTGTGCCTTCAATCTTTCCCAGCATCAAAGTCTTCTCTAGGGAATCCTGCCGTCTCATGATATGGCCAAAACATTTGATCTTTAGCCTCTTGATCAAACCTTCCAGTGAACAGTTTGTCTTGATTTCCTGTAGTACTGATTTACTGGATCTTCTGCAGTCCAAGGGACTCTAAGCAGTTTTTTCCAACACCACAATTCAAAAACATCTATTCTACTGCGATCACCCTTCTTTATGGTCCAGCTCTCACATCCATATGTTACTACTTTGAATACCATAGTTCTAACCATGCGGACCTTTGTTGATACTTTAATATATTTTCTTTTTACTAGCTTGGCCAGCTGGAACAATGGTTCGGTGTATGTGGGAGGTGGTTGCTTGAGTCCTGGGGGTGAATGGAGATGGAAAGTCAGTGGGGTGAGTCATGTATAGGTGAGAATAGAGTTAGCTGTTCCAGTGTTTCATAGTGTGGAAATGGGGGTGTCATGAAAGAGATTAGCATTACTGAGAGGGAGGTTAGTTTGGGGAAAAAAACAGGGGCAATAAAATCAATCACATGAGCTATACACAGCTAATTACAAATAAAATATGCAAATGTCTACATGCTCTTATCTGCTGTTTTGTATTCTATATTTTATGTAAACACAAACAAGAATGGCGTTCTCATTACAATACAATAGAGGTTGTATTCTTTTAATTTCTAAAACCTTTGCCCATTATCAAGGGTTGCCATTGAGAAAATGTGGTTTGGTTATTAATTTTCGGCCCTATTTAATTCCAAGCCCGTAATTACATGGAACCTGACATTTTGGCTGTGGGTTAAACATTTTTTTACATATATAAATATATTTAATTGACTCAAGCCTGTAATTACATGCTCACAGCCCCAACATGCAAACCATGAACATGTACGTAAAATTTCAGGGCATGATCATAATCAATTAAGCAAGCCCATAAGTTACATTTTAGACATAGTCAATAGTAAATGAGACCACCATCATGACGTATATTAACTCCTTGATGTATTAACTCCTTGATGTATTAACTCCTCGATTCCCGGGATCAATATAACACGAAAAGAAAACATTTTAAAAAAAAAATGTATTGCAGATTTGCGAGCTTGAGACTGTTGTGCAATTTTTTCTAATGCCTTTAATTACTTTCCCAGTATTTCTAAGTACAGTAGTGTGTTTTTATTTGCTTTTGCAGTGTTACGAATAGGTGTTTAACCCATTTTCGAGTCCCATCTAGTACTCAGATAATTTTTTGTTACATTTCCCAGTTACGAGTTTGAAGGCAATTGCGGGCTTGGGGTATTGTTGTAATTGAATATTGATTTTGCATCTTTAGCACTGGTAACATTTACGGGACTGAAACATAAAAAGGAGGAGATAGGACAGAGTTACGTTTTTGACAACCGCAGTGATTTTGAGCCTGTAATGCGCAAATGGAATCGGAGTATCAAAATGTATCCAGTGGAATGTCAGTAACATTTACGGGCTCCATTACGGGCTCATGTAATTGCGATTTGGACAACTGAATAGGGGCCTCAGTCTTTGTGACAAGCCTATCTTTACTACTACCTCTAACTTTAAAAACCAATAAATATTTGACATGTTGCTCTCTGTGTCCTCATCATGGTTTCTGTTCATGGCTTCCAAGGGATGAATTAAGGGTTGAAGCATATATGACATTTCTTGCCACTGCTTCTTTCCTAATTAGCATCTTTCTGAATGAACAAATTATCGTACTATACAGTTGTAAATTTAACATTAACTATATAACTGTATGTCATTGATGTAACCATCATGTTTACTGCCGCTAAAGGCTAGATTTGAAATTCTCTGTATCTTTTCAAATTATATGAAACAATGAGAAACCTTGAAAAATATTTATGGGAGCTACATGTATTTGACAAGTAGGTATTTGTAATATGTCATTATTGCACTGAGTCATAGCTTATATTACAATGTACTGCCTTGACACTGTAACAGGATTTGTAACTGGTAGAAATAAAGACACATGGGAACACAGAGTACATGTGCGCCAAATACTGCGATAAAGGTGAAATTAACAATGGTGTGAATATTGTGCTTTAATACGTAGTTATTATAATATCAGCCTATGCAAGAGAACAATGCTCACTAATGCAATGGCTCTCAAGGACCTCATGTAGCTATATCTACTTACTACTGTTTGAGTACAGCGGGTCACTGAAAATGAATGAAATTCTGATTACGCCACCTGTGTCCTGAAAGAATATATATGAATATCCTGTTTTGAATATATATGAGACATATTTAAATATTAAGGAACAATTTACTGTATACCTACATTAAAGAGAAGCAGAAGGCGTATACACACAAAAACCGCACAAAGATTTATATATATATATATATATATATATATATATATATATATCAATAACTGCAATTCTCGGATTTCTGGGAATGAAACACATTTTTTAACTTGTTTTAGATGTTCAAATGTGAACACAAATGTACTATTTATTGACTGTATGGTGGAGGCTTCTATCGCTCTTTTGCCCACCATAAATTAAATGATTGTTGTGGTAAACTACCTCCTCACAAAATCTACTACACAAGCTAAAACCGGCCCCACACTGATGAGATGCAGTAACATCCAAACAGTGATGTCTGTGGGTAGGTTTCCTGGCTTTTGAATAATCCATCCTGAGCTATGCTTAAAGCTGTGTAATACAGCAGGCATATACTTAAAAAGAGCCATGTTTGAAATGGCATTTGGATTAAAGAACAAAGCCTTTGTGGACACATTTGCATGTCCCTGCCCAGGTTCGCAGATGACAGTGAAATAACTATTTCTCGGAATTCTGAACAGGAAATACGTTTTTTTAACTTGCTTTAGTTGTGCAAATGTGAACACAAATTATTTACTATATATATATATATATATATATATATATATATATATATATACACACTCGGTCACAATTTAATGACCTATTTTTGATGTCAGCAGCATAGTAGCCAATCAAATACTGCATGTGTCATGAGCTGGCTTGGTGGGTATATAAGGTGACATGTAGGCTGTGACGATCCGAGGGTAGGGCTATACAAGCCCAGGGCCACCTGCTATAGACTACAGTTTAGCTACCCACAAGGACCATTTGGGTTTTTGGTAAATCTCTGCACTAGCACCCTGATATCTGGCTTCTGTATCGATCAGGGTCATTGCATCAGAAATCAGCACTTCCAGGCTACCAAGAGACTCCAGATCTGCTTCTTCTTAGAGGACTTGATAAGACTTGTTACAGTCAAACCTACCGTAGCAGGATTCTAGAAAGTCTCCCAGTACCTCCCTGCAGCCATCCAGGAGAACAGGAGAAAAATAAGAGATATATGATTGCTATATGTCTCCAGAAGTGAACTGATTTATTTAAGAAAAGTCAGCAATATTTATAGCAGATAGAGTCGGGGTGTACACAATGCAACAATGAGACAGTGTGGCAGACAATTACAGCATATATGACCCCACATGGGGTCTAGCAGTAGCTTCCTGAGAGCAATAGGCTTAACCTCCAATACACATCCTGCCACCTCTTAACACATATCAGATGTGATTAACTTTATCTGACGAACAACGGGACAAAACAGATTAAAAATATAATGGAGGTGTTCGCGTACATAATCCAGTGGCTGGTGCCAAGCTGTCTGTCCTTTAATGGGCTAAGACCCAGGCCTTGGAAAGGGGTCCGTGACATTACTCACCCCTTCCAGACAGCAGTTCTGGGGCTATGATCCTTTAATGAATGATAGTCTTGAACTGCAGCCCATAGCCCAAGTCCCCATCCAAATAAGAAAGAATGTTGGCCCAAGTGGCCACTGCATAAATCCCAGTGCATGTCCTTCTCCTGGAGGGGGTAGGAGGTTTGCCCGGTCTGTGGGTGCTTGCCCATCCTTCAGGAAAGAGTCCACAGTCTCTAACCCCAATTTCCGTAGAGTCTTGGGCACATAGTCCATTTGTACAATCCTTTCAGGGGGTATCTGAGCTAACATCCACTTCTAAGCCACCCCCCTTTCATTCACAACATCTGAGATACCAATCCTCAGGTTCCAAGGTAGCAACACAGCCCAACCCCAGCTTCTTTTCCTTCAATAACCCACCCAAATTACAGGCCTCAATCTTGTGGACACATCAAAGGTTTTAGGAACTAGGATCTCATCCAGTGGCATACTATCATCAACTTGGCTACAGGCAGATAGTGGCTTTTGGGTATTGCATCTAGGGAGCAGATCAGGTGGGGGTAAAAAGCACTTCCCCGCTGGCACAATCCCCTCAGAGCCAGCGGTCAAGGCAGGGTTGGGGAAAAACAGAGCAGGTGTAGGGTGTCTGGATGGAGACCCTTTCCTGGCTGAGGCTCAACCGGGGTTGCAGACTTTGCTTGGGTCGGTAGCTCCTGAGGGTGAGTATCCTCAAGACCCGACAAGGTTGGGATCACTTCTGCATCTAGGGTACGCTGTGTTAGGTCCTCTGGTACCATGGGCCGCTTGCCCATATCCTTTACCTCTGGGGCTGTCAGTACTGAAGCGAACCCTGTCAGCCCTGCTGGCAACTCTGCAGGTTTTGGGAGTGGAGCCTCAACTTGCTCCTTCCTCAGGTTCTCAGGGCCACTGCCCTCACCTGAACTCCCACACCAATCTGGGTCCACCTGATCCATGCTGGGCAAGAGCTTCAGGGTCTTAGGGGACGCCCCCTCTCCTCATAGCCTCATTATCTGGCATCACACTCTCCATGACTGTCAGCCTTGGCACCTGGACATCAACACTCTGTGAACCCCATCGAGCACCTGTGGTACCACATCAATTGCCATGCTCGCCATATGGATCTTTCACCACACACTCTTCAGAAGCTGTCCCATGCACTGCAATCTGCATGGCTCCAGCTATCCTTGTCAACCTTCCAGCTATTGACTCACTACCACCCCATCTAGTTGCTGTCCATGCTGCACATGGCGGTTAATTTGATTATTTGCTGGTGGTCGTAATAATGTAACGTGTGTGTCAAAAAATGATGGTCAATAAAATTGTAAGGCTGGGAATGCTGTTTGCCACACAATGTAAGGCTTTTGGTCGTCTGAACACCTTCGACGCTCATTGTGAACCTCTCCCCTTGTGTACTTTTGCTCATCTGAGCACCCTTGGTGCTCATTGTGAGCCCCATGCTGAGCACCTTTGGCGCTCATTGCGATCCTCTCCCCTGGTGTACTTTTGGTTCTCTGAGCACCCTTTGCCGCTCATCGCATGGCTGGCAATAAGCGCCACTCGTGTACTTTTGGTGGTCTGAGCACCTTTGGCCTTCATTGCAAGGGCCGCGATGATGGCCGCGATGATCGCCTCGTGTTTCGTTAGTGGTGCCTCTTGCGCAGCCTCTGTGGCCTTTCAAAAAAGGTGTGTATATGTAATAACAGATCCTGTGACACTTAGATTGCACACAGGTGGACATCATTTCACTTATTATGTGACTTCTGAAGGTAATTGGTTGCACCAGAGCTTTTTATGGACATCATAATAAATGGGGTGAATACATAAGCACATGCCAATTTTCTGTTTTCTATTTCTAAAAAATAGTTTTATGTATATATTTTTCTCATTTCACTTCACCATCTTAGACTATTGCGTTCTGATCCATCACATAAAATTCAGATTAACAAAACATTGAACAGAAGGCTGTAATGTAACAAAATAGGCAAAAAGTCAAGGGGGTGAATACTTTTGCAAGGCACTGTATATATATTTGTATACAGTGATACCTTTTTTATTGAATATTTTATTTAGAGTGAGAAACTTTGACCTCCATGTCACGACCTGCTTCTTCAATGGGGCTTCACAAGAACCTAGTTCAAGCCTACCCCAGCAAGACCGCATAGTTCTTACTACCTCTGGTACAGAAGATGTCCTCAGGATAACAGGAACACTATATAATCCCTTAGAATTAGCATTAATGCACAGAATGACACTTACACCACTGTATACCTTTCCCCATTCCTAAATAATAGTCTGCCCTTTGTTTACTGGGAAACCTCTGATGAAATCATATCTTTTAAGCTCATCCGAGTGATTATATTAACTTTAAACAATTGTTGAAACCACTCAGACTATTTGCTTATCTGCTCAAGGCCCCTGTGAGGCCGGGAGAGTCTTTACCAGATAACAATACTGTACATAATAGGCTGCTCCTGCTTACTGGGAAACCCTGTAAAAGGATTATCTATTAGAATATGGTCTTGGGTGTTGGCTGATGCAATAGCCTACAGACTAGCTAATAAATTTCTTTACAACAATTTACATTATAACAGTGTAATCATATTTTAACTATAAACACTAAGAAATAAATAACCATAATAATAAAACAGGGTAACTCTGGCCAGTCAGGCCCAGGCCATGGTGTAAAACAGTCCAGTCAGGCCCTGGGCATGACAACTCCTCCCCCCTTCTTTCTAGTGGAGACTGGGAAGCTATCCTGCCGGATAGCTTTCCAGCTACACAGCTGCTACTTGTTCTCTGGGGTCTAAGCCATTTCCAGGGTCCAAGAACCCAGTCAACTGGTAGTGGTAAGTCTAGGGAGTGCAGGAAGCATCCATAGTTTTACCCCCCTTTCTGTGGCTCAATCCTGGGGTTGTACTGGGGGCTTGCCAGGTTACTCCACCTCTCCAACCCCCTAGTAAAAATCAATCTTGGCTCTCTGGGCACCTTGTCGCCTCCTGTCCAGGGTGCATTCTTCCTCCTTCCCAGTGGTATAGTGGCCTTCCCAAGCCCCTGGGGAAAAATATAAGACCACTGTCCTGGAGGACCCTTAAAGGCAGTCCAGGGGAAATGGTATATCCAGTCTCATAGGTCCAGCAAAAACTTGGGAGGGTCCTTTCCCCAGCAAAACCCTCTCCTTCCAGGCAAGGGATACCTCCTGACCTGCTGATTCTGGGATGGTACCAGGTATCCTGGGTAAAATAGAAGACTCCAACTTCCCCCTTACGAATGATCCCGGCCAGTGGCCCCTCCTTTCCAGTGATAGAGGCACGCAAACAGTGTCTTTGGGCCGCTGCAGGGTAGTCAATGCAGGGAGGCAAGGTGACAAACCCTACCCTGGGGTATCCTTTGTGGAAATCCAGGAAAACTGCCCCATCTAGTGGTGAAGAAATCTGGGGTAATCCTGGCACCTCACCCTCCCCAGCCAAGCCAGTACAAACAGCTGGCTGGTGGTATTTACAACAGTCCATGGGCCTAGGGGACAACAAGTGGTCACCATTCTTCCCCTCCCCATGTCTGCTACTTCCCCTTTCCAGTGTTTGAGTCCCAGGGAATTTAATGGGCTTTCTGGATTACCCAATTCAAGTGGCTCCAGGGGCCTAGCAAGTTCCAGTAACGGCTCTTCAGGGATTACCCCTTTTCCACCCCCAAAAAGCCATGTTCAATGCCCCTTCTTTCCCCCTCAATTAGAGAAAACATTATTCTGAGGCATCTCATAAAACAATAGTTCTACTAAGGACTGTACCTGCTGCATCTGCCAGTCTGTACTCCTCCTAATGGCCTTGTCTGGGATCTCTACTCCTTGGGGCTGTATTGTGCTCACTGTCTCCCATCCCCCTTCTTCTGAAACCACTGTCTGGGCACAGCTCTCAACTTCTTCTGGATCTTTAGTTCCTGGATCCTTGGGCAAAATCTCCTGGCTCTCTCCATCTAACTCTGCCTGGCATGTGGATGTAGGCAGTCCTTGAGTACCAGCTGTTACTGCCTCCTGTACAGTCTGAAGAGCAGGGCTGCTTGCTGTTTCTGCTCCAGGGTCTGTGGCTGGCTCCTGGACAATGGATATCCAAGGAACCTCCCCACTAAGCATACGGTCCATTGGTAGGGCTCAGTGCTCATTAGGTTCTTCTCTGACTCTAGGAGCAGGGTAGCTTCCCCCCAGGCCTTCCCTGGCACTGCTGTGGTTTGGCCCTGTCCCCATGCCACTAACTGGGTGAGGTTCAGCACCCTAAAGTTAGGGACCAGTTCTTCCTCTTCCCAGTCAACCCACTGCATAATGGAGCGTTTGTTAAATTCCCTGTAATCAGAATTTCCCCAACAGTTCAACCTTTCTCTTCTGACCCAACCTTGGAAAAATGTAGCTGAGTCCCTGTAGTCTCTGCTAGGAGGTTCTGTTCCATGCCTGACTGGCATGAGCCCCCCACCCACCCCCCCCCCCAACTGGGTGGCCATAACCTATCTAGGGATGCTTCAACCAGCAAGTCTACATAATCCACTTCCAGCTGTAACTCCTGCTGGATCAAAGGCCAAAGTAAGCTAGCTGTATGGGAGCCTGGCTCCAGTCCTAGCATTTGACAGCGCTTGGAAAAAAAACTCAGCTGTCTTTTTTCAGTCCCCAAGCCAAAATTCGGATCCCCATAAACAACATCTTAAAGTGCCTCCTCCATCCTCAATGACCAACAGGTCTCACCCAATATTCATATTGCTCCACCAGGGCGATCTCCTCATCTACCAGTTCCTTCAGACATTCCATTAGCTTGTGACCTGGCCATAGTCCCAGAAACCATTTGTTTAAAAGGCCCATTTCTTGACAGTCCTTTCTAGTCACCACAAAATTCTCTGTCTCTGCTGGGGATAAACACACCCCATCAATTTATCAGAGTTTAGATTTACATGTTTGGTGTGACAGCTCGGTAGTCATTTACTAGTGAACATCACTCAGTTCTTTTCTCACGGGAGCCATGGAATGAAGGCTAATGTCCTCTGGACAGGTGAGAATGAAATTAAGTTTTTACCTTAATACAGAGAATACTGGCAGAACCAGGGTCACCAGTCATCAACAAAAACCTTATCAGTATACTTTTGAATACAAAAACTGTTTCTCATTACTTTTCAGTTTTACTCCATTTGAAATTAGTTGGAATGTAATTGATTTTTGTATACAAACATTTTGCTAGAGGTTTGATGAGGTTTCAAACTCAATTCTAATGTCCATTGCCAAATGTGGGCCCTATTTTATCGCCCAGATCGTAATATTACACACACTTAAAATCACTCTTAAAATTGCCAAACATTCTATTAGCTGCTTGCATTCTGAATACGAGTTACCCGCCCACAATCACCACGGGCCAGCCAAAGATGTAACACTTATTAGAGCCATAGCAGCAATTAATCACGCAATAGTGTACTTTAAAAGCACGGGAAGGCATGGAAAGACATTAGAATTATTTGCACAACAGTCTCAAACCCAAAATATGCAAGTAATAAATATTATTTGTAACTTTTATTTCTGAGGAATATCGATCGTGGGACTAAAAGGGTTAATATATATCATGAAACCCACATGGACTAGAACAGATGATCGAATGCATTTTATAGAGTATTAGAAAGCTTGAATGCGAGCCCCATTGGCAGATATTACTTATTGGCTCTCATCAATTCGTAGCCTCTAGTTGCAGGCTACGTCTAATTTCCATGTTTTACTGACGTCACAATGGCGGATTTACTATTGGCTGTGTCTAAGAAGTAAATTACGGGCTTGCTTAAATATTGACAGGTCATATGATCACGCCCCCTGAAATCCTACTTAAAAAGGCATGGTTTATGTGTAGAGGCTGATAGACTTAAGTTGCGGGCTTAACTCAATAGAATACATCTAGACATTTAGAGAAAAAACACCCACAGCCAAAACTATGGGTTAGAGTCACTTATAGACTTCTAATAGAATACCGGCCAGTGTCAATTAGAGGGCCTTGTTCAGTTTAAATTAAACTGTGACCAAACATGCTATATTTATTGCTTATCTTTTAAAGCTGACATATGGATATTATTCTCTTGTCTTATCTATGTTTTTTTACTAGGAGTTCTAGTTATTACTATGTGAACAAATGGGCTGGCATTCATTTTATTATCTATAGTGTTGTCATCACATCATCTTGAAAAGTTCACCAATGTTTCTGAATGTAGTTATGTTGCTGGGGGAACTCTGATAACTGGTGCTTGTGGTATTTTTAATCATGACCACCCCAGAGAGGTCAGAAAGTAGTTTTCAATCTTGAATTCAGTAATGTGTCCCCTAGTCAGGTAAGACAATACTGAGAAACCAACACTGGACATTGTGCCATGTTATATGTAGACACACAATGCCAAGGTTCCCATAGAGTCAACCTTTTAGCATAGAAAAAAAATGTCTTGAAGTCATACGTTATTAATCCAAACACTAATATATATATATATATATATATATATATATATATATATATATATATATATATATATATATAAATGTGAACAAACTTCAAATGACAAAATAAAGTATTATTACTCAGCCCCTTTCAGTGAGATACAAAAAGTGCATTGCTGAGCACCCATACTGAGGCCCTCATTCTATTACGATTTGGCAAATTGAATAGGGCTCTAAATAAGCACATAGCATTTTTTTTTTTAAAGAAGTTTTTAGTTAGTGAAAACATTGCTTTTGGATAGATGCTTACTAACTAAAAACGTATTTAAAAAAAATATGTTATGTGCTTATTTAGAGCCCTATTCAATTGGCCAAATCACAATAGAATGAGGGCCTTAGTATGGTTAATGTATAACATTGTTAAATAGTTGCATTAAATGCACTCAAAAGAGGAGTCTGAAAAAATGGGAGGGGGAGATAATGGAGAAATAAGGATTTAAGAGGAGAAACACTCACTGAATCTTTGGTCTACCTACAAAATCACGAATGTCACCAATATTAAACAACACACAACTCCCTCACAGAGCTCTAAAACTCTGTGGGCCTCATTCAATTGCGATTTGGGCAATTGAATAGGGCTTTTAAAAAAGCACAAAGTATATTTTTTTTAAATAAGTTTTTAGTTAGTACAGACCTTGCTTTTGGATAGAGGTTAACTAACTAAAAACTTTTAAAAAAATATGCTATGTGCATATTTAGAGCCCTATTCAATTGGCCAAATCGCAATTGAATGAGGGCCTATGTATAGTCTCCACAATCTCCTGTCTCCATAATCTCAAACACTGTGGCAAGTTCCCTAACTTGACTTCTAAAATGATCAACTAAACATTTAGACAGAATCTGAATGGTTTCCAGACTAACACAATACCTACTGCGAGCGCAGAACATGGTTCAAGCCGCTATACTTGTTAGTTCTGCAAAATTTGGCATGACCAAGGCAAAAATATGCTACACTTTGCCAATCTGCTTAAATAAAGCTATTCCATCAGATCCCTCAAAAAACATTTAACCTCAATATATATGGGGTGCAATGAAAAATCTACATTATAGCCTCTAGGAGGCAGCCAAACCTTTCATTAATTTAATAAGTAGTATCAATTGAGCAATTAATCTAGAACACCTATAAGCGCTCCATGCAAAACACGGGGCTACTGCTGTTCCTATAATCATTTTTTGTACCTTATGTTATTTGTTATCTCATAAGTGTGAGGACTGTATTGCTTACAAACGGAATATTACATAAAATCTTACAGAAAGTGTGTTCATAATGTAACCAAGCCCTTTATAAATATCAAGAATCTGATCCTACCACACAAGCTGGGACCTTGACATAGAAGGAGGGGAGGTAAGACAAATGGCTTTGAGAGCACTTGTGGAGAAGCTCCTGTGGGAATATCCTGAGAATTTGTCTACTTTAGAGTCCTAAATGGATACTCAGGCAAAGGAAAATGCGTAAAATCTGGAGGCCAATCTCACTTTGCTCAAAATCTGCCAGTTTAACCATGCTTTGTCCCCGACCACTGCAACCAAAGAGATTCTGGTCAAAACTCGGACCAATATCACACACACCCTCAGATCATAACACATCCGCCAAATCATGTACCTTGGTTACCTACTGGAGACATGTGACTTCCAGTCTGTCTGTCAAGCTTGTGCCGTGTTGTAGGAATACATTATCAATAGACTGGCGACTTCTGGCTGAGATGCTTGGAGACTTCTTAGAGCTCAATCTCAGAATTGCGATGCGGAAATATGGCTGAACAGAAGAATATCTTCAAATGCAACCAAGAGAAGAATATGAAGACCAAGAACATTGTAGAGAAGATCCCCCTTGACAGTGTCTCTGGACTTATGGCATCTTCTCAATAAGTATTATGTTCTAAGTCCAAATTGTACAACTTGCTAATACAAAAAATGTGAAAATATATACAATAGTCTCTTTTGAAAACTAGAATGGATAATTGGCAAAATAAAAAATTAAAATAAAGCCGTTAATCGATTAACTCTAAACAAATGTTCTGTAGTGAGATCAGCTATTGTTTTTTCATACTTGTTGGACTACGTTGGAGGGAACCCTTAATTCAGAGAAGAAATCAGCTGCTTCAATATTACAGCAATATTATCATTTTTGGGGTAAAATAACATGGGTTAAAACATTGTGAGGCACTTGAGGACTCAGAGGTCGTATTTTATACCATTAAATTAAAATTAGTTTTTCTGTCACTGCTCTAATAGAATAAAAACAGTGTGTTCTTGATGGCATAACCATACACAATTCAGCTATTTAAAAAGAAAAACATTTTTACTGCTTTCATATAAAAATATAATTGGAACACAAAATGTTGCAGAACAGTTTTTTTTTTTTTAAATAAAACATACTTTAATTTTTTTATTCAATAGGGACATGCCCTTCTCATTCACCTCTACCCAATAGTTTACCATCTGTGTATATACTGTATATGCAAAATGTCTGTGTTTTAAAAAACAACAATTAGGTTCAATAATTCAAATACTTTATTTTTTTTTAATTCTAACTGGACATTTTCTGATAAATAAATTATAGAATAAAAAGCTGATTAACATTAACTAATTACAAACATGCATTTAATACAAGTTTTGGCTTAGTACTAATCGCTGCATTTTAATCTCCATGTCATGATTAAGACGGCTCTAGATTAGATAGTTCTGCAGCCAAGCGGCTCTGGCAGAATATTGGCTGTTGACCCGACTAATGGAACATCTCACACTGATGTCTGTTTGGCACGGATGTGGGAAAGCACACGGCAGATTTACGTGACATCTTGTCCAAAGCATGAAAGGAGGTACTTGAGAAGAGCAGCACAGCAGGTGGAAAATATGTAATCCTTGTATCTGAACGTTGGAGAGAACACAGACACAATGTCCACTTTAAAAAGTCAGAGCAAGCTTTTAAACAAAAGGTTTAAATTAGAATATTCAGAGCCGAGAACGATCACAAGGACATAAAATACACAAAGGGGGGAGTTTATAAATGTTTGCTTAAAAGGTTTA
Organism: Discoglossus pictus; assembly: GCA_027410445.1. Lineage (NCBI taxonomy): Eukaryota > Metazoa > Chordata > Amphibia > Anura > Alytidae > Discoglossus > Discoglossus pictus. Next base: position 368,433,016 of record CM050167.1, read on the forward strand.
TAGAATATGGATTATTAATGCATATGATAGAGGAGAATCAGTAGTGTATGCAAAAAATGTTTGCATAAAAAAAAAAGTAAAACAAAATCCCAGAATAAACTTACCCTAAAGTTTAAAAAATGTCTTCAGTTTTCTAGCAGCTGATTTTGAGAAGAAATGCCACAGAAAATCCAAGCTAAATTAGCATAAAATTCATAATTTGTTGTGGCCAATCAGAGTTAGCTACATCATTGTAGCAATGTATGGGGATACAGTCTATGCAGCAAAGCATCATGGGATTCATAGACTTTTGTTCCCACCACACACCACTCTCCTTCCTGGAAGGAAGCAGCTCAGGCAGTGCTTCTCATGATTTCTGTACTGTGCTGCTAATGGCTGGAAAGTTGGTATAGGGTTAGAAAACATACTTGAATGCAGGGTTTCGATTGGTTAGTACGAGGTGCCTATGTAGGCACCAAGGGGGGTGTGGAATACAAACTTTTTTTTTTTTAAATAAATCTGTATGTGTACAGAATGAATCAATGTAATGTGTGTTTCTGATGTAATCAGTATGTGATTCGAAAAAGTTAAATACAGGGAAACTTTAATGTGCGCTTTGTTAAATATATGGATTAGTTAAATTGCACTTTTTCATTTCAGCTAAAAAAAAAAAAAGCAAAACTTTAGATAAAGTTACAAACTGGACATCAATATTATCTGGAGTTATTTATTACACATATACAAATATGGGTCTGCGTAAACAATTTTTTTATGTATATAATTTATTCAGTAAAATTATAAAATTGTGCTTATTTTGTAACCATTCTTTGAATGTGCCTGCATATCTATTTTTAACTCATGTATACTGTGCTGCACCATCAAGTGGAGCAGCCAAAATCAAGTGGAGACGATTGGCTATTTTCACTGTTTTACAATTCTTTTTAAATGCTACAGTGTTAGTTTTTAATGGATCAAAAATGTTTTTTTTTACCTTGTGTTTCATCTCTAGTTCAAATGTACTGGTTAATATGTTATTGAGGGAAAAACTACAAAATGCACTTAAAATGCATTTATATTCTCTTCACTGCAATAATAAGTTTCAGATTTTTTCCTTTGGGGTTAGTATGTCTGTAGACACCAAAGGAAAAGTATTGCATTGGTAGGAAGCTTGTGAATTTTGGTCCTTTCAGAACCTGCTGACACATTAAATGCCCCCCCCCCCCCCCGGCATTTTCAACTCTCTGTGACCTCATGGACCCGTAACACACCAGGACATCTTTCTGTCCATGGTCATGCCGATTTACTTGGTATTCATGGCAGAGATACTGTAGTGGGTTTCCAGTTCCTTCTCCAGTGGGCCACAGCATACAGCTCCTGGTATTCCTAGGTGGTCTCCCATCCAAGTACCGACCAGGCCCAACCCTGCTCGGCTTCAGGGTGGTGTGACCTCTTGGTTCCCTGACCTGGAATCAAACCCAAGTCGCAGTGGTGAAAGCACCGAATTCTAACCACTGGACGAGCAGGGAACCCCTTCAATGAATTAGTGGGTAATATAAAAAACTCTTGTTAAACAGCAAAATAGTCCATTTAAAAAATTCATGTTTTTTACTTGGCTTTCAGTGCTCTGTTTGACGGCGTAGAGCAGCATTAACAAATTCAATATCTCTTTATATATGTCTGTTCTTCAAGTACAAAATACACATGAAAGCCGGACACCTACAGTACAAAAGTGCATCATATCCAATGACCATTCTGAATACAATAGCGCTACGGAATATGTTGGCGCATTACAAATAAAGGTTAATAATAATAATAATAATAATAATAATACAGTATTAATAAAAATGTATTGCCTTGACAGAACAGATAATTTTATTTGATGTCCTTACAGAATTATAATAATTATTGCAACACATGTATTAGCAGAGTAAAATATAAATTATTGCAAAAATTGCACTGGATTGTTAAAAGTGAATTTACATCAGTGTTGGTAAAAGCAAAGTGGTTTTAAGCAGAATGCTTTTCAACCCCTTGTTTAATGCCAAGAACAAGGTGCAAGAACCAGTTGAACTGCACAGTCCAGCCTTTGTCTCTGCACACCTCGATCTGATCAAGGAAATGCTTCTTGGCGCTCTCCTCGCTCTTTCCAACGGTGAGGGAGTCTCGGATGTATTCAATGTCTTCTTTGCTTGTGAGTTGGGGCATCCCTGTCATCAGCATCATGGAGAACAGGATAATCATGAGGTTTTTGTGATGTCGGAGAGCCAAATACGCCTTTACACAAACCTCCTAGAGACCAGAGAATTCAATTATTACAACAAATATCTATACATTTCATTATCTTCAGGGTGGATACAAGTTGATCCTTTAAAAAAAAAAAATCTACTGTCAAACAAGACTTTTTAAAATTAAATTTAAAGTGCCAAATACTAAATAAATGGATATATATTTTTTATTGTGTTAATATTGTTTTTGATTTGTACTTATCCCTGTATAGCGCCACGGAATATGTTGGCGTATTACAAATAAAGGAAATAATAATAATAAACAGTAGCAGGGAGTAGGGCGATACACTATATTAACTAGGGTTATAGCTCTATATACATTATAGAATAAACCACCAATATAGACTTAAAGGGATATGGAAGACTAACAAACACAAAAAGATTTCCCCAGGCCAGAGAGTGGATGCCTGGCTGCTCTGAGGGGCCATATACATTCTTGCAGAAACCTTGGGTTTAACCCTTTGCTGGCCCACTAACACAATATGGCAGAACGTGTATCTCTGTTAGTTTACAGGTAAAATAACATTATTACAGTGCACATAACACCATATAGCAACCCCAACATTCATTATTGTAAACCACCCTACACACAAAAACAACACGTCACAGTCCTTACAACAAGTATCATGTACATTTTGATAGTCTTTTATTAGCAACCCAGTGTGTCAGAGTCCCAAATAACAGGATTGCTTGTGGGGTTCAGGGGAGTCCCAAAATCAGTCATGCCAGAAGGTTCCCTATTTTTAAGATTAAAATGAACTACCTAAGTGTTCATTTGCATTTTTTAAACATAATTTTATTAACAAGTTCTTAAAAGCTATTTTACAATATTTCTATAGTACTAGATATACTAGCCAATCATAGACTGTGTCTCAAGATGTTAGAAAATGTGTTTGGCACCTAGTCTGTGGCTGGCTAGTGCATCTAGTACTATAGAAACATTGTATAGTAGAGCCTCCGCATTCGCTGATCCAACATTCGCAGTTTTCTTTTGCCTTCTTTAACCACGAAAGATTTGGCCAGGGGCCCTGCGCTGAGGTGCAGAGGGGGATGCAAAGTCCATCCCCCTTGCCTCAAAAGGACACTTGGGCCCGAGAAGACGGCCGAATGCAGCATTTCCCCGCTGGGTGAGTGCCACCCAACACTTAGACCCTCTCCCAAGGGACAAAACATGGGTAAACTGATAGCTTACCAATGTTTCCGTTATTCGCGTTTTTTGCACATTCGCAGGGACCCCAGAATCGGAACCCCAGCAAATGTGGAGAGTCTACAGTATTTAAGAGCTACAGATACTACATGTGACATACATACATCTAGTTTTGCAAAGATCTAGAAACAGTGCATTTTAACTGCAGATGGGTTTTTTGTTTATCTAAAACTGTGAATAATGGTGTGTGTATGTTTGTGTTGTTCAGTCGTGCCTGACTCTCTGCAACCTCATGGACTGCAACACACCGTGCTGATCCACTTGGTGTTCATGGCAGAGATGCTGGAGTGGGTTGCCAGTTCTTTCTCCAGTGGGCCACAGCATATAGCTCCTGGTATTGCTAGGTGGTCTCCCATCCAAGAACTGACCAGGCCCAACCCTGCTTGGCTTTAGGGTAGTGTGACCTCTTGGTTCCCTGACTGGAATTGTACTAGTATGTTAAAAATGGTAATCTCTCCTCATTCATCTTTGTCTCTGAGGACCAGCAGATAAAGGAACAGCACTGGTCTGAGGACCAGCTGTTGAGACCTTCTGTCTTTATGAAAGACTCACAGAAATTAGTGCTTTGATAATTATTATTTTAAAACACGCTTTATCGTCAAACCTCTAACATTATTTTTAATATTTAATAACCATGCTGAGGAGTTAGTTTTAAGAAACACAACATGCTTTTAAATATTTATTCTATAAATATTTCCAGATTACTGTAATTATATTTTTACATTTCAACAACACTCAGTTTTTTTCATTCATTTATAAAATCGCAGCCTTTAATTTTCAGCTCCTTACAAAACAATAACGACTATGACAGCTGCAATTGAGTTTTGTGCTTGGCTAAACAGCACACTCTAGTGTTCTAGATTAGCCATAATGAAGATTGCAATTTACTTAGTTCTTTAGATTTTTCAGTACTTGTTCTAATAAGAATATTATAGCTACAATGGAAATCGAAAATGGATCTGTTGTTTGGTCTTGTCGGAAACATAATAAAAAATAAATGTTAATATATATATTAATACAATTGCACTTAAAGGACCCCTGTACTGTTTTAATACCAATTTGTTTCATGTATTTATTCAGCAATAAAATCTTTAAGACATTTAAATCCTATACTTGAATTTACACTTGAAGTTTAGTTTTTAGAACTCAGCAGAAAAGCAGCTCCGCCCCCCCTCATATCATGTGTCTAGGGTAGGGGTAGGCAAGTTCAGTCATGGAGAGCCACACACAGGCCTGGATTTTGGGATTTACTTTTTTGTGCACAGGGGAGTCAACCATAATGACTGAAGAAGTGATAACCTAGTCCAGGGGTGTCCAAGTCCAGGTCTGGAGAGCCCCACGCAGGTCTGTATTTGAGGATATCCGTTCTGTGCACAGGTCACAGGAAGACTAAAGAAGTGATTTATTCACCTGTACGCAGCAGAGATATCCTCATATCCTTGCCAGTGTGGGGCTCTCTAGGACTGGACTTGCCAACCCTTGATCTAGTCTATCCGCAGCAGGAATATCCTCAAATTCTGGCATGGGTGTGGCTCTCCATAAAAGAGCTTGCCTAAACCTGGTTTAGGGCAAGGACCTATACAGTGGACTGTCCTGACAGGCGACCTTATCTGTTATCCTGATATTATTATTTTTTTTTGCTTTCTTCCTTGCAGTGGCTGTTGGACAGGGTTCAGAAATGTTTTTAGGTCAATCGTCTGAACAGATCCTCTGTCATACTTTACACTAGATGACCATTGGATTCCATAGGGACGCCCATGGTAATGGGTTAAAGTAAGTGCCATGGGGGTCCATAGGGATCCCCATGGTTATAGGTCCCATAGGGACCCCTAGAGGCTTAATGGACCTGCCCACACCACAAGGGGTGGGGGCCCTTGGACCCCATTGTATTGAGGGGGAAACTAAGGAGATACTCCAGGTTCATATGGAGTTGCGGATATTGAGGAAGACTCCTGCGGGATACCAAGCTTAAAGGGGTAGCAGGTGATAGGCTGAGGTATCATAAACCAACTGCATGTTTTTTTTTTATTATTTAACCCCTGCCATGGGGAAGGGGAATAGATAGATAGAGATCGGGGAGGGTGCTAGTGTAGTGTGTTCAAATTAGTTAGTGGGTACCATTGCATAGTGTTGCTTTACAGACTACCAAGATCAGACTTGTGGTCTGGTATATCCCCCTGGGTGCGAGTCTGTAAGTTTTACAAGATTCATTTTTTTGGAAAAAACATAGAATAAGTCTGCAAATTAACTTTTCAAAACTGGGCAGGCACTCACTGTCCGTCAAAAGACTTCCCATAGACATGTATGGAGGAAACACCCCTGTAACCTGATTGTTTGCAGTAATGAAGTAGAACCAAGCCCCCCTTGTCTCAGAACAGAAACAAGCTGTTGGCAGGCTTTACCACATATAAACTCAGATTTGATTTTATTTGTCAGTGAAAAATGCACATACTTCAAAAATAAAAAAAATATTTTAACATGCTTTTAGGAAAACTTTACGGTAATGTGGTCCAAATTGTGCTGAATTAAGTGGTCCTTTAAATGAACTAGCTTCTTCTACTTTTAGGGGTCTGACGCAAAGGGAACCAAATATTCAGATTTCAGAAAATATTGTTTTTTTATCCTTTTAATCCATATACCTTTCTCTGAGAATGGATTTTAGTATGACAGATGTGGAAAGACAACAGAACTGAGAAAATTGTTTACATTTAAAAATCTAACTGTTTTAGTGGCCTACAGCCTTATTAAATTGTGATTCGGCCAATTGAATAGGGCTCTATATAAGCACATAGCATATTGTTTTTTACCGAAGTCTTTAGTTAGTGAACTTCTATCCAAAAGCAAGGTCTTCACTAACTAAAAACTTATGTAAAAAAATATGCTATGTGCTTATATAGAGCCCTATTCAATTGGCCGAATCGCAATTTAATAAGGCTGCTAATGTTTATAGTTGTGATAAATTATGTAGTTGTTGTGTAGTGGTATTAGAATGATACTGATTTTATGTATAACTATATCAAAATATATCAACATTTATAAATTGTATATATATATATATATATATATATATATATATATATATATATATATATCATAAGGAGAATAGGCTGATTAATGGTTATTTATATTTAATAGTATGTTTTATATGTGTTTACATACCTGAAACTTATGGAAGTATTGGCTAGTCTTCTTCCCAGAGGTTCCCATGACATGAAGAAAGTCTGGCGTTAACACAAATGGTACCCTTTCCTTGTTAATGCCCAGAAAACTTTTGTAATTCCCAAGAATGTGGCCAAAATCAATATGGAAAAGGTTTCCTAAAAAAAAAAATGAATTTGTGAATATTAAGGAGATTGAGAACTACAGAAAGTGCTCAAGTGATAAGAAGTGCTTCAAGAAAGAAAGACACAGTCAAGTATGTATCAAACTAACGATATTAGCAACTGTGTCAGCCACGGACGTAAGGCGTTTTAGGGGAAAATCTGTTTTATCTAACACTGTTTATGAGTACAGGAATCCATTTTGTGATTTTATATCACAATCTGAGAATTGGATGATGGAGTGTGTGTTTAAGAGTGGAAGGAGAGGTGGTGGAGGAGGGAACAGGCAGCAGTCCAGAGCATTTGTTTCATAATTATTATTATTATTATTATCCTTTATTTATAACGCGCCAACATATTCCGCAGCGCAATACAGGGGTTAGGTACAAGTATAAACAATACCCCACAATAAAAATAATGGAAGACCCTGTTATTGAGCTTTCAATCTGATATACACTGTGCTTTCCCTAAAGCACCTCACAAGATTAAAACTCGCAAACTTACATTCTAAAGGGTATGGGTGAGGTACAGGAGAGTGAGAGATGCATAGTGAATGAAGAGGCTAAAGATGATAGGCTTTTTTGAATAGATGTGTTTTTAAAGAGATTTTGAAGGATCTGAGGCAGGAAGATAGTCTGGTGGTGCGAGGTAAAGAGTTCCAAAGAATAGGGGCAGCACGTGAAAAGTCTTGAAGACGGGAGTGAGAGGAGGTGATGAGAGAGGAGAAGAGAAGAAGGTCATTAGCAGAGCGAAGAGGGCGGGTGGGAGTGTATTTTGGGATGAGGGCAGAGATGTAGGAGGGTGCACTATTGTGGAGAGCTTTATATGTTAGGGTCATGATTTTGAATTGTATTCTAGACGCTATGGGAAGCCAGTGGAGTGCCTGACAGAGAGGTGCTACAGACACTGATCGTTTAGTATGGTAGATGAGTCTAGCGGATGCATTTAAAATGGATTGGAGTGGAGACAGACGGGTGATAGGAAGGCCAGCAAGAAGAGTGTTGCAGTAATGAAGCGAGATATGATGTGAGCGTGAATACGAATTTTAGTTGTGTCTTGTGTGAGGTAGTGGCGTATTTTGGATATGTTTTTTAGGTGAAAGTGACAAGATTTTGTGAGTGATTGGATGTGGGGAATGAAAGAGAGGGAAGGGTCCAGTAGGACCCCAAGACAGCGGGCCTGAGAGGTGGGAGTGATGATGGCATTGTCAACAGTGAGAGATATTTGCGGAGTGAAAGCTGTAGTAGAGGGTGGAAAGATAAGGAGCTCTGTCTTAGACATGTTGAGTTTGAGTTGACGGGCAGACATCCATGAGGATATGCTCGAGAGGCAATTGGCAACATGAGCTAGCAGAGAGGGGGATAGTTCAGGTGCAGAGATGTAGATTTGGGTGTCATCAGCATATAGATGATACTGAAATCCAAAAGATTGTATAAGGGCACCAAGGGAGGATGTATAGATGGAGAAAAGGAGGGGGCCTAGGACTGAGCCTTGGGGTACACCGACAGTTAAAGGGCGAGGAGATGAAGAGGTGCCAGAGAAGGAGACACTAAATGTTCGATTTTCTAGATAAGATGTGAACCAAGAGAGAGCAGTGTCACGGATGCCAAGAGAGTGGAGAATTTGGATAAGAAGAGGATGATCAACTGTGTCAAAGGCAGCAGAGAGATCCAGGAGAATTAGGATAGAGAAACGACCCTTTGATTTGGCGTTGAGCAGGTCATTAGTAACTTTTGTGAGAGCTGTCTCTGTAGAGTGTTGGGGCCGGAAGCCAGACTGGAAGGGATCAAGGAGGGAGTTGGAGGAAATGAATTGTGTAAGGCGAGTGTAGACGACACGCTCAAGTAGTTTAGAAGCCAAGGGAAGTAGAGAGATAGGGTGGTAATTAGATGGAGAAGCTGGATCAGATGTGGGTTTCTTAAGAATGGGTGTAATTGTGGCTTGTTTCAAAGGTGATGGAAACTTGCCAGTGTCTAAGGAAAGGTTGAATAGATGTGTGAGAGCTGGGATAAGTGTGGTAGAGAGGGGGGGGGGATCAGCTGTGATGGAATAGGATCATGTGGACAAGTTGTGAGACGAGAGGTTGATAGAAGGTTAGCAACTTCATCCTCAGTTACAGGGTTAAAGGAGTTTATAGTGGCTATAGGTTTGGGAAAGGGTGAAGGCAGACTGCTGTTTGTTTTTTGAGGAGAAGGTGTGATATGGCCACGTTGAGAGGAGAGTTCATTATGAATATTTTCAATTTTACTATTAAAGTATCTAGCAAAATCTTCAGCTGTAAGAGAAGAAGGGGCGGGAGGTGGGGGAGGGCAGAGGAGAGTGTTAAAAGTGGAGAACAAATGTTTGGGGTTGGAGGCCAAATTTGATATTAATGATGAGAAGTAGCTCTGTTTGGCAAGATTGAGGGCATAGTGATAGGAGCGTAGGATAAACTTGTAATGAAGGAAGTCTGATGAGGAGCGAGATTTCCTCCATAGTCGTTCAGCGCTACGGGAGCACTTCTGGATGTAGCGTGTTTGTGTAGTGTGCCATGGTTGTAGATGAGAGCAGGGGCGTCTGCCTGTGGTTATGGGGGCTAGAGAGTCCAGGGTGGAATTTAGAGTCAAATTGTATTGTGTGGTAGCAATATCAGGGCAAGTGAGGGTAGTGAGAGGACTGAGAAGGGGTTGCAGTAAATTGGAAAGGTGTTGTGAGTTAAGTGTCTGCAGGTTTCTGTGGGTTCTGGTAGTTGGGCGTGATAAAGGGTAGAGATTGGAAGGGGTAATGAGGCTGTAGGTTAGGAGATGGTGGTCAGAAAGAGGGAGTGGGGAGATTGTAAGATTGTAGATAGAGCAGTGATTAGAGAAAATTAGGTCCAGGGAGTGTCCATCCTGGTGGGTAGGGGATTCTATCCACTGTGAGAGGCCAAGGGAAGAGGTAAGTGCAAGTAGTTTTGTGGCTGTGGGAGAAGTGGGAGTGTACACACTGCCGCTGGGGGGGGAAGGACGACACCTTCTGCTCCCTGGGGTACACACTGTCGCTGGGGAGGGGAATTAGTTGGAGTATTCCACGTGGAGCGGTTTCTGTTTCTGGGACAGTCTCTCTGCATGTGGCCCTGCTGGTTACACGTGTGGCACCTGATGTACCGTGGAGGGGTTTGGTAGTTCCCACCACCCGGACGCAGTGCTGGGGGGGGGGTTAATGGTGGGAGGTGGGTTAGCAGCTCCCAATATGGACCGCTCCCGTGCCCGCTGCTTTTCCATTATGTATTTGTGGACATCTGTCATTAACCATTCCAAGGTTTTTATGGGAAGCGTACCTGGGAAAAAGGCCAGTCTGCTTTGGAGTTCTCTTCCAAACTCAGTCTGTGGGGCAATAAGAGGTACTGTTCCTTTCTGTCTGCATCCCTGTAGTACGCGGCCGCCTCCTCCTCCTCATGATGGAACGCTGTCCGAAAACTAGCCGGTTCCATCCTGCTGTAGCCAGGGGCGCTGTACGGATACTAGCGTTGCCCTCAATTTGTACTCCACGGAATGGTGTCTCCTGTAGCTGTCCTTCTGACCGTGGGAACAATTCTGCCACTTGCCACCAAATGTAACTGTGAGAAATTGACTCTGCTGGGTTTTGAACCCTGGTCCCCAGGCTGCTATACCTCTTCCCTACCACTGCGCCAGCCTGCCTGTTGTGAATTCCATTGAGACCTTATAAGCTTGACTCTGCTAGCAATTGTATCAGTACCTAAGTCTCTTCAGCTGTGTCTGGTCAGGTGTCTGGTCCTTGGCCTATAAAAAGGACTTCCTGTCTATTGATCCTTGCCAGATTATTGTTGGTTCCTTATCCCTTCAATAAACCTTGTTCCTGTTTCACCTACAAGTTTGCGGAACTGGATTATTGCTGACCTTGGCTACTGGTCTCCACAACTTTGTGATTTCTATATCATTACAGAATAATCTGGCCCTTTCATGGAGACCGCCGGGTCAGATTCTGCATTGGCCCAGCAGGTTGCTTTATTTGCAAGAACTGTGCAGACCCAGGCACAGACCATTCAAGTGCTGCAGGACCAGGTAGCTGAACTGCAGGCCCAACAGGTTGCTTTTACTGCAAGAAATGTGCAGACCCAGGCACAGACCATTCAAGTGCTGCAGGACCAGATAGCTGAACTGCAAAATAAAATTCAGTCAATGCACAGTGAGTACACCAGCTACAGGGCACGTGATGCTGCGGCTGCTACTGTTACACCTGCTCAAGAGGCCCGCTTGCCCCTGCCAGAAAAGTTTGGAGGAGATCGCAAAAAATTTAGGGGTTTCCTAAATCAATGCCGTTTGCACTTCATGATGTTACCTCACCAATTTCCATCTGAAAGAGAGAAGGTGGGATTTATTTTTTACTTATTCAAAGATGAAGCCCTGGCTTGGGGCTCCCCTCTTCTGGAACAAGACAGTCCAGTCTTGGGTAATCTAAATGACTTTCTTGAGGCCATGTGTCTAGTTTTTGATGACCCCAATCGATGTGCTACAGCAGAAGCCACTCTCCTTCATTTGCATCAAGGGAGGCGCTCGGTGGCTGAATATGCTGCTGAATTCAGACAGTGGGTTGCTGATACTACCTGGAACCAATCAGCCCAGAGGTTCCAATTCAGAAAAGGTCTCTCAGAAGCTATAAAAGATGAGCTAGCTCGTGTTGATCTTCCTGCTGACTTTGATGCATTTGTGCGTTTGGCTATCCGTATTGATCGGAGACTTTCTGAAAGAAGATTGGAAAGACAGGGCTCTTTTAGATCAAGTACTACTCCAATTTCCTATTCAAGAACTTCTACTCCGATCCCACAAACCCCTACAGACTCTGAGCCAGATGCTATGCACGTAAATCTAATAAGAGGGCCATTATCCAACGAAGAGAAACAGTGGCGACGCACTCACAATTTATGCCTGTATTGTGGTAGTGCAGGGCACTATGCCATCAATTGCCCTAGCAAATCCAAAAGAACAATAGCTATGGCGGCTGAGGGTGCACAGATTCGACACCAATCCCAGATTTCGGATCAACTGGATTCTGTCACACAACCCTTGTTTTCTCTGGCTCATGGTGAAGAGGGTATGTTGACTCAACATCCCCATTTTGTGGTGCCTATCACGTTGCAATGTGGTGATCGTAAAATTTCAACTACCGCTATAATAGATTCTGGAGCAGGCGGAAACTTTATGGACATTAAATTTGCAGCAGGAAATAGAATTCAGTCTATCCCTAATTCTTCACCTGTGTTAATGGAGACAGTTGATGGTTCTCCACTTACGTCAGGACCGGTTACACATGAGACTGTGCCCTTAAAGTTGACTGTGGAAGTGAATCATCATGAGACTATCTCTTTCCACCTAATTTCCTCAACACAGTTTCCAGTGATTTTGGGGGTACCTTGGCTTGCTCTGCATAACCCACAGATTGATTGGAAGATCAGAACTTTGTCCTTTCCTTCAGAACACTGCTTAATGAATTGTCAACACCTGTTGCCACAACAATTAATGAAATGGTTGCTACAAACTTGACTAAGCTTCCTCTACAATATCGGGATTTTGCAGATGTCTGTGATAAGAAGAATGCTGATCAGCTTCCACCACACAGGCCTTATGATTGCCCAATAGAGCTGTTGCCTGGGGCTGCTATCCCATTTGGCCAGATATATTTCCTTTCTGAGCCTGAATTGAAAGCTCTTTGTGAATACCTACAAGAAAATCTTGCCAAAGGCTTTATTCGACCATCTACTTCTCCAGCAGGAGCTCCTATTTTCTTCGTGGAAAAGAAAGATGGCAGCCTACGGCCATGCGTTGATTACAGGGACATTAATAACATCACTGTTAAAAACCGCTACCCCTTGCCTCTGATTCCTGAACTTTTGGAGAGACTCCGCTCAGCTAAAATATTTACGAAGCTTGATCTTCGGGGGGCATATAATCTGGTTCGCATAAGACCCAATGATGAATGGAAAACAGCTTTCAGAACCAGGTACGGGCATTACGAATATCTAGTAATGCCTTTTGGGCTGTGTAATGCCCCTGCAACTTTCCAGCATCTTATCAATGATGTACTACGAGATCTCTTGGATCAGTTTGTTGTGGCATATTTGGATGATATCCTAATATTCTCTGATAATCTTGAAAACCACAGAAAACAGGTCCGTGTAGTTCTAGAGCGCCTTCGTACCTACCGCCTATACATTAAACTAGAAAAATGTGAGTTTGAACAAACAGACATTCAATTCCTGGGGTATGTAATAACTCCCAAAGGTTTAAGTATGGACGCAAGTAAAATTAAAGCTGTGCTGGACTGGCCCATCCTCAAGAATGAAAAAGATGTTCAGAGATTTGTGGGGTTTGCCAATTTTTACAGGCGTTTCATTAAGAATTTCTCTGCCGTTATTACACCGATCACTGAACTCACACGTAAGGGGACTCCTTTTCAGTGGTCCGATAAGGCGGATACCGCATTTTCCCGATTGAAGACTCTGTTTACCTCTGCCCCTGTCCTGGTACATCCCTAGCCGGAATTACCATTTATTGTGGAAGTTGATGCTTCTGATTCAGCTGTTGGTGCTATACGGTCTCAAAGGACTGGACCTAAGATGCTGTTACATCCGTGTGTCTTCTATTCCCGCCAGATGGTGCCAGCAGAAAGAAACTATGACATAGGGAATAAAGAACTATTGGCTATAAAAGCTGCCTTCACCGAATGGAGACATCTCTTGGAGGGAGCTACCCATCCAATTACTGTCCTCACAAATCTGGAATCTATTCGATCAGCAAATAGACTGTCAGCCAGACAAGCACGCTAGTCCCTATTCTTCTCAAGGTTTAATTTTTTGGTTACATACCGTCCTGGCTCCAAGAATGGTAAGGCGGATGCCTTGTCTAGAATAGCTGACCCCCTCCATACTACCGTAACCAAGACCACCATCTTGCCAGAGGATATATTTATAGGAGTTACATTTCCTTCTGATCTGATGTCTCGCATTAAAAAGGGCTACGCTGAAGACCCAGTTCTTCGTGATCCTCCTCGTGACCTCCATATGACGATGCGTAATGGGTTTTGGATTTTTCAACAACGTCTGTTTGCTCCGGAGTCAGTGCGACTGGACCTTTTACGTCTCTACCATGACTCAAAACCAGCAGGTCATCCAGGAATCCGAAAGACACAAGAGCTACTTGCCCGATCCTTTTGGTGGCCGAAGTATCATGAGGATGTTAAGAAGTATGTGTCCTCTTGTGATGTGTGTGCCAGACATAAGACTCCTCGCTCATCCCCTGTTGGCTTGCTTCAGCCTCTTCCGATTCCTCATCGTCCCTGGGGATCTATATCCATGGACTTTATTGTGGAACTGCCTCCCTCTAAGGAACACACTACCATTCTTGTTGTTGTGGACAGGTTAACTAAGATGGGTCATTTCATACCAGCTCGTGGTCTCCCTTCAGCTAAACAGACGGCTGACCTGGTTATTCGGGAAATATTTCGCTTGCATGGAGTGCCTGATGAAGTAGTTTCTGACAGGGGAGTGCAGTTTACGTCTCGTTTTTGGAAACATTTTTGTTCTAATCTAGGTATTAATGTAAATCTGTCGTCAGCTTTTCATCCGCAAAGTAATGGATAGACTGAGCGAACCAACCAGACTTTGGAGCAATATTTGCGGTGCTATATTAGTTACCTGCAGGATGACTGGCTGGATTTTCTACCCACGGCAGAGTTTGCCTATAACAATGCCCAACACTGCTCCACTTCCTTGAGCCCATTTTTTGCCAACTATGGTTACCATCCGACCTTTCTAGTCAGTCTCCCAATTACTACTTCCATTCCTGCTGTCACTGACCGGCTATCGGCCTTACGTGATTCCCAAGCACTGTTGAAAGAGACTCTTTTGGAGGCTCAGGAATGTTACAAAAGAGCTGCTGATAGGCATAGAAAGGAGGCCCCAGTCTATCACGTTGGTGACAAGGTGTGGCTGTCAACAAGGAATCTCAAGCTTCGGATTCCTTCTCATAAATTGGGTCAAAGGTTCATGGGACCTTTTGAGATCATTGCTCAAATCAATGCTGTCACTTTCCGTTTACAACTCCCGAATTCCATGAAAATACATCCAGTGTTTCATGTTGCACTGCTTAAACCTTTTCATGAAAACACTTTCCCTGGCTGAGCCCTGCCTGCCCCACCTCCAGTCCTCGTGGATGGTGAGGATGAGTACGAAGTGGACAAAATTCTTGACTCCAGGATCTTCCGTAGCAAGCTTCAGTATCTGGTTCGCTGGAAAGGCTATGGTGAGGAGGAGAGTTCGTGGGAACCAGTGGATAATATTCACGCTCCTGATCTCCTTCGGTCTTTTCATGTGCAGTACCCTGCTAAACCAGGTAATAGGGCATCCAGAGGCTGCACCTCTAGAGGCGGGGGTAATGTGAGGAATTGACTCTGCTGGGTTTTGAACCCTGGTCCCCAGACTGCTATACCTCTTCCCTACCACTGCGCCAGCCTGCCTGTTGTGAATTCCATTGAGACCTTATAAGCTTGACTCTGCTAGCAATTGTATCAGTACCTAAGTCTCTTCAGCTGTGTCTGGTCAGGTGTCTGGTCCTTGGCCTATAAAAAGGACTTCCTGTCTATTGATCCTTGCCAGATTATTGTTGGTTCCTTATCCCTTCAATAAACCTTGTTCCTGTTTCACCTACAAGTTTGCGGAACTGGATTATTGCTGACCTTGGCTACTGGTCTCCACAACTTTGTGATTTCTATATCATTACAGTAACGGAGCTGGAACACGCAGTCCAATATCTCCGCTGGTATACGGTAAAATATCCAAGAAGCACTACAGTCTCACCATCCCCGACCTCCCATATTGAACGACACACAATTTGGGAGTCAAATGAATACTCACTTTATTTTGTTATGTGCAGAAATATATATACACATCTCTTCCCACAGGCAATTCACATCCCCCATAGTTGGCCACACAATACACATAGAGAGAACAATAGGTGAGTCACACCTCCCTGGCAACTTGATATATACAGACATTGATTAAATCAGCCATCTTTGTTCTTATCTGAGAATAAAAACACTTTATACAATCGACTCCTTTATCTCTGAAGTCTCTGTAATAGGATTATCTATTAGCCTAGGTCTGCAATAGTCTGGCTAATATTCTGCAGAGCATAAACCAACATACATATAGTAGGATCATATTTTAACCAATAATTAAACAACCATAAAACAGGGTAAAACAGTGATGGGTTCCGTTACACCAAGAATGAGTGAGGGTATGATAGAGGAGATAAAGTGAGGGAGTCAGGCGGCAAAATGATCCAGAAATTGAGAGGCTGGACCAGGCGGGCGATAGATGACAGCCACTCGCAGAGAGATGGGTGAAAAGAGACGGATAGTGTGAACTTCGAAGGAAGAGAACTGGAGAGAGGGAACTGGGGGAATGCAATTGAATGAGCAACAGGAGGAAAGTAATATGCCCACACCCCCACCTTGCTTATTCCCAGGTCTATGTGTGTGACTGAAATGTAAGCCACCGTATGATAGTGCAGCAGTAGAGGCAGTGTCAGATGGAGAGAGCCAGGTTTCAGTTATAGCTAAAAGATGGAAATTGACACCATATGTCTCCCCCTGACTGGCCCAGAAACAGACACCTTGCATCATTCAATGCAACCACTGCTTTCAAAAAAATGTAAACCCCCCTGTATATATAAGTATGTATCATGGATCCATCCAGGTTCCTGCAGCAGCATCAACATTTATTTGTAAGTACCATAGTTATTTCTAACTAAAAAAACTGTTGTAGGACTTGTTCCTGATTACTTATGCTCCTAGCCAGACTCAAAGTCTTCAATCACATATTCTTTTTCGTTGTGCACTGGGACTTTAATATGCTATTGATACAAGTGTATGTATATTATCCTGTGTATTTATATAATCTCAAAATAAAAGTACTTATCTTTATATCTTTCATTACCTATACTGTGAAGTTTTAAATACAATTAATTATTTATTTTACTGTAAAATAATATACAGTAGGTTTAAACAGCACACCCATTTATTTATCTCACCTCCTGGAAATACTATACACAAATCAATATGCTATAATTAATGACATTTCTCTCTCTTATGCATTTGGATAAAACTACATTACCAACGTTGTTTAAGATGCAAAAAACAATATACATTATTTGGTCCGATCACTAGGTGAGAGACATAGAACAGGAAGCCCTTGGTCAACCACTTCCTTCCCACATGAAGGCAAACCCTTGTAGCTGGATAGATAGGTGTCATGCTCTGAGCAAGGCTCTGCAGATTCATGCCTTGGCGATGTTTTTGCAACT
Source organism: Discoglossus pictus (assembly GCA_027410445.1). Taxonomy (NCBI): domain Eukaryota; kingdom Metazoa; phylum Chordata; class Amphibia; order Anura; family Alytidae; genus Discoglossus; species Discoglossus pictus. Next base: position 368,450,147 of record CM050167.1, read on the forward strand.
TTACATGGCGACTACAATGGTCCAGCTATCAGTATACACAAAATTTATTGTAATAAAAAAAATAAAAAAAAGTAATATGCATTAAATAGATCGCTTCAATAAATGTCATTTCGCAACCTGAAACAGATGGGCAGAAGTCGCACCAAAGGATGCTGGGAAAAAATAGCAAATTCAGTGTCCTTTTTCCCACAATTATAAGAAATTATCTTTACCTTAATCCCAATAAATTGAAAATATCAATGTTAAAAATTAAAATGTTCTGAAAGATGGAACATTACAGTGGCCCTTTAAAGGACCATGTTTGACAACTTTAAACCTGACTAAGAGTATACTTATTCAGGAAAAATGACATAGAGCTAGTAAATGTTGATGTCTCTGCAGGACCCTGGAGGGAAGTTTAGATTTCTGGAATGTTATAGTTGCATTGAATGATGCAAAGGGTCTGCTTCTGGGGCAGTGAGGGGAAATGGGTGTGGTGTCACTTTTAATGTTATCTGATTATCAAATGCAGGCCTTCTTGGGAGGTAGAGAGTTTAATAAAACTCGTATTAAACGGTGGAATTCTCTACCAAAGGAGGATGTTAGAGTAGATTTGATACATAACATTAAAAATGGTTGTATATATTTTTGAATAAAAGGGCATTCATGGTTCTGCTGGATAACTAGAGTAGGAGTTCTGATCCAGGGAGGAATCTGGATGCCAGTATCTGGGGTCAGGAAGGAATTTACCTTTTTTTCCCCTTTATGAGACAATTGGCAATTTTTAAATGTTTTTTGTTTGCCTTCCTCTGGATCAATTAACAACTAAACTGCATATTACATATTACAAAGGTTAACCATGATGGACTAAAAAAGTATTTTTAAGGCTCAATTACTATGTAGCTATTATCATAGCAATGCTTAAAGTGATACAGCAAAGGTCATGCAGTGATGAAAAGTACAGATATAGATAAATATAATTACACATGTTTATTATTAAATATTTTGAGTGTAAGTGTTAGAGTAATGAGCTTGAAAGTTAGGTATTTTAAGCATACAGCATCTGCACAGGAGCTCCCTTTTTTGAATTCCCCTTATCTAGAACCATTAATTAACTTTTACAGCAGCAGTTTAACACTACCAAATGGGCATGCTTTTCTTCTTCATCACTCCCCTGCTATGAGAAATACTAATTGTACTACTTATGGAGACATATTGAGACTGAGGTTTTGTATAACTAATGTATACTTAAATAATTCAACAAGCAAATTGGGTGAAAACACCCATAACATAATGTACATGCCAGTAAAAATATATAAAATACAACATCATTATTTAACTTCCAATCGATATTTTTAAATAAATATTTCTCCATATTCCAAAGAGTCGATTTAGAGAAATAAAAGCTCCTTTCTCTATAAATTTTGGGACACATTCAGAAATAGAAAGTCTTTCTCTAAGTTTAATCCATGTTGCATTTCCCACGTCACTGTGCCATTACGAGGCATTAAATATTTTATCAGAGATTAAATATTTAAAGGAATCTTCTGTTAGGAGACAGAATTATAACAGTGATGTCTGCAGTTAATAACTATGTGCCCCAAATAGACTCCCTCTACGAGATCTCATATTTAAACCGTGATAGGACAGGAGCTTACCTGATTCAGTTACCATTATATTGTCATTGTGTCTGTCCCCAATTCCAAGCACAAATGTTGCGACGCAGTAGCCAGCGCATGAATAAACAAATCTTTCAACGGCTGCGGTCAGCTAATAGGAAACATAATAGAAGAAGGTAAATGCAGGGACTGGACATGGCTTTTCTTGTGCTCCCTGAAACCTTTCACTCCATATTCTGTGAATCATACTCCGTAACTTATCATGAAATATGTAAAAGATGTCCGTACAAGGAGTATGGTTAGTGTAGGAATTGTCCCCAAGGCACAAATTTGCTGCCAATTTAAATTGTGCAGAAGGTTTTTTGAGTTAGAACATGTTCTTTTAAAAGGACCATTTAGGTGTCATATTTGAAATATACTATTTTAAAACTATTGTTTTTGTACAGTTGCAGTTTTGATGATGAACAACATTTTGTCTTTGTTCCTACAAGGATTGGAAATTTGGGAGGCGAATTAGGAACAGTAGATTCAGATATGATCTATATTCACTTATGTTAAAATATCCTTTCCAAATAGCACACTTGGGACCCCGCAGCATAGGGGGTTTAATATTAGGTGCCCTTGTGGCAGGGCTAACCTTTTATGCGTCGGGAGTAATTTAAAAGACCCGTGGCGGGAAATTTAAATATTTAAATGCTGCATAGGTCGGATTGGGACTCCTGCATCAAGTGTTAATGCCGGGACCGAGATGGGGACCATGCAGCATAGGGGTGTTAATATTAGGTGCAGTGGGTGTCCTAAAAGTTAACTGATTGTCAGCCGCAAAGAAAAATTGGAATATCGATGGGCTCTCCCATTACAGGTTACGTGTAACCTGTATGTTTTATTGACGTCATAATGACGGTCTAATTTACTATTGGCTCCGTCTAAACATTAACCACGGGCTTGCTTAATTTATCATGATCATGCCCTGAAATGCATTCGTATGGGTTCATGGTTTACGGTTTTGGATTTCAGCCATGTAGTTGTTGAATTGAATCGCTCTGTAACGGTTGCAATTGAATAAGGCTCTAGGTCTAAGATGTCTGTTACACAATAAGAGTTATTTAAATAGATTTTCTCTAAAAATGCTTTTTGTTCCTATCTTGCTCTCCTGCTAATGTCAATATCTTGTACTTTACAAGCCTGTTTAGTTTTTACCAAAATACACTGGCCATTTAAAAGTGAAATATAAGCTGGACACTAACCATTGTTGTTGTTCTTTAATTGCAAACCATAAAGGAACTGTATATGCCAGACCTGGAAACCTTTAGATACATAAAATTTCAGCATTTTGTTTCCACCATGAACTGGTGCAGGACTCCACCCTGGTTTGAAACCACTTGCCACAAATACCTCTCCAGACGAGGTAAGATTGCATCCTATATAGAATGTTTACCTCCCTTAAGAGTTTATTTTAATATTAATAACAGGGAACCTTCCATATCCCGTTAAGTCTGTAGATTTCATTCGCTGACAAAGGGCAAGCCCCAAGAACACTTAAATATAGGGAATAAAATCCAGCCTGTGATATTTTGCCTTTTTTTGTAATATTTTGCTGCTGTGAGATCTGTCATCTTGGTTTCAGCGTTACTTTAAAAGAATGACAGTTAGGAGGTATGATATACAGATGCTCACCCATGGACATACAGTATAATGTACAAAATCTGAATTATAGCACATGCATACATTACACAAGGACAGACATATTCCTAAGCATTCTCAGACCAATAACACAATTTACCTGGACAAGTAAAGTGTGTTATCTGCTGTGTGCAGTGATTTGGTACAGGTGAGAGGGGAGTGTTTTGGCCTGGGTTATACTTGCAAATTACAGTAAGTGTGGGCCTAGTGTGTGGCTGCATCGGATTTACTCAGACAAGTAAAGTGTGTTATTTCTGTGTGCAGTGATTTAGTGCAGGTGAGAGGGGGGCAGATTTTAAAGGGGGAAAGGTAGTATTTTCTGAGATACTACCAGTGCCACGTGCTAGCCCAGGGAGGCAGAAGGAGCTGAGGGAGGTTAATGCATGGCTAAAGATGTGGTGCACTAAGGAGGGGTTTGGGATTTTAGAGCACTGGGCTGACTTCTCACTTTGGTACAATGTCTACAGCAGGGATGGATTGCACCTTGATGATGAGGGAGCTTTTGTGCTAGGGGGTAGGATGGTAGAAAGGCTGGATGAGTTTTTAAACAAGTAGGTGGGGGGGACTAGATATAAGTAATGGGGTAGAAAGTGTAGAGGGTATAAGGGATGAATTAATAACTCATAGGGGAGGAGATGGGGGGAGGGGTAGTATAGTCAATAGGGAGGTAGTTCTGAGCAACTCAAGTACAGTGGCAGGCACTTCAGAACTACAGCATAAGGTGTACGCTTGCTAATGCCAGAAGCTTGCCAGGAAAAATGGGAGAGTTAGAATTATTAGCAATTAATGAAAAATTGGATTTAATAGGCATTACCGAAACGTGGTGGGATGAATCTCATGACTGGACTGTTAATCTGGATGGTTATAATCTATTTAGGAAAGATAGGGACAATGGTAAAAGAGGAGGAGGGATTTGTCTGTATGTTAAGCCTGAATTTAAGCCTATAGTCAGAGAAGATATTTATGGCGGAACTAGTGATAAAGTTGAATGTTTGTGGGTAGAGTTAAATAGCGGAGCAGCAAATTCCAAAAGAATATTAGTAGGAGTATGCGAGAAACCCCCAAATATAGCTGAAAGTGAGTAAATGCAATTATTGTTACAGATTGGAAATGCAGCTAAGCATGGGCAAGTTCTAATAATAGGAGATTTTAATTACCCCGAAATAAACTGGATAAATGAGACCAGCAGTTCAGCTAAGGGGAGCAGGCTCTTGAGTACACTTAGGGATCATTATCTGGCCCAGGTTATACAAGAGCCTACTAGAAATGAAGCTATCTTAGATTTAGTCATCACAAATAATATTGATATAGTATCAAATGTTGAAATAGGGCAACCTTTGGGAAAACAGTGATCACAACACAGTCTCATTTGAGATTGAATTAAAAAAACAAAATGTTAAATGGGCCAATAAAAACTCTTACATTTTAAAAGGGCAAATTTTAACGGTCTAAGGGCAACACTACAAAGTATAGACCGGAACAGAGAGCGGACGCGTAAAAATACTAAATATAAATGGACAAAATTTAAATCCTTACTAAATATACATACTTATCACCATATACCAAGTGTGAATAAAAGTAAAAGGAGTAAACCGCATCCAATGTGGCTTAACAATGATTTAAAGATCAAGATACGGAGTAAAAAACAGGCATTTAAATTATGGGAGTACAAGGAAATCAACAAGGCTTGCAAAAGGGCTATTAGACTGGCTAAAATAGAAAATGAAAAATGAATTGCAAAAGAGAGTAAGACTAACCCTAAAATATTATTTAAGTATATTAATGGGAAGAAGACGAGGAAGGAAGCTATAGGAACATTACAATGTGACACAGGCCGTCTGAAAATTAGTGACCAAGAAAAGGCAGATGAGCTAAATAGGTTCTTTTCTTCGGTATACACAAGGGAGGAACCAGTGGTTGGGACACTGCAACATAATGGGGCTACACTACCTTTGCCAAATAATTGGTTAACACAGGAAATAATCCAAAAGAGGTTGGAAAAAATAAATGATAATAAAGCCCCGGGTCCTGATGGAATACATCCACGGGTACTGAGGGAACTGGGTTCTGTAATAGCCAAACCATTATATTTAATTTTTCAAGATTCACTCAACACAGGGTCTTTACCAGATAACTGGAGAAAAGCAGATGTGATACCTATATTTAAAAAGGGGGCAAGAGCAAATCCGGTGGAATTAAAGACCAGTGAGCCTCACTTCTAAAAGCTTCCCCACTACAGAAGGGTTAATAAGGGATAATATACCAGAATATGTCTACTTGAACAGGATTAGAAGCAGAGTCAACATGGATTTATGAGGGATAGGTCAAGTCAAACAAATCTAATTAGTTTCTATGAGGAGGTTAGTAGGAACCTGGATCGAGGCAACTCGGTGGATGTAGACTTTTTTGATTTTTCAAAGGCTTTTGATACAGTGCCATATGGGAGACTACTGTTCAAACTAAGGGATACAGGAATTGCAGTAAATATCTGCTCATGGATTGAAAGCTGGCTAAAAGACAGGAAGGAAAGGGTTGTTGTAAATGGAACATAGTCCGATTGGACTAATGTGGTAAGTGGGGTTCCTCAGGGTTCAGTATTAGGTCCTTTCCTTTTTAATATATTTACTAATGACTTAGAGGTGGACTGGAAAGTAGTGTCTCAATTTTCGCTGATGACACAAAGTTGTGCAAGGTAATTAAATAAGATAATGATGTGCTTTCCCTCCAAAGGGATTTACATAAAATTGAGGAATGGGCATTTAAATTGCAGATGAGATTTAATATGAATAAATGTAAAGTTATGCATCTGGGAAGGAAAAATAGCCATGCAATTTACAATCTTAATGGAGCAGATCTAGAAGTATCAGATATTGAAAGGGATTTGTGAGTACTTGTGGACAAAAACATAGGTAACAGTGCTCAAAGCCATGCAGCAGCTGCAGAGGCAAATAAAATATTAGCATGTATTAAGAATGGTTTAAAAGCAAGGGAAACAAATATAATTCTGCCAATATACAAATCTCTAGTACACCCTCATTTGGAATATGGAGTACAATTTTGGGCACCGCTTCATAAAAAGGACATTTTAGAGCTGGAAAAGGTACAGAGGAGGGCAACAAACCAATAAAGGGAATGAAGGGGCTAAGTTATGAAGAAAGACTAACTAAATTAAATGTATTTTCTCTAGAAAAAAAAGGCGTCTAAGAGGAGATATGATTACCTTATATAAATACATCCAGGGTCAGTATAAAGATTTGTCAAGGGACCTTTTTGTGCCAAGAGGTTTTCAACTCACAAGAGGACATCCCTTGAGTTTAGAAGTAAAAAGATTCCACCTTAAAGCAAGAAAGGGGTTCTTCACAGTAAGGGTGGTTAATCTGTGGAATTCTCTACCAGAGGAGGTGGTGACAGCGGATTTGATAGATAACTTTAAAAAAGGGGAATGGATTTATTTCTAATTAAAAAGGGAATTCAGGGTTATCCTGGATAATTAGAGATAGTATTGATCCAGGAAGAAATCCGATCGCCAGTGTCTGGGGTTAGGAAGGAATTCATTTTTTTTCCCCTTAGAGACGATTGGCTAAGTTTCACTTGTTTTTTTTTTTCTGTTTGCCTTCCTCTGGATTAATTAATAATTAAAAATAAATAAATAAATAGTTGATTAATAACAACCAATTAATTAATAACTAATCTGTATATTGCAGATCAGAGGAGATCTTAAAAGGTTGAACTTGATGGACTGAAAGTCTTTTTTCAACCTTAATTACTATGTAACATAGATACATAAAACTAAAATATGAAGCTCCCTCTTGTCATTTAATACCAAAACGTGCTATAGGCTCCTTAATCTAACGAGCGGTTAGGGTGAACAGGGCCGATACAGCAGATCCGGAGGCATATGTAGATACCAAATTGACCATAGACCGTTTGTTGGGTGGGGCAGATGATGTTGTGGACGAGCTAATTATTTGCTATGAATTGTTACAGCCACTGTCCAATCTAACAGAGGGTGTAAAGTCATTAGATTAGTAAATAGATCACTTTGATTTAAAACGGTTGGTCCTTACCCATGTATACAGAAATAGACATTAAATATCTGCAGTATTTGAGGAATTAATATACCTTTTCTTCTATGGGACACTTTTCCTTTAACCACTGACTCAGCACTTCATCCTTAAATGCTCCAGTGTTCCCCACTGTGCTTTGTTGTATCTGAGCAATAGTTGTAGCATCCTTCACTATTTCAATCATTCCTGAAGATACAATAGAAAGAAACACTTAGTCAGTCCATTATTGATATAACAAACAATATTACATTTAATTTACGGAAAAATATAAGCTTTATCTGTTAATACGATAGAAAACATCTGTAACCAATTTGACAGGACAAGGGGGCGAACATCTCAAAATGCCTAGTGATAAACCAGCAAGAGAGCAGGAAAGACTATACAAGGAGTGAGACAGTAGGAGGGCCCAGTAAAGTTATCCAATTAATAAAATGGGGCGAGGTGGGGGATTGAGCAAACACATAGTGAGGCTACAAAGATATAACAACATTTTGTAAGGAATAGAGAGATAACTATAGATATTTTCTATCTTGTGAAAAATTATAACAGACATATAATAATGATAATATTAAAATGAGATGTTGTGGCGGAGCTACTGCAGGTGCTTATGAAAGCAAACGGGCCCTCTGTTACCGGCAGTAAGAGAGGAACCTTAAGTTTTTAAGGATGGCAGATAATTATTTTATAGAAGGGTGATCTGATAGAGGTGTTATGACCATTTACATTTAGTTTTGGCTGGTTATAGAGATGTATAGAAAAGTTGCAATGGGGGGCCCAAATTATTTTGCACCGGGCCTTTCATTCACTAGCTCCACCAATGATTAGCGAAGAAGATCTCCATAGTGCTGGTAATACCTCCAGTTCTACAGCAGTCTTAAGAATTTCTATCATCATCTACCATTTTCAAATTACAAGATTGTTAGAGTGTCCCTTTAAGGCAATAGCTTTGCATTCATTTGTCAGAACATTACCTATTTTGTTTCCAGTAGAAATACAGCCATAAGGCAATAAACAAAGGTCCAAAGACTCAGTTTCCCAGATGGATTGCATAATTCTAAGAATCTAAAATACAAACAAAAAAGACATCATAATGAGATAAATGTATCAAACAAAGTCAAATTTTAATTTAACTGCAGTTAAGAGGTTAAGACTAAATATATGTACACTATTCACTCCAATCTTATTTTTTAACAAATTTTTGTTGATGATAAAGTATTCCAAAAGGAGAAGATACAAAGATATAGAAGATAAAATATGTTAGTCCTCAGCTTCACATTTAAAAGTACTTGTTAACAAACAAACTTGTTAGCAGGGCTTTTTAAAACGGAGACTGGCAACTGAGCAAGGGTAATATATTTAACAAACAAGCTACTTATCCCATTTCTATAGCAATACACAGCAGGAAACTGAAGTTCTCGCAATTAAATAACTTATCCAGTAAAGAATTCCTATAAACATTAATGGAATAAAGGGTAGTCTAAGCTCTGGAAAAATAAATTAATCCAGCTTAACTACTTAAATGTATTAGGTCAAATGTGAGGTTTAATTTAGTCATTTCCTTTGTGGACATGTACAAGAAGAACCGTTGCAAAATAGTCACAGGATAAGCACTTTAACAGAACCAAGCTAAAGCAAAGTTATAAGTGATGGGTCTGAGATTCTGTCATTATTTGTACAAATTAGTTTTTTTTCTTCTGTTAATAACTTTGTGAAATGAAAACATAAACCTGGAATATGGCCATTCACCAATAAGGATGAATAAATCCAAATTAAACATTGGCCAATAGGCAATTCATTTAAAACAATTATAATGAAAGATGTTTTATTAAATAAATAAATAAGTTCCACTACATGTCTGCTGTTAATGGGTCTTTAAAAATATGTGATTATAGCAATTAGTACCTGTAGAATTAGCATATCTTGGCGAAGGTCATCTCCATGCTTAAAGATGATTCCTATGGTTTCATTTGATAAGGCAGTCGGATCAGCACATTTAAATTCAAGCCACAATGGTTTCTTCTTTGACGCCATGATTTTGCATTTTTCCACCTGTTTAAATAAAACAGCGCATATTATATACATTTATAAAGGCTAATAAGTATTGTAATTTAACTTAAACACTGGCAAACAAAATATGGATAATAAAGATTATTACCCTTTCTAGTAAAATTAAAATTAACAAAACACTGACGGATACAATTTCAGAAGTTAATATTCACCCTATACCACTTATGTCTTGAAAAACAAACTATTTTAGAATTTTAAGAATAATTCATTTAGATCAAGGGTGTCCAAACTCGGTCCTGTTGGGCCGCACACAGGCCTGCATTTGAGGATTTCCTTTCTGTGCACAGGGGAGTCAATCAGGATGACTGAAGAAGCAATAGTCTCACCTGGGTTCTGGAGGGATATCCACAAATCCAGGCTTGCGTGCGGCCCACCAGGACCGTGTTTGGTACTTTTGTGGCAAAGTATTTACCAAATTTATATAAGAGTTTTCTCTTAAGTTAAATCTACACTGTAGTAGTAAAACAAGTCAAAAATATAAATTAACTTTAGTATAATGAATGCACTATTGGGCCAATTATTATTACAATTATTTATTTTCCATCTGCTTAGCTCTAAGGGTTGCCATATGAACCTGACTCATACCATCCTCTGAGCACGGATTGCAAGCTGTGAATCTCCACACTGAGGTTTTTAATGCAGGGTCCAAATTTTTCAAATAGGGCTTTCTTATACTTCATGCAAATTATGCTTTTAAAGGCCTGGACTATAACTTGTTATATCACTACAGTGTCCCTTCACAGAGGCTTGACACCAAAAATATATTTACCTTTCTTTGAAGCTAGAGTGATTGGTAACACAACCACAAATCAAGCATTTCATCATTCCAAAGTAGCTCTAATTTTGGAAGAAGCATCTCCCATGATTGGCTAGGCTATGGTTAAAGAACCACTGAAGTTTCATATTTAGATCACTCTTTTTTGAAAGAGCAAGGTTTCTAATACACTACACAATTTAATTCTGTACCAGAGCACACAGCAGAAAGTCTGTCCTTACTTTTTTTTTAATTTAAAACTTTATTTTTATTTGTTTTCAGACAAACATGACAAAAAGTAAAAAAAAAATCAAAGGACAAAAATATACAAAGTAAATCGCATCTTAACAACTTAATAAAATTACTAACATATTTTTTTAAGAACAAGATGCCCAGAACATTCCACAAACCATTAAGAAAGAAAGAAAGAAAAAAAAAAGAAAAAAAAAAAAAAGAAAGAAATCTTTATCTTTTAAGTCGATCTAATAGTATATTGGTCCCATAGGTGCCAGTTTAGTGCTACTATGTTTTTTTTAGGGATTCAATCTATATTCCCCCTCATTATTTCTCTGCTAATATCAACCGAGTATTTTACTTCATACCAAGATGGGATAGTAGATGTTTTCCAATATTTTACTACAAGACGTTTAGCAATCAATAGAATATGTGTATATAGATATTTTACTTTCGACCCAAGGGTATCGATATTAATATGTAAAATTACTGTTTGGGGAACACAAGGCAATAATGTGTCCCCCACAATAGATAATTCTAGACATATCCTTTCCCAGAATTTTCTCATATGGGGACATTCCCACCAAAGATGGTATGATGTACCAACCTGACCGCATTGCTTCCAGCAAGATTATCTTAGAGTGGGTATAATCTTTTCAATAAGACTGGAGAATAGTACCATCTGTGGATGATTTTAAAGTATATTTCTGTATAAACAGCATTTATCGCTGATTTTTTAACCACCCTAAACGAGTTAAACCAAGTGGTTGGATCAAATATCAAATTGGAATCTCTTTCCCAATGTACAATCCCCTAGGACTTTACAAACGGGAGAACGCTCATCCTAACTGAAGAACATTTGGATATAATATGATTCATGTCTCCTTTTATAGCTAACACTTCCATTTTCTTACAATGGGTCACACCCTTGTTTCTGTATCCCAGTGCATCCATGCACTTTTTTAGGGAGCTAAGGTGTAACCATTGAATTTTATTTGAGCATGTAGTCCTGTCTATTAAGTCCCCTTCAACATATAAATCCAAGATAAATTTAAATCCCTGTGACTTAAATACCTGAGTAAAAGGAAAGTTTGCCACTATGGAGAGTATTTCAATTGGAGCGGCCAGCGAAGGTTTATCGACCAGGGACATTTTATAGATGTTTTCATACCAGAATTTAATAACTGATCTTATGACAGGGGAAACGTTCTCAAATACCCGTGGGTCGAAACTGGGAAGCCACAATAATGTGGCTAACGAATTCGTACCAAGTAAAGTTTCTTCTAAATAAAACCAAATTGGTTTGTCGCTGGAGGTGGACCATCTTACTGCATGAGAGAGTAGTATATTGGATTGAATATCCATTAATGATGGATAGGCCAGACCCCCCTTTTCAAACTTGGCGTAAAAGGTTCTTTTCAATAATCTAGATTTCTTACCGGTAAATATAAAGTGATCTAAATCCTTCTGGATAATTTGTAAAAATTTCTTATTTATTTTACCCGGAATACATCTGAAGAGATAGGTTAATTTAAGGATAATAGTCATTAACGGCTGTAATTCTCTCCAGTAGGGGTAAATTTAGCAAACGCCACTCATACAACTGGGGTCTCATTGTTTTCATTTTCTCATCTAAACTAATTTTTAGAATTTAACTAATTTGGAAGGTAAACCTTATTCCTAAGTGGACTAAGCCTCTTGATTTCCAATTGAAAGGATATATTTCTTCCATTCTCCTTAATGATTCCATATCGATCCCCCACATAAGTCTGTCCTTACTTTTTTAGGTATATTTAAACGTTGTAATGCTGGTAGATATACTTTAAAGCTCTTACTTTTATAGGTTTCTGCCTGACGTACTTAGCTCCACTCCTTTTGCAGATTTAGGCCCTCATTCAATTGCGATTTGGCCAATTGAATAAGGCTCTAAATAAGCACATAGCATATATTTTTTAAAGAAGTTTTAAGTTAGCATCTATCCAAAAGCAAGGTTTTCACTAACTAAAAACTTATTTAAAAAAAAAATGCTATGTGCTTATTTAGAGCCCTATTCAATTGGCCAAATTGCAATTGAATGAGGGCCTTAGGGTGAGGGCAATTATAGCAGACTTTCTGCTGTGTGCTCTGTTGACACCAGCACACATAGGCCCTCACTAAATTGCAGTTTGGCCAATTGAATAGGGCTCTAAATAAGCACATAACATATATATTTTAAGAAGTTTTTAGTTAGTAAACTTTTATCCAAAAGCAAGTCTTTCACTAACTAAAAACTTCTTTAAAAAAAATATGTTATGTGCTTATTTAGAGCCCTATTCAATTGGCCAAATTGCAATTGAATGAGGGCAATAGCAGGAAGTCTGCTAAAGCTGCCCCACCCCTAATAATGCAAAAAGAGAAGAGCTAAGCAGTACAGCACGTTGGGCAGAAACATATAAGAGTAAGAGCTTTAAAGTATAACTACTAGCATTGCAAAGCTTAGACATTATAAATCAAGTATACTCATGCATGTACTTTCATTTTAATAGCCATTATTTTTATAGTACAGTGGTCCTTTAAGTTTCCAACAAGGTTGGCATACTTATAAATCTAAGAAGTCCATGCCCTATTATGAAGAATTTACAGGCGAGAAAAACATTATTTACCACCAGTGCCCCGGCTCTTAGCCCAGGATCATATGGCACTCGAAAGCTCTCAGGAAGCTTTGTACCTTGGAGTTTTTCAAGTTTTTGTCGGAGTTGTGCGATGACTGAAAACATAAAAAAAAAAGAAAGAAAGAGAGGGACATATTACATTTTAATAGAAGCAGGGATGTATTTAGTCTTTATTTACATATATGCATGAATTAAAGAATGTTAATTGTGCAATCTTCCAGAACAACGATTTTGTCTTTAGTGCAAAACAATCCCATTATCAGCTTTAGATTATTTTTTTTATTCAATAACAACATAAAAATACAGCTCATACATTCAGGACGTTCTATAAGAACTAATAATATTCTTTAATACACATATATATATGTAAGGTGCCACCTTTTAAATGTTAAGTGCCATCCTTTAGAATTTGTAAGTGTATGTTTAGGTGAAGTGCTTCTGTTTCTCCTCTTCCATAGAAAGTACAAATACATATGGTGTGCTGCCTTCCCATTGGAAGAGGTAAAGAGAAGGCCACAGGAAAAGCTACTTCTGATGGAATAAAACCAAAGAGATGTTTTACCTCTGTCAGAATCATTGTGTGCTCATGTTATTTGTTTCACTTTAATGAGTATCACCATTATACATTTGTCTTATGAACCACTGAAAAGTATATTAACTTGTGATAATAAATGTTTTGTAGAAGTATCTTCTTTTAGTACATATAGATTTGGGGTGTATGTTGCCCTTGGACTACTTTAGCCCTCTTCATTGTTGACTTGGGAGAAAATTCCCAACTGAACTAAAACATACTTAAGAGAAATGGTGGACAAAAACATAGGCATCTACCACATTTTATAGGAGCCTGCAAGGAAGCCCTTAATACATGCTTTTTTCCTTCCCACCTGTCTTCCACATCACTAGTCACTTTGTCTTACCTTCCCAATACCCTTTTACTTTCCTACTTCACCAACATTTCTCTCTGTTTTGAGCCCTGTGTGGCCTTCTTCTAGCTCCCAATCTGCCTCAGTGACCTTTCTTCCAGACCATAGCTTGGTGAATACAGTGAAAATTGTATCTCCATAGATTTATAAAGCAAATTGGTCATTGCTAATCACTTGCTACTAATTAGTCTGTTATCAAAGTACTATCATGTTGCAGAAGATCTACAATTCATTAAATGTTATTTGTTTGAGATGGCTTTGTCATACTGATCAAAAATGTAGTACACATCATACCCTGTGAAGTAACATCGTATTTCTCAGCAGAAACCAACTTAATCTCCATGGTGACTTTATGAAGCATCTCAGTAACGTGAACCTGCTTTTTGAAGTCATTGAGCATTGACTTGCCACAACCTCGAAGATAGGCTTCCAAAATGACAGCAAACCTCTGCTGATAATGCATGGACTGAGCAATCTCACTTCTCAGAAACCAAAACAAGAAGTGGCCAATGCGTTTACTCTGGAAAGAGAAATAGATGTTGAAATTCTTACTGTTAGCTTACTTCCACAAAATGTTGTGTTGTGAATTCTGGTGTCATTCATTAAAAAACATTTGAAACATACTAAGTTTACTGAACTATTCTGAATGAAGTTATTATCATTATAGCCTAACAGGAGGTTCCTTCTGACATTAATAGTTTATATAATATATATATACTAGCGTATTGCCCATCAAAAAATGACGGCAATCAGATGTGTATGTTTTAAAAGTTGTTTAGTTATTAATATACACATGGAATTGTAAGGTAGCTAATGTTGTTTTGTGTGTACTACTGAAATATAGAATTCAAATTAATAAATGAATTTACATATTTTTATGCATTGTGTTGAAGAGCTGGCAATCTGTGTTGATGTTGCTGCAGCATTAGTGGTGTGGAGCTGCTGTGTAAGCGTGCTGAATGTGTGCAGTGTAATAGTGTGCGTGCGCGATCCGAAACCGTTAACGTAGCTGTGTACTTCCGCATTATCCTAAAATGGCGGATAATGTGTGGTATGCGTCTTAGCGGATTATCTACGGTTTAACGGCTCGCCGGGCGATGATCGCCTGTGGCGCTCATCGCTAAGCCCGCTAAAGTACTACGGTTTAACAGTAAATTTGTTTGCCACACAACATGACGCTACATTTGTCCCTTTTTTTTTTTTTTTCTTAAAATCAATACAATTTTTTTTTAATAAAATTTTTATTTTTGTAACTTGCAACTTATATTTCATCAAATGCGTTGGTTTAGGTGGGAAATCCGAAATTGCACGAGACAAAGTCGTTAAATGTGTGTTAATGCGTAAATCTGTAATTGGGTTTCGTAAAATGTACTCGCTACTGTCTTTTTACTCATTGCGCGGTTAATCCGCATCCTTTATCTCGTTGTTTTTAAAACACATACGTCTGTGGCTGTGTTTTACGCAGTTCGTAGTAGTATAGCCACGTTTTCATTTTTTTCGGCGGCCATTTTTTTCTCGCTTAGCCGATTTTCGATCTTTGTAACTCGGCTAAAATCGCTGTAAATTGGATTTCCAACTCACTTCCAGACGTCCTGCCTGGTTCCCCATGCTGTAAGTGACCTTTATTTTATTTTTTAGTGTGTATTTAGTGTTTTTTTTAGTGTTTTGGTTCCGCCGCTTATCTCGTAATTTTTGTCATCTCGTATTTTTTTTTTCTAAGTGCTACGGTTTAACGGCTCGCCTCAGCGCTCATTGCCAAAGTGCTACGATTTAACATAACAGCTCGCCTCGCTACGCGAGGCTCGCCTGCAATGAGCGCCTGTGGCGCTCATTGCCAAAGTGCTACAATTTAACGATGAGCGCCTGCGGCGCTCATCGCTAAGTCGTACGCACTACGCAACGCAGCGTGACGACGGATCGTAGTTAGACAATTATAATATGTGATTATATATATATATATATATATATATATATATATATATATATATATATATATATATATATATATATATATATATATATATATATATATATATTTGAAATTGTAATTAATGGGACCAGTCTCACGGCTCAAATTATGATGGACTAAAGAATTTAAATGTAGTTTGAATGTTCTTGAGCAGCAAAAATAACACATTGAAAAATGTGGTATTCAACTAATTTTAGGCTAGATATCTAGTAAAGTAAACAATGTGCAAAAGAAAATTCAATACTCTTCATTTCTACCCATTCTACTTACTTCCAATCTCTCGCTCACCCTCTTTCCAAAGTCTTTCTTCCCCTATTCTCGTCTCTCCATCCATCTTTTCTCTTTCCCACTTTCCACTTCTCTCTTCCATTTTTTCTACCCATCACCTCTTGCATTTATCCTAACCCATTCAATTTGCCCTTCCAGGTCTCTATCTTCTCCAGTTTAAAGCAATATACTCCATTATCAACTCTCTATTCTCCCGTCTCCTCACATTCCCTTATGTTCTAGTTTAAGGTGAAACCTTTCAATAAATCATACATATTATTGGAGAGAAGATGTCACTGCATATGACTCAATGTCACCCAGAGTGAAAACTAGTTAAAACATAATTTTGATATCTTAATTTTCCTACTAAACATTTTGATATCACAATGTTGCCAACATATTTTGCTTAAATTTGTGATGGCAAAGAGCTTTGAGTGATTCTGGACACGGGGATTTAAGACAGTTAAACGATTTTAAACTTGTCTTACAATATCCGATTAAATCACCTTGCAAAACGAGCACCTTGCAATTAGTATGGGTGTTTTATTTAACTTAAGAAATCCTTTAAGTCACTACTTCACTCTAGGTTGTATAAGAGAGCTGGCCTAACATTATCTGCTATACTATGAGCCTCATTCAATTTGGTGCTCGTAACTGCATCGCAGACAGCCAAATGCCTGCAATTGAGTTGCGGGCTCCCATTGCTTTACTTTTGTGACGCTATTCAATTGGCCGGGCTCGCAAGTTAGGCGCTGGACGCGAAAATCGTATACCATGCTATTGACAGTAGCATTTGCGGCCTTAAACATGATCGCTGACGCAAGGCCGTAACTCGTGGTTCAAGCCTGTATGTCTTTGAAATCCAACCTCCATATTTAATTGAAGTCCTATGGACTTGAACCACGAGTTACGGCCTTGCAATGAAAAATGGAGGTTGGATTTCAAAGTTCTATGGGCTGGGAGGTTGAAGCCCGTAGGATTTCGCATTGATTGCCGTGATCGATATAACACGAAAATTGAACATGAAATAAATAATTGGAGAATGTTGTGCTATTAATTCTAAGACCTAACCTCCCTTTCCCTCTTTATAAAAGTACAATATTGCATTTTTATTTGCTTTTGAAGTGCTCCGATTTGTCATTAAGCCCTTTGCGAGACCTCCTGGGTACCATTAACTTGTAGTTAGATATTTGCCATTTGCGGGCTTGACAGAGTGGTTAGCGAGGGGGAATCGGAGCGATTTGCTATTTTAGCCGTGCAAATTTGAAAGATCAAAGGCTTGAAGGGCAGTAACTTGCGCTAAAAAAATAAATAATCGATATGAATCGCAACTCGGAGCCAGTAAACTCGATCATAGCACGCAAGAAGTTGCCAATTTAATAGCAAAATAACTTGCGAGCCCAGATCTCAAAAACAGAACAATTAAATGAGGGTCTATATGTTGGATATTTTAGATACTAAAATGAAATAAGATTTATTATTATTATTTATAGAAGCGTATTATTTTTCATATATAAAACTAGTAAGAAATTGTTATGAATATATCCAACAATTAAGGTTCATTCAAATGAATATGCAATTTGATTAGCTACTCAAAAACTGGAGAGATTAGGCCCGATTACAAATAAATGATCCCATATGCCATCATAAAAAAAAAAAAAAAATTCTAATTATAAGTAAACATGCAAAATATTGCAACTGTTATAAATTGACAGATACAGTATTTTAATACTAAAATGGTAAATTTGTGCAAGGTATTTTTATTGTACTTACTCTTAATGCTCGTTTTAGCAGGAACCTGGATAAAGCACTGTCGTGATATGGTTCAAACTTTACAGCCTAAAATTAAGAGGAAAAAAAAAAACAATGAGATGAGCATTTACCAATATATACATAACTAACGAACATACATGCATGGAATATGTTACTTATACAATACACTCCTGTATAATTAATCAAGAAGATTGTTGATGCTTTTGCGAGATCCTGTAGAGATCCATAATACATTGGTGCAAGTTGTATGTGAGAGAGGAGCATTTACATTTCTGGACAGCTGTGGTTGCATTGAATGATGCAAGGTGTCTGCTTCTGGGCCAGCGAGAGGAAAGGGTTGAAGTTATCAGTTATCAAACAAAAGCTCTGTTCTTCTGCTTGTTCCCTATTCCCCAGCCCCTCCATCCACTGATAACTACAAACACACATCCATCATCCAGCTCTCAGGATGCGATGCAACAAACACAAAATGGATTCCTGTACCAAAAAAAGTTTTATGTCAATGTCTCCTCCAACCTGTGCCTATCTGGGGGCCTGGAAGCTGGACTAAAAAAAGTCTCTGGTGCAGACTAAGCATGCCTAGTAAAGGGGGACAGGCTATGATGGTACATGCACTGTCACTGGGTGGGGCCTATGGCAGTGCAAGCAGGTTACAATACAGCACAGGGTGTACAATGGGGGAGGGGGGGGGGAGTTAATAATGTCACTGAGCAGTGCCAAGACACCATAGCGCACTCTGCTGATAACCTTCATGACGGTCCGGGCCCCAGGCAAATATAGCCACTCCCCCTGACAGGAGGAAAAAAGAAGCTCTGCTTGAGGATAAAACAGACAATTTAAAAAAAATAGGAAAATATTAACTTTTATTTATTTTAAATAATACTGTTTTTAATACCCTATACTCAACAAAGCTATGGCAAGTCTGGAAGAGCTCATTGCAGACCTCGGCAAACCGCCACTTGCGGGCCTCGCGATGAGTGCCTTCGGTGGTCATTGCGTTTCCCGCAATGAGCACCTTTGCTGCTCATTGCGCATGTGCAAGCCTGCAATTTCGAGCGTTACCGACAAATCACAATTACGACAACTATATATATATATATAACTGTACTATAATTAATTAATAATGATAATCACCATGTTATTTATTATAGACTGTGTTGTGGTTTCTCATATCAGGTATCTAGTTTTTAACTTATTACATGTTAAATGAAAGTGGAAACACTGTAAACATGTTGCTTCCGCTTTCCTAAACCAAATACGCTTTCCAAATCATTCAACAATATCCTCATTCATTCAGTCCCATAAGTACAGAGCTCCAGAGTTCTCTTGAAGGCAGATAAGAACTAAAAAGGCCCATTGAATCTGCCCATCCTGTCTAACCATAAATGAATAATATCCCAGTGTATTTATTTACTTTTATGTACTTTGATTTTAGTCAGTAAAACAGAGCTAATAAGCACTTCCTAATAAAACAAACAAATAGTACCTGCTTAGGTCTGCCCTCTGCTATGCTGTACACTGTGTACTACCCAATAGAGAAACTGCATTCAAGTATATTTTTTAAATCTATACTAACTTTCCAGCCAGTAGCAGCCCAGTGCGGAGAGAGGTGTGTGCTGGGAATAAAAGACTACAAACCCCATGATGCTTTGCTGCAGAGACTGAATCCTCATACTTTGCAACAATGTTGTAGCTGCCTTTAATTGCCACAACAAATTATAAATTATATGCTACTTTAGCTTGGATTCCTTCTCAAAATCAACTGCCAGAAAACTGAAAAAAAGTTTGCAAACTTTAGGGTAAGTTCATTAAGGTTTATTTTGGATTTTTTTTCATGCCCAAACACTACTGATTCTCCTTTTATGTATCTTTAGTAAGCAATCTGATCTATTTCAAACTGGTACTTTGGAGTAGGAGAGGAACGTTTACATTGCTGCAGAAAAAGGGCTTGCAAATATACTTGTAAGCAGAAAGTATTTATACAGTGTAATAACTGTTTTTCTCGGAATTCGGAGCTGGAAGCAGGTTTTTAAACTTGTTTTAGACATTCAAATGTAAACACAGATGTACTATTTATTTACTGTACGGTGGAAGCTTCTATCGCTCTTTTGCCCACCATGTTATAAATGATTGTTGTGGTGAACTACCTACTCATAAAGTCTACAACACAGGCTGAGATCCCGCTCCATGCCGGTAGCCAGTAAGCTTGAAACAGCTGTACATGGATTGGATACTCAGCCTGCGTTTATTCCAACCTTGGCTTTGCATTAAAGCTTAGCTTCCCAGAATGCAGTGTAATAACTGTTTTTCCTCGGAATTCTGAGCTGGAAGCAGGTTTTTAAACTTGTTTTAGACATTCAAATGTGAACACAGATGTACTATTTATATATATATATATATATATATATATATATATATATATATATATATATATATATATATATATATATATATATATATATATATGAGATCTGGGTCTGCCCACAGTCTCATATATATATATATATATATATATATATATATATAAATAAAAATATAAATAAAGGATCCAATTATAAAACAAATTCCCCATACCTATTTCTTCTTCACCACCTCTCATAGCATTAATATGTCCTCAGGCTTCAAGCTATAAGTAAATGGTCAAGTCAGACAATATGGAAACTTTCTATACACAGAGTTTTCAAAAACTAAAATTTTCTCTAAAGATGGTTTCAATTTTTTGCTTACACAGCTGCTAATATTGTTAGTCATATACTACACAAACATGACTTTTTTCCCTAACATAGGTACATAGGTAGTACATATCTACTCTGATTTCTTACTACAGTCCTAGTAAATCAATATCTTGGGTTCAATGGCTCCTGATATTTTGAACTGGTTCTGGTCCTCTCCTAAAACAAACCTTATTCTTTCACCTCTCCATAGTTGTGGAACAATGAATATGGTAAAAATCAAAGTTAAAACATTTACTACATTTTTTTTTTTTGCTAACCTTGGGCAATATTCTATTGCCCAATTTGTAAGTTTATACACACTTAAAATTAGTCTTTATTTTACCACATATTCTATTAACTTTTCGCAATCCAATTACGAGCTACCCAACCACAATCACTACGGACCAGCCAAACCCGCAAAAAAAGGCCTTAGAACTCCATTGGTTTTAGCACAGCTTGAATATTACGAGCTCTAAATAAATAATTAAAGTTACACAAAACCGATATTCTATTAGACCAATAGCTCTAGCTCGCAAATAAAGTCTAACCTGTAACTGAAGAAAAGTATCAAGTTTCTGTCAAAAATATTATGAGTACTAAGAAGGGCTTTTTCAAACACTTATTATAGCTGTAGCAGCAATTAAACACACTATGCTGCACTTTAAAAGCATGGGAAGGCATGGAAAGACATTAGAATAAATTGCACAACAGTCTCAAACTCACAAATATGCAATTAAAAAAAATATTGTTTTTAACTATTATTTCGGAGTAATATCGATCCCGGGACTCAAGGGTTTAATACCCATCATGAAACCTGCATGGACAAAAAACAGATGATCTAATGCATTTTATAATGTGCTAGATTGCAAGCCGGATCTGCAAATATTACTTATTGGCACTATTTAATTCTTAATCCGATTGCAGGTTATGTGTAAATTCCATGTTTTACTGACGCCATAATAGCACACTCATTTACTATTGGCTGTGTCTAAGAAGTAACGGGTTCGTAGAATATGGTCCCTTGTGATGTACGATCGTACCTTGGATGCAGGTAAGGACAGCATAGATTCTATGGAAAACTAACATTGCAACACAAGCTGTAAACAAATATGTTTGAAAACCTTGTGTCTGACCAAGAGAATATTTAAGCAGAGAATCATGGGGGGGGGGGGGGGGGGGGGGGGGGCACAGGTTGATGCCTCTGCTGGACCCCGGAGGTCACCATTATACTTTGGTTGATATGTATGAGTGGGTGTATGAGAGAGATCATTTGCATTTCTTGAGAGTAAGTCTTGATGTAAACTTCCTGCTTCTTGGCCTGTCAGAGGGAAAGGGTGTGGTGTCAATTTCAACTGTATACAGTAAGAGACTACTGATTTATTCCTGTTCTTTACCCTCTCCACTCCTCATTCAACTGATAAAGAACCACACCCTCAGGATCCATCTCTCTGGAAGTTATATAACAATCACAAAATGGATTCCTGCACTTGTAGACAGAGTCTTCAACAATTCAGCTTTTCACTAAAAAACATTTTAAAAACTATTTTAAATTGGTGTTTATGAAATGACCAAATGTCACAAACTGTAAACGTAAATGCCCACTGTAGGCCTTCATTTAAAATATACTACTCTAAAGAACTAAAAAATGTTTTTAGAATGTAAATGTAAAAAAAAAGAATACAGTTTCTATTGCTACCTTTAATATGCAATATGCTGCTGTGGTATCTACCATTTTGGTTTCTGGAAGATACCACAGCAGCATAATCACATATAATAGTTGTCAAACTGCGATTCTCTCATAGCGAGGCGAGCTGTTTAAGCACAGAATTCTTCCAAGCTTGAAGCACATAGCCGATGAGTGCCGAAGACTGTGAGCCTCGCATAGCAAGGCGAGCCGTTGATGCATTAAAAATGCGGGACTTAGGTAATGCAAGCAGATAGGGCATTTAAGTACGCGGGAGAATAAACGCTAAATAGCATATTTTACACTGCCGTTACTTTATGAATACATTAATGCTTTGCACTTCCTAATTTATTCATTCCTAATTAATTATTAACGTACATTAATTTAATAATTATTCATTAGTAATAGAAAATAAAAATGTATACTTTCCACTGCACTAAAAAAACATTTTACACTGCACTTATATATCTGGATTACTGCTCATTGGCTGCCAGCGATGGCACTCTCAAAGCAATTACATATTGTGTACAGAGAAAGCTCCTCCCCATTCAAAGTTAAAATGGTAGGTTCCACTGCTACATATTGTAAATAAGAGGTCACAACCAAAAAACATTTAGCCTATTTTGTGTATTTTAGGCTTTAGTGTAGTTCTTTAAAATTGACTTTTTAAAATATAATATTTCCTAGTCATTCAATGTATATACCGTATATACTCGAGTATAAGCTGAGTTTTTCAGCCCTTTTTTTATGGCAAAAAAGGGCCCCCTCGGCTTACTCGAGTCACTCCCCCCCCCCCCCCCATCCGTGTCTCTCTAACCCCCCCTTGTGTCTCTGTGTCTCTAACCACCCTGTTTGTCTCTCTACCCCCCCGTGTCTCTTTCCTTCCCCCCCGTGTCTCTTTCCCTCCCCCGTGTCTCTTTCCCTCCCCCGTTGTCTCTTTCCCTCCCCCTCCTCAGCATAAACCCCCCTAAATACCTCACTCCCCTCACTTACCTGCTTGTGCTCCGGCCTCCGCTCCTTGACCCGGGGCCGGCGCGCATGTGACGTCACATGCACGCCGGCGTTGGGTCAAGAAGCGGAGGCCGGAGCACAAGCAGGTAAGTGAGGGGAGAGGAGGGAGGTATTTAGGGGGGTTTAGGTGGAGGAGGGGGGTTGAGGGAGGTTGGGGGGGGTTGAGGGAGGTTGAGGATGAGGATTGGGGGGTTGAGGATGAGGAGGGAGGTTGAGGAGGGGTTTGAGGATGAGGAGGGAGGTTGAGGATGAGGAGGAGGGGTTGAGGAGGGGGGTTGAGGAGAGAGGATGAGGATGGGGGTTGAGGATGAGGAGGGAGGATGAGGAGGAGGGGGGTTGAGGATCAGGGGTTTAGGAGAGAGGATGAGGATGGGGGGTTGAGGAGGGAAGTTGAGGATGAGGAGGGAGGTTGAGGATGAGGAGGGAGGTTGAGGATGAGGAGGGAGGTTGAGGATGAGGAGGGGGGTTGAGGATGAGGAGGGGGGTTGAGGAGGGTGATAAGGGAGAGGGGAGAAGAGACACGGGAGAGAGAGGGGGGACACAGAGGGCAGCACATTTCCCACCCTCGGCTTATACTCGAGTCACTCATTTTACCCAGTATTTTGTGGTAAAATGGGTGCCTCGGCTTATACTCGAGTATATACGGTAGGTTACTTATGTAAAACAAGATTATATGATACTAAGAGCCCTATTAAATTCCCCCAATGTGAAAATCCATAGCCTGTAACAAAGACCACTAGACTTACTGCTATTAAATTGGCCTTGTAAAGCAACCCGCAAACGATCTGCGAGTTACATGCGGGAAAAAACTACGGGCTGTTGAAATCGGAGCTCTGAGGCCGCAAAGCCCATAAATGTTACGTTCGCAAACCGCTATTAAACTACTATGAATTTAAAGAATTTAAAGTTCAAACCCTTAACCCGCAAATGGAGCAAAAAAGCCTACGGGTACTAGAGACAACCGGAAGGGATTTAAAGTCCTATCTGTAGCACTGTAAATGCAAATAAACACACACTACTGTACTTAATAATAAAAAGGTAAAGTGATGTTAGGTATTACTATTAATAGCACAACATTCTCAAGCTCGCAAATACTTTTGATCATGTTTTATTTCTGTGTTATATTGATCCCGGCAATCAATGTGTTAATACATATATTGGAACTCACATGGACTACAATATAATATTTACCCATTTATTATTTTTGCTGTATTTCTGGAATGCGAGTCCAATCGTAACTCGTAATACAAACCCGTAAGGAATTGAAATCTAAACTCCCCTTTTCAGTGACGTAATGATGGCTATTGGCTCCGTGTAAACTCGTAACTATGGGTTTGACTAATTGATCCTGTTCATGGCCACACATCTAACGTGCGCAAGAACGGTTTATGGGTTTAGATGTCGGCCATGTCTGTTGCGGGCTTGGCTATTTTAATAGCTCTGTAACTCTGCCGAATTTCAAGCCCGCAGGCTTCGCGGGTGCACCGCTGCTTGGAATTTAATATGGCCCTATGTGTGTAATCACCATTGTATATTTGTTTACGTCAATTGCAAAAAAGAATTGCACTTTTATCTCAAAATGCCAAGTTCTTATTATGCAAATAATCAGCAAACTTGCTGTAAGGTCATATATATTGTTTACAGAACAGAACATATACTGTCCAAGGAGACCGCACAAAATAATCAAAAGGAAGTGAGAATAAAAACAGAGAACAAGTTTATATTGTCAAAGGTTGCTCATGCAATGACAACGAGTCTTTGTGCTCATGCAAACAAATAGTTAGGAGGAACTACATATGCAAACATATAAAATGTGACCTACCTGTACTAGCTGTAAAAGATAATGCAGGACATCATCATCTTGCAAACTTTCCAATTTTTGCACTGCCATAGCTCTTACATTTTCATCTGAAAAGTTACAGTCAAGAAGTTGAATAGTTAGCCCAACATCTAAGGAGCAATCATCCCATGCTTCCCTCTTACTCAGTAATTGGTACGTTTTTGCAACCATTTCCTGCTGCCCCCATTTTACAGAACTTAACAATTTAGGGTAAGCTTCAGGGTTCTTAATTATTTCATATCTGAAATGCCATAACAATTCTTGGTCCTCTGGAGTTAGGGGATGTAGTGGATCTGTGGCAATAATCTCTTCAAGCTGCTTACGAAGCTGGTTGGGCATTTCAGTTCTTGTCCGATCTTGCTCGGGGTCATTCACGGATTTATGTTTAGGTAGTGCCACTGGGTGACAGTACTTGTCCAGACTGATAGAAATTGCCATAGATGTTTCTTTGTCAGGGTTTGTTGCCGACGTAAGTTTATCCGCATTAATGCTTCCTTGTTCTTCACCTTTTCCTGGTATCTTCCACATATGAAGAATATATTCCCCTTGTCTTAAAAGAAACCTGTGGTCGATTAGTAACAAATTTACATAATAAAGAAGCTGATTTTTACATTTTGAGTCTGAGCCTGCAGAGTCTGGTGATTGCATGGTTACCTTAGTTGAGGCTGTAGGAGCCTTTCCACAATATATCTGGAGATTGAGGAGAGCACCTTTTGGCAAGTCTTTAATTTTAATATCGAATTCAAGCCACATATTCCAAAGGACTTCTTCAGTAAAAGGCTTACATGTAGTCCTCCTCTGAGCAAGAACCTGTTGTCCGTGCTGAATGTTTGCTTCTACAAACACAATAATATCCGTATTTCTTGGCAAAACAGGGATATCAATCCCAATTATTTTCATCCTAAACTTTCTGTTGCAGTCCCAAAGGGATATGGTGAAAATCTTCTCATGATCTTTTTCTTCAATTGTAAGTTGCTCGTGATAACTTGTCACACCTGTGCAATCATCAACCAGTGGCCACTCTTCCTTCTGGACCATATCCTCTGACGGATCAGGGGGAGCATCAAGAACAAGATGTATCTCTTCTCCTTTTTTAATGCACTGCCGTATCCAATGGAAATCTTTAATTGGTGCATTTCCAAAAATATATTCTTCTCTCCCACACATCCTGAGAACAAAATCCAACTCATTGTCTTCTTCTGAAATATCCAACAATGACTTTTTCTTTGCCATCTTTGTGAAGAAGCTCTGTAATATGTCATCTGGAGTGTCATCAATGGAAACTCGGATTGTGTGGCTCGTCATTCCTTTGTGTATAATTATGAAAATACTATTAGATGAAATTTTGTTACACTGATATTCTCGGAGTGGTTTTGAAGTAATCCAAGGATCCATGGAATATAACTTGGCATCTCTGTTGGACAGTTCAATCATTCTGGGTGTGACTAATCTACGACGGGTAAATTCTAGCTCATCGTCATGAACATTGCTAACATCTGTAACATCATATCCAATCAAATAATTCAACTGTCTCTGATAGGTTAATGTTTCTTCTGAGGTTTTCTCTTTCTGGACAATATAAATTTTTCCCACAGTTTTCTGTAAAACTTTCCAATACATTATACAGTCTAATGTTTGGATTACCTGGTGTTTGTCATATATTTCATACCACTGTCCCTTTTTCTGATACTGTAAAAGAAACTGATCTGGAGTAAGTCTGTGATAAAAATCACTATTGTGGCCCTTTTCAATAGCATGCATCCAAACTTGCGCTTTCATTTGCTCAACGGTGCAATTTCCAGCAATTTCTAGGAGAATTGTATCCTGTGCTTTGATATTTTTTGGGCTTGTAGGCAGAATGAACTCTATGGGAATCAGCTCCATGGAGAGCATGTTACATGCCGCAGAATGGGGTCTCATTTTTCTCCTTCGTCTCTTGTTTTCATCTCTCAATACAACAGGCTGGTCGTAGTTCTCCAGCTCCATGCCAGAAGCAAGCTAGAAGAAGAAATAAGACACTATAATTAAGATTTTTTATAATGCTGCAAATTATCAATATGCAATTTGTTAGGGCACAGTAAAGAAAAATGGGTACAGTAAATACATGATCGAAGAAATCATAGCACGATAAGGAATTAGACAATTTGATGCAATGGCACAGAAGACCATGTTCTAGAGGGTACATGCAAATAACTTTTTTTTCTTTTGTATGGGATTCTTCATTAAGCAGGTTTGGAACTCATGGATTAAATAGTTATATCCCCTTCTGGATCGCTACCTTGTGATGTTGAAGGGGCTTGTGTACCACAATGAAGTTGTGACCTATAGTAGTAGGGCCACCCAAGATGGCCAGGTCATAGCACAGAGGTCATATAAATTGGCGTCCACTGGAGAAGGAACTAGCAACCCATTCCAGTATCTTTGCCATGGATTAGCATAACCACATACAAGATGTGACTGGCATGCTGCAGTCTATAGGGTCATAGGGGAGAGTCAGACATGACTGAATGACTTAAGAACAACAACAAAATACTTATATGTGACAAATAAAGCTATAGAAGGAGGAGAGGCTTAGAAAATTAGACTTTTTTTTTCTCTTGAAAAAGTGACTACAAGGTGACATGATAAATTTAGTTAAATACATCCAGATCAGTATACGGTTTTGTCAGGTGAAATTTTCGTGCCAAAACATTTACAATTCACTAGAGGTCAATCAAGGATTTTAGCAGAAATTAGATTTCATGTTAAATAAAGGAGTTCTTCACATTAAGAGTAGTCACTTTGTGGAATTCACTACCAAAGGATGTTGTGATACGATAGAAAACTTTAAGAAAGGGCACAATAACAGACAGGTAGGATAATGATCAAGTTTTTTTTTGGTCTAAAACATATTTCCCCTAAAAAAAAAGACAATTGGTCATGTTTCAATGTTTTTTTATTTGCCTTGCCCTGGATTATAATTTTCATCACCCGTGCAGCAGAGGAGATCCCAAACAGCTGAACATGGTGTACCAACAGCTTCTCCATTCACAGCTACCATGTTACTATATATTGTCTGGAAAGTCCCAGTTACATAGCATGCCTCCTCGTGGAAGGGGAAGTAGAGCTTTTGCTGGGAATTAATATTTGCATGTTGAAAAGAAGTGTGGCTGCACTCATGTAAGAAACATATCTGCTGTCTGCATGCAATAATACTACTTAGATTACATCTAAAATATTGTAGAATAAACGTATATACTTCAGTGTATACCCCATATAACTTGCTAGGTGAGAAAATAGAAAAGAAAACAATATGGAGATGAGGCAAGAAGATTCTATAACAGTTGGGCGAAAGGATATAAGACAAGTTGGGATTCTAGCAATGGAAGAAAAAAACATATCTTGGTTGTGTTTTAAGAAAGTAAAGGTATTGGTACAGGGGTATGTTATGAGGCCCAGACCTAGGGCAGCACATTATCAGGGGCTACAGGGTGCCTGAAGATATAATGTAGTACGTTGAAATATGTTGTTATACTCAGTGATAGTTCTGGGTGTAAGTGTACTTGACACTTTCGGACATGTATATACATAAATGAGGAGCTGTAAGTGGGGGTGCCCAAATCTCAATCACGTAGGGCAGCTTAAAAATGTAATAAGCCCATGTGTTGGCAAGTAAATCAGTATTAGAGGAAGATTGTCTGCAACAGTCAGTACTTTGGTTTTAGGTGTAATTAAGATGCTTGTTCTCTGGTGGTCCAGTGGTTAGGATTCGGTGCTTTCACCCCTATTGACCTGGGTTCGATTCCAGTCAGGAACCCAAGAGGTCACGCCACCCTGAAACTGAGCAGGGTTGGGCCTGGTCAGTACTTGGATGAGAGACCACCTAGGAATACCAGTTCTCACTGGAGAAGGAACTGATGACCCATTCCAGTATCTCTGCCATGAATACCAAGTGGATTAGCACAACCATGGACATTTAAATCTATCCACATTATTGTGTTAGTGTACAGTCCTCTAAAATGATGGTGATGTCCAACCAATTTTTCATATACGTAAAACATTGACAATCAAACAGGGAGAACAATCCCAAAAATGCAACATCTTTCTTCTTGCAACATGGTGCCAGTACTTCCTATGTATTCGGGGGGGGGGGGGGGGGGGGGGGGGGAATTAACGGTTAGTGAGGGGGGTTTGTGTTATGGATGGGCAGTGTGTGTTCCTATTTTTTAGCAAGAGTAGGGTGGCTAGTGAGTTTGAGTGCTTTCAATGGTGACTTTCTTTAAGTGATCTATTGTGGTTAAATTCCCTTAGCATGAGTTTGTCCCGCTAACGAGGGGTCTTGTGGAGAGTAATGCATTAATTTGAGTGAAGTCTAATCTTACATACTCTACGTTTTGGTAAAATGTAAAGCTTAGTGTGTCTGAACAAGCAAAATGTGATCTCTATGTTCACAATAACAAAGGATGTGCTCTTTAAAACTGAAACGGTGCAGAGGTGCATGAAAGTGTCATAGTATATTAAAATGATCTTGTGCAACTTCTTGGAGTGTAAAATAAAGAAGCTCCCAATATACTTACTTCAGTCTTTCTGGACAAATATGAAACTTGCCAGCTAATATCTCAGTCCAAAATAATTGTAGTTTTATACAACGTGTGTTCATGTCTACATCCATAGGTTACTTGTTTTGATTGATAGGGTGCAAAGTAAGTCAATTATTTGATAAATGTGTCTTCAAATATTACATATGGTTCAGCGATGAGACAAGACAGAGATATAGGTATAGTCACAATGTTTGGAGTTGCTGGAGAGGTGTATAATGTCACTGTAATTGTCTTGTTAATATACTCTTAGATATATAAGTAATGCACTGTGATTCTTTACTCGCTTTATTATTATTACGCCTTATTTATAAAGCACCAGTATTTTCCGTTGTGCTATTTACAAAGCAGAATAAAGTACAGTGAGTGCAATTAGCAAGTTATAAATGTAAAGACAAATTCCAAGATAAATAACGTCAGATACAATACAAATGGTGCAAAAGAGTTTAAGTCTCTGCTCTGAAGAGCTTACAATCAAAATGATTTCCATTAGAAACTAAAGAAGTATCTTTGTATAATAGCATTTCAAACAAGATCCTTATGTTCATCTCAAATATATCTCAGATCAAACTCATATTATACAGGAACATCAGAGTATCACCAGATTGATGCATGACATTAGAACTGCATTTGTACTTGCATATAATAAAATAACATCTACAGCTGTAAAGTAAGTTCTAATACATATCATATGCGGCAAAAAAATGCTCCGATACTCATCCAAAAATCCAACATTTATTGTGAAAATTCTATATTCATCCAATTCAGTATTCATCTGTCCCTCAGGAATGGATTAATGACGAATATAGAGGTTCCACTATATATATATATATATATATATATATATATATATATATAATAATAATAATAATACAATAATATCTGAAACTTGGCGCCAGGTTAGTTTTTTAGAAGCAAACATGGGGTTTTCTAGGAGCGTGGGAAGGCAGGACTTCATAGAGATACATTATACTTTAGAAAAATATTTAGGAGCACAGCAGTACAATTTTAAGGGCCTCCTCTTACAGGCTCCTCCTGTATAGCTAGAATCTTTTTTTTTTTCCTGACTCCTAATTATCAAATATTTATATAATATATATATATATATATATATATATATATATATATATATATATATATATATATATATATATATAATTATTATTTTATTATCTTTTATTTGTATCGTATCTCCTGCTCTTACGTTCTCCAAGTGCTAATGTACATGATGACCATTGCACATAAATAGTGAGTAGGATGCCATGCTATGCCTTGAATTTTTAGTTTTGTGTCATTTCTCTCTTATTCTGTTATATACTTAAAACTCATATTCTATGTTCCTGTTGAATCTCCCATCTACCCTTTCACTCTCCCTATACCTTCATTTTCTCTTTCCCAAGCCCCCATCCTACACTTAACCCATTACATTTCATTGTATTCATCATACCACTATATAAATACGTTCTAGTATCTCAATAATTTTGAGAAAAAAAAAGAGTTACCATCTGGTTGCTGTAAACTACATACCACAGACACGGTTTATTCTGATAGGGTTCCTGAAAAGAATGGAATGAATGTAAGTTTGTGAGTTTTCAATCTTGTGTTGGTGCCTTGGAAATAAGCACATTTGATTTTAAGCTCAAAAGCAGGGTTTTCCGTCCTTTTGCAATGTATTAATATTGTTTTTGCCATGTACTTAACCCCTGTAAAGCACTTCAGAATATGTTGTCCCATTACATATATTATTAGTGTTTATTTATAACGCACTAACATATTCCGTAGCGCTGTATATAAAGGATAATATTAATACTAACAGTAATAATGAATCTATTCAGGTTTATATTGCATAAATCTGAACATAAAGGGGGCGTCAGAAAATATCAGGACCTGTATCACCCCAAAGATTACCCCGGAATATTAAAATAAAAATTAAATCTTATTAAGTTACTATTAACAGTTTCAACAGCAGAAACAAAGTTGCTTCATATGATAATCATTTATGTCACAATGTTGATTCATAAAATGAAATTGTACAGTATGAAAATGATTCAATTCATTTGACACAAACATAATATCTAAAATAGTAAATGATAAAAAAAAACAACATCTGGATAAAGTCAGAAAAAATACACAAAAAGACTTAAAAAGGCATAAAATGACATATCTTAAAATCAATCAAAAATATGTCCCTGGGTTATTTGGTTTTTAGCAGCTATTAAATTGTGTATTTATAATATAGTTAATAACCAATACAGAGTTTATAGATGTATCAAAAGGACTTCTTATTGTTTCACAAGGAAGGAAACGTTTAAAGAGAATAATGAAACAAACAAAAAAAGAAAGATCATGTACGGTTATATTGTTTTAACCCGAAATAAACTTCCTTCCACGTCCATTATACCATAATACATCTTAGCAGCATCTTGCTTTCTTAGGTCTAAAAATAAAAGCTGATGTATCCTGCTGTAAGAAGAACAATTACCTGTTTATTCTGGAAGGGTGGCCCTGCTGAAGACTCATTTGTCTGGGATTTGCAGGCTGCACGGTGGCTGGGTACTGTTGCCTATTAGTATGTACAGTGCTAGGAGGCTCAGCTGCTTTGCTCGATTTCTCATCCACTTGCAGAGGAAGTGCTGCTAGC
Source organism: Discoglossus pictus (assembly GCA_027410445.1). Classification (NCBI taxonomy): domain Eukaryota; kingdom Metazoa; phylum Chordata; class Amphibia; order Anura; family Alytidae; genus Discoglossus; species Discoglossus pictus. Next base: position 368,482,600 of record CM050167.1, read on the forward strand.
AGCAGGAAGGAAGCTTCAACCACATTGATTATTCATTTGATTACATATTTAGACCAGCCACAGTGCACTTCCCCTCGCTGCAGAGAAAGTCTATTGGATCACTTATCTATTAGTTTGTTATTAAATATTTAAGTAGGTGTCAAGCAAATGTTTAACCTGGAAAGACTAGAACTTTTTCCACATTAAAAAGGCATATCTAAGTTTCTTGGATTATGAATGCATCTTATAGAGGAGAATCGGTAGTGCATGCAAAAAAATGTTTGCAAGAAAAAAAATATCAAAATAAATATTTACAAATGTTTGATAAATCTCTTGAGTTTGCAAGCAGCAGCTTTTGAGAGTTGACACTCGTCAATATCCCTGCTAAAATTAGCATAATTTGTTTTGGCCAATCACAGGCAGCTATACATTTTAATATAATGTAACAATCAAGGATGGCAGTTTGTGCAGGAAGGAATCATGGGATGTGGTGTTCTCTTGTAGAAGGAAGTAAGAGGCAGACACTGATCTGTAGATCTCTTCATTGAGTTACTGGGATCTAGCCCATTTCGCTAGCGCTAATTGGCATGTGCGCGCATGTATCACCCAAGCCACCACCAGTGTGCCGAATGTGTACGGAGAACGCTCTCCTGGACAAGATAAGCTGGGCATCCCAGTGACTGAGCAAGAGGTGGTAGAGAGGGAGAAAGGGTAGAGAGATAAGGGGGGCAACGAGACAGGCATGAGGGGGGGGGGAGGAAAGAAGACTATTGAGGGAGAGACTGAGCAAGATGGGGTAGAGAGATATGGGGCAGAGACACAGCTGGGGATGGGGACAGGCATTAGGGGCAGAGAGAAAGGAGAAAGCAGAGTGTTATACAGATGGGGTTAGTAGATCAGAATGGGGAAGCTAGGAGATCAGAATTGGGAACCTGGGGGGTGCCCCCCTAAACCCCCCTGTATAACACTCTGCTTTCTCCTTTCCCTCTGCCCCCCATGCCTGTCCACATCCCCAGCTGTCTCTTTGCCTCATTATCGCTCTACCCCCTCTTGCTCAGTCTCTCCCTCAATATTCTCATTTCTCCCCCCCCCCCCCCCGGCTGTCTCTCTTCCCCCCTCATCTCTCTACCCTTTCTCCCTCGCTACCCCTCTTGCTCAGTCACTGGCATTCGCAGCTCATCTTGTCCAGGAGAGCTGTCTCAGTACACATGTACTGTACTTTCCAGGCACTAGATGGCGCTGTAACACACGGCACACTGGTGGTGTAGCACACAAGACATGCACGCACACGCCAATTTGCGCTAGCGAAACGGGCTAGATCCAGCTGTTGCTGTATTGAAGGTTAGTAAAAGGTTAAAATCCGTATTTGGATGCAGTGTTTCTATTGGTAGGTGCAGGAGCCTATGTAAGCAGCTCTATGGGTGTTTTTTTATATAAAAAAAATCTGTATGTGTATAGAATGACTCCATGTAATGTGTGTTTCTGATATAAGCAGGAGGTGTTAGATTAAATAAAGGTGAAAACACAGAAACTTAGAAATACCTTTAAATTACCACTACACAATGAAAGAAATGTTTTTAGCAAACTTTAAGTCTGACTTAAATAGAAAAAAAAGTCATACATCTAGGTTTAATTAGGAAAGGTTTTGATGCGTCTGCAGGTCCTTGGACAGGTCCATGATACATTGGTGGCAGTTGTGTGTGTGAGAGGGGTGCTTACATTTCTGGAGGGCTATTGTCGCAGTGAATGATGCAAGGGATCTGCTTCCAGGCCAGTGAGAGATAATAGGTGTTGTGCAGTGTTCTCCCCAGGCCAATTTAGGAGGGAGCACCACCCATCAAACTGGCTTGAGAATTAAATGACATACCCACAATGTAGAACTATATACTGACCTGGCTACTCCTCCGGGCAACCTGGTTGGTAAACATTTCTGGGGGAACACTGTTGTGTCTATATAATTGTTTTCCATTTGTCTTTACATTGACTCGAACAGCCAAAATAAACACCCTAATGGTTCAGCTCTGAGGAATTTATGTAACAAACACAAAATGGATTCCTGTAAACAGATTCTTCATTTTCATTTACTGTAATAAAAAAAAAAATGCTCTTTTGGGAAAATACTGACACTGAAAAAAAGCTCCAGCCCCAAAACAGTCAAATGGTGGCACAGCCTTCCTGTCAAGCATGGGGAAGTATGCTAGAACATGAAAAAAAGATAGCTAGAGTTCCAGCCTAAAGATCAGAGGAAAAACGCGAATTCTTCATACAGAAGATCAACTTTAATCACAATAAAAAATTTTTTTTAATACTGATCTGTACCACTTGCTTAACTAATTTAACAAAATTATGGAAGGAAAGCGCAAAAACAATAAATATTATGATTTGAGCCTATAAAAACAATCCCTTTAAGAACTGCACTCAAGTTAAAGAAGGTCAGTAAAAATTGCAACGGGGAGTCTGTAAAGCTACTTATTTCCTGCTCAAATGTTGACGTTGTCATGTTGTGTGAGCTACCCAAAAGGACCCATTCTTTCTGCGAGGGAGAGAGGAGTGGAGTGCAGAGACAGGAGGAGGTTTAGCCTTTATTTCTACATTGTTTTCCAATCTAAAATGAACCATAAATTATACACATAATCTACATACCCCTATATTAAATTTACCCTATTCAACCCCCAACACATACCCCATAGCTACATACACTTACTATATGCAACACACTTATCCCTATTACATGCTACATACTAACCAAATATACCATTGCTACTTTCCCCACCCCATAGAGACATCGCCTCCAATAGCAGATCATATCCTGATCTGCTGGAGGGCTGATCTCCTGGCTAAACTGCAACTTGGCCAGAATGGGGACCTCTTCACAACAGTGCTAGCAAAGACCATCCACATCCTAAACCACCACACTGGAAGAAAGGTCTCCCAAACATGGCCCTATTCCACACCTGCCTGCCCTACATGCTGCTAGATGTGTGCCTCCATCTTCACCACTGGGCCCTGGCAGAACCAACTCAACCAGGGTAGACTACATGGAGGCGCAGCAGTGAGAACCCCTGTGTCCAAGAGGAGGAAGAGATAAGGGCTTCGATTTGAGATTAAATTACATGAAGAATGTAGTACTAGGTTATCCCTTTCTTTTCAATTATGTAAAAAAAAAAATTCAGGTAGCTCTGAAATAAAACAGTGTGTATCGATCTCTAAGCAGTGTTACTTGAACCATATTCAGTGCACGCCAGCAACATACATGTGTATAACAATGTATGTTCTGTGAACACATCTCACAGATTATAACAAACAGTGGATGACACAATCAATTAATATTTGCAAGAATAATCTTTCAAATAAAATGGCCTAAATTATGTCATAAGCTTCAATGAATTTCCTAATGAGTACTGACAGCTGCCACAAAGAACGTGACAGAAAAAGCTGCCACAAAGAACGTGACAGAAAAAGCCACTATCGCACAATACGTCTTCTGTGGGGAAACGCGTGTCGGGTTTTTGTGGGGCTCCAGTATATACTGTATAAGTCACCTTGATTAGGGTCTATCAAAAGGAGGCCATACACTCAGTGTCGGTAAAACCCATTTAGGAAAGCAAAGAATAGAAATGTGATTTGTCAGTCAGTATTTATCAGTAGGATAAATCCGGATAAATTGGGAGAAATAAGGGGACCACAGACATCTTTCACAGAGGCTTTGAACTGCGCCATAAGAACATGATATACCGATATATTATAATATACTTCAATTATTTGGTTAAATTACGTGAAGAATGTAATACCAAAACATTAAGGATAGCACTAATTTACCAAAAGTTAGGGGTTTTCTTTTTACTAACTAATATTAATTTTGGAACATAACCAGATTATTATGAGAATCAGAAATTTGTAAAATACATTCATTTTCTGAAAGTCTAAATAAATCAGTTTTAGTTAAAGACTAGAGTCAAAGACAGATTTGAGTTTAAGAGTACATCTTATAAAAATCAGTAGCAGAATAACAGAATTAGACTATCAAATTGAAAGAAGTGATAATACATTATGATACACGATCAGTGGTTGGACACTCAGAATAATCACCATTTATTATCTAGTTAGAAGTAAATCTTTTTAACATATACTATATTTATCCATCATGGTTTGTAGGGTCAAACTGCCTACTACAACACTAAAATGTAAACCTTACGGAAATGTTCAGTTGCTGTGTGTAGGTGAATAGGATTTCCTACTCCTAGGTCATATTAATTCTGGTGTGCTAACCATATGAAGAATATGTAGGAGTTATGCATTATTTATCTTTGTTCTATTTAAAACAATCAATTGTTGGAAACCCCCTTCACTAAAATTATATTTATTCTGGTAACTGACCAGATATGACTGATATGTGTTTCACATTTTTTCTACTGGGTAAATTAAGCTTGTTACTTTAAGTCAGCTGTATAGGCCAACAACTTACACCACACTGTCTACATGGTCTTCTTGCTTTGCTGACCATACTTCTAGTAAATTGCTAATTTTTCAGTACACTTTTGAAACTGATTCACTGTGTCTGCCTATTTATTTTGTAATGGGTGATTATTATGTGCACATAAACTAGAAAGATGGTAAAGTCTGTCCTCGGAGTGCCGCCAATAGTGTAGGACTGCAGTACGATTCTGCTGTTGTATTCAGGTTCTTTGAACCCAGGTTAGTAACACACTTTTTTGTAATCATTGTAGTCATGCACTTGGGCTTAGCCTGTGTGAACCTGAATACATAAGTAAAACGATACTGCAGTCCTACGACTAGTCAGTGTGTCTTTAATAACAGACTATAGAGTCTGCTTGTTCTGGCTATGCAGGGGTTAATAAAATAGCAATGCATTGACAGGATTATTGTTGGAGGGATTGTAAAAGTATTTGTAGGACAAGTGGTTAAATGTTAACCACCTGGGGCTCTCTATTAATAGTGTGATTAGTTGGGTGTCACTTTCAGGTTTGACAGATGATATGGCATTGGTAGCTCTGCTTGGATATCAACGCCAGATAGGAAGGAGTCCTTAATAGATAATTAAAATGTAAACCATAATAAACTGCACATATCAGTCTTTTTTTTTATGCACAGAGCATTTCAGATATTTGTTGTACTGTTTTTAATCTTTTCACCAACAGTTGCGGTGCAGGTGAATGCGATTTCCTTCTCCTAGGCGATAGTAATTCAGGTGTACTGACCAGATGAGGAAAATATGTAGGTATTATGCAATATTTCTCTTTGTTTAAGTAATTACATTGTTGGATAAACCCTTCATGATTTAGCATTTGTTTAATATTGTGAACAGGTATTTGTAATTTACATTGTGATTTGAAATTTCTGACCTTTCCGATGATCTCCCAGCCAGCATTAGCAAAGCAGTCACTAGCTGGCGTGCAACGATGGCTCACCAAGACTTTCTCTAATTTGTTTAGGGTTATGGTAGTGGCAGATAATACGCTTTACATAGTAAAGCTTATTATGTGCTACTACCCTAACCCCTAAATATACCACTCACACTAAGAAGAAATTGAACAAAATATTGGCGAACAACACAAGTGCCAACCAGTGCCACTGCTGATGGAGAGATAACAGGAAAGATCCCATATTTCTTAAGTATTTATTGTTGTAGATGGCTGGTTGAGGATTAGACAGGCTTCTTTTTTGCTTGAGGATGTGTAGGCCTTATTTTTATTTGGGTCCTGTAAAATGCTTCCTTAGACTGTTTTTTAGCAGAAATTTCTTTTGGGAGACATGTTACCTCAAACCACATGTAGAGCAAAGAACAGTTCACATGTAGCTGTTACTCGTACAATTTATAATGTTATAATTTATAACATTTATAATGTTATAATCGTACAATTTATAATGTTATACCTATGTTGGTTCCAATGTGAGATTTATACTTGTACAATTTCAAATTTGAGGCATATAATTCAGCCCTTGCTCTATAATCTCTATTTTTATGTTTTCCTATACAAATAAACACGTGTCATACAGGACAGGTGCCTTTTCGTAACAGTTTCTATTGTAAAAAAGGGTTATTTTGGAAATAACATTATGTACAATATAAACAGTTAATGAAATATCCACAATTGGTAAATCAAAGAATATAAAACATAAAAGGACATGTTGGTGTGAATGTATTACTACATTTCACATGAAAGGCAATATAAAAAAGGCCGCAATTGCATGTTTTTTACATATATTTAAAAAGTGATAGAGATAGATCATTTGGTTTCTATGGAAACTACATCTGCCCAATGTTGGCATCTCTGAAACAAACTAAGAGACCGATTCAAATGCAAGCCCACATCTTGTGGGATCCAGGCCATGTGTCTGTGGGGGTGCTGCGGGCTCCCGTTCGTTTCCAATTCCGGTGCTATTCAGTTGAAGGAGCCCACAAGTTACGGGCCGAAAGCCCACTCCGCAAGCCATGCACTCGTCCGTAGCAGTTCAGGGTGGGAATATGATCAATTAAGCAAGACCGTAACCTCCCATTTTGAAACAGCCAATAGACAGTGAGACCATCATTATTACATCAGTAAAACATGGAGGTTACATGTCAATCAATTAGGATTAGGGGTCCGATATGCGATGGGACTCCCAAACCCTCAAAATATGAAATAAAAAAAAATGAATGCCAATACTGTTCTAGTTCATATGGGTGGCCTGATATGTATTAACTCATTGATTCCCGAGATCGATATAACCCCGATTTGCGAGCTTGAGACTGTTGTGCAATTAATTCTAATGTCTTGCATTGCTTTCCAGTCATTTACAGTACACTGTTGATTTTTTATTTGCATTTACAGTGCTGCAGACAGGGGTTAAACTCCCTTGCCGGTCATCTCTAGTACTCGTAGGACTTTCTCCTACATTTGCCATTTATGGGTGAGAATCTATTTGCGGTCTTGGGGAATTGGAGCAATTGAATTGCGATTTGGGATTTTAGCGATCGTAACTCTTGCGGATGTGAAAGATCAAAGGCTTCCGGGAGGCTGTAAGTTCCAGGTTTAACCATTGCAAAGTTTTCAAGGATGTAACCCGTAAACGGTCCGGAGCCGGCAAAAAGACTCCAATACAATAGCAAATTAACTTACAGCCTCACTTACAGCCTCCAGTAACTTACACTTGCTCAATTGAATGAGGCTCTAAGACATTTGCAAATATCAAGCAGGCTTATTTTAGCAAATTGTTCCAATACAATATAGGGGACTTATTTGGGGCACAGGTTAACTCTACAGCCTCACCATTGACCGTCCTGATACCTACCTTAGAAGACATTGGGCCTCATTCTATTAGCGGCCGCCGCCGTTGCGGGGCCGCAAGGACCGGCCGCAAGCTATTCTATTCCCTTACGGCCAGGGATTCCGGCAGGCTTGCGGCCGGTGCCTTGCTATCTCTTGCGGCCGCTCGCGCCGGAGGAAAGCCTTTGATCTAAAACGGCCGCAAGAGATTTGCAATTCAATTGCTCCGGGAAACCTCTCTGCAAGGCTAAAAACGAGCCGCAGCTTACTTGCAGGAAAGAGGTCTCGCTAGCACCAATTAAGCACATAAAATAGCTCAAATAAAGCCATCCTGCACTTTGAGAAGACTATAAAGGGATTTTAGGTGTTAGAAAAAATAGCACATAATTATCCTGTACTCAAATCCGTAAAATATTTTATTTTTAATATCCGTAAAATATCCATGTAAAAAGTGCAGAGTGCTTGGAGCACCTCAGACACACCCACGCCGCAGCCGGAAAATAAACAGTTAATTTGAACTCGGGTTTGGGCAGATGTGCAAGCTTGAGAGGGGGTTACTTTTAATCCTCATGTCCCCCAATATGATCCCTAGCATTTACAGAGCTGTACAGTGCAGGCTTGAATTTATTTTTCAGTTTTTATATTTCAGAGCTTACGGCCGGTTACAAGATATGCGGCCGGCCGTAAGATGAGATCCTTGCGGGGCCGGATAATAGAATCGCGAGTTAACTGAACCCTTGCAAGGAATCGCAGCCTTACGGCCGATTTACGGCCGATAATAGAATGAGGCCCATTGTAAGGTGATGTGAGCCATGTAAATAGGGCCAAGAAGAGAACCAAGATAGATAGGTTAAAAAGAAACTCACCAATTAGGAAACAGATATAGAGGGGCATGTGAGTTAAAGGACACAGCAAAGCTACTAGATATTATAGAAATTAAAAGTTACACATATAAATATTTTTCCAGTTGGTGGTTATATACACAGGTGTAGAAAATATATCTTCTAGAAATCTAATGTATCTCTATTAATAGGCGTCTTCCCTGGCTGGTAAAACAGTAATTTTTAAGTGGTCCTTCATAAAAAAAGCAATTGGGAATTACTGTAGACTATGGCCCTCATTCAATTGCAGTTTGGCCAATTGAATAGGGCTCTAAATAAGCACATAGCATATTTTTTTTAAAGAAGTTTTTAGTTAATATGCATCTATCCAAAAGCAATGTCTTCACTAACTAAAAACTTATTTAAAAAAAATATGCTATGTGCTTATTTAGAGCCCTATTCAATGGGCCAAACTGCAATTGAATGAGGGCCTATGGATGAATCTCATAGAGGAAAATTAATAGTGTATAAAAGTGTGTTTGTTTTTTCGCATGAAAAAAAATCCCCAAACTAAACAATAAACTTACCCTAAAGTTTGCAAATTTCTTCAGTTTTCTGGCAGTTGATTTTGAGAATGAACACCCCTGAAAATCTAAGCTAAATTAGCATACAATTAATAATTTGTTGTAGCCAATCAGAAGCAGCTGTTGCAATGTCTGGGGTTCAGTCTCTGCAACAAAGCATCATAGGATGTGTAGTATCTTGTTCCCACACAAGGAAGGAGCTCAGGCTTTGCTTCTCTGGATCTGTGCACTGTACTACTGTTGGCTTGAAGGTTAGTATAGGGCTAAAAAAATACTTAAAGGGATATGGAAGTGAGCTGGGTTTTAAATGTTTCCTAATAAACAGCTACGATTAGTAGAACTATATTGAAAAGTTGAAGGAACTTACATATTTATATGCTAGATACTGACATGTGGATGTGCACATCCCTAGGAAGCTTACATAAAGTGTACCTGCAGGGTATAATGTGAACTCTAAAGGAAATTATGGCTTGTGGTGTCACAGCTGAAATTGCCCATAAGGAGACAGGCAGAGAGAAATAAAACAGACAGCAACTGCTAGATTGTGATACAAATGTTTCAGTCTTTACTTTCTCCTGAGTGGCCAAAACAACTTTTCAAACTGCATACTAGTTAAGCCTGGGTTTGAAGGGTGTTAACCCTAAGTTTTAACAGACAGAAATGAAAATATATTTTGCAAACTTCAAAGTAAGTGTTTAAATACTTATTTTGGTATTTTTTCATGCACTACTAATTTTCCTCTATCAGATGCACTCATAATCCAGCTCACTTACATATCGCTTTAAATGCTGTTTTTCTATTAGTTAGTATAGGGTGCCTATATAGGAACCTCTCGGGGCCTGGAAACCAAATAAATAAGATACATCTTTGTATAGAATGACTCAATGTAATGTGTGTTTCTGATTTAAGCAGCATGTGTTAGATTAGAAACAGCTAAAAACAGGGAAACTTCCATATACCTTGAGTCCTTGTCTTATAGACAATGTGCCTAATTAGCCATGCAAGTACGGTCACTGTGTAACCTGTACATTTTTCTGTACCGTACAATACAAATTCATGGCCATCAGAAGGAGATGCTCAATCCTATAAGATAAATGGTAGCATGTTTCTACAAAGAAATGCATTGGAAGATTAGACAGTAACTGCCCAAAGAGTTGGGAAAACCTATATATAGTGGTACCTTGGAACTCAACTTCAATCCGTTCCGGACGGCAGGTTGAGTTCATAGGTAGCATTTCCCATAGGGACCAATGTAAATTGAAATAATCTGTTCCCAGGCCCCAGAAATTTCACATTTTAGTTTGAACTGATGGTCTTGTTTCTTGATACAAAACCTTAAAACTAAACAGACATAAACAAAAAACAATTAGATCAAATAACAGAATTTAACTTCACATTAACTGTACTGAGAGGACTTGAGGGTCCAATGGGTTGGTGGCAATGTAGAGGAGGAGAGAGGTTATTGCTTGGAACTTTGGTTCTTGTAAGCACAAGGTCCACTTTGTATCTACATGAATCAAAATGCAGCCTGTGCCTATAAGAATCACAGACTGCTCTTGGCCTCTTGCAGGCACTAACTACACTACGCCACAGTACAGGCTGCGGGGTGGCGAGAGCTCATCAAGTTCCGAGCAAACATTGAGTTGTGAGCCAATTTTTTATTTATGAAATGCGTCAAGTTTCGAGGTGGTCAAGAACCAAGGGCCCACTGTAGTGTATACAGCAAATAATGCAACATATTTTGGTTGCCTTGTATATATTGCTTCTCCTCATGCATTACATACTCATCTGGCAGTCAGCTAAGTATTTCAAAAGACAGCACAAATTCCAGGCCACGGAAGGACAGGTCTTTGTTTGCACTTCAGCGACCGCAAGTCAAGAACTAAACTGAATGAAGACTTCAGTACTAATTGTGTGTTTGCCTGACTTGGATACAGTGTGTATTTATTCACATATCATCTGACAGGTCACCTGAAACAATTATGACCTCATGCATAACAGATGAGATTTCCACAAATGAGCAGATAATCAAGTTCTTTTAAGTAGAATGAATGACAATCTGCAGCGCATGGCCAGCCAAATATATTATACGTGCACTGAAATTTATACTGAACAGTCGGAAATTGGTCTCAGTTTATCTAAATCTCGATCAGTAATAAAAATATGCCAATTATTTGCTGTAAACCAAGTTAAATCAATTGAATTTATTCTAGATATGGAAATATACAGACCACAAAATATAAGCAGCATATTCATCATTAAGAGGCAAAGCAAATTGGCACTTTGGTACTCGTATTCCCACAGACCGTAAAAAACTATTAATTTTCAGAAATTAACTATGAAGGCTGCATATCCTATATGTGTAAACAATAATACATTACAGGTTTATTTATGTATTTAAACAGTTTCTTATTTTGTAATGATCAACAATGTGTTTTTATCAAAATACATCATTTGTCAGCATATAGAATGAAGCAAACTTTTGAAATGAAAAATGTAGGAAAAAAAATAATTTGGTGTAACAAAGACTGTAGCGAGATGACTTAAGAAAAATATTATGTAGAACAGTATGTCCTCTAGACTGGAAAATACTGGAGCTAGATCTTTCATTCTGCACATAAAAAAAAAAAAAAATGTATCCAATGTTTATTTCTTAAACTGTAAAGACACAATCTCTAATAAATAAATAAAATAAATAAATAAATAAATAAATAAATAAATATATATATATATATATATATATATATTACATCTGTGTTCACATTTGAATGTCTAAAACAATTTAAAAAAAAAAAACTTGCTTCCAGCTCAGAATTCCAAGAAAAACTGTTATTACACTGCATTCTGGGAAGCTGAGCTGGGACATGCAAATGTGCCCACATACATACACACACACAGTGGACCCTCAGTACTTGACTACCTCATAACTCATTCATTTTGGTATTCAACACATACTGTCTATACAGGAAGGTAAAGTACTATACTGTGACGTAGTGTAGTTTGTGTTATCAACAGTCCAAGAGCAGCCTGTGCCTACAAGAACCAAAGAGCAGCTTGTGCTTACATCGAAGAAAGCTAGTGTTAGGGAGTTTAAAGACTATGTAGAGTCTGAGGCTTTTGTTCCCCAACAAATTTTCAACCATGATGAGACTGGTTTATTTTGGAAGAAAATGCCTAACAGAACCTACATCACTCAAGAGAAGACATTGGCAGGGCACAAGCAGATGAAGGACAGGCTAACTCTGTTGGTGTGTGGGAATGCCAGTGTGGATTTAAAAATTAAAGCCTACTAGTCTATTACAGTGATAACCCTAGAGGAGAAAATGTGGTAAAAAGCAAGGTAAGTGTAATGTGAAGGGTCAACAGCAAGGTCTGGGTAAACAAGCAGTTTTTCATAGAATGGATGAACGAAGTGCTTGGCCCCACAGTAAAAAAATATTTGCAGGAGAAAGAACAGCCTCGGAGGGTCCAGGTAATAATGGACAATACTCCTGCTCATCCTCCAAGCTTGGAGGGCAACTTGTTGGAGGACTTTACAATTTAGAACTGTGAAGTTATTGCCCCAACATAACTCCTCTGTTCCAACCCTTGGACTAGCAGGTCATCTCAAACTTTAAGAAACTGTATATAAAGGCCCTGGGTGCTTTGAGGTGACCCTGGATACAGAGTTGACACAGAGAGTTCTGGAAGGACCATCTCAATATCCTCCACTGTGTCAATGATTGATAAGGCCTTGCGTGCAGTCTCTCTTACAAGATCATGAACTGTGCTTGGAGGAAATTGTGTTGCCAAAAGCTTTAGCTCCGAGAAACGTAGCCCAATAGTGGAGGACATTGTGTCTTAAGTCCATGGGCCTGGAGATGAGTAATGAAGACATTGAAGAGCTAGTGAAGGAGCACGGAGAGAAATCAGCATGGAGGAGCTGCACAAACTTCAATGGGAGCAGTAACAGATAGTGGCTGAGGAGAGCGCCCAATGCACTTAATAAATAAATGTGTTCTAAATGGGTTGAATTACAAAATGTTGTTGAAAAGTATCACCCTGACAAAGCTCAAGCTAGTCGAAATGTGGACTTGTTTAATGATCAAACAATGTCTCACTTAAAATTGTAGGTAGAAGCAAGTTGTTTTAGTGAAATTCCCTACATCAGAGTCTCTAGCATGGTTCAGTGTTAAGAGACAGAAAATAAAAAGATCCCCTGTGCAAGTACCTGATGTTCTAATGGAAGAGGACCCCCATTTCAACCACTCTCCTCCTCTACATCGCTACCATCACATTGGGCCCTCAAGTCCTCTCAATACAGTTAAAGTGAAGTTAAATTTTATTTTATTTGATCAAATTATTGTTTTTTATTTATGTTTAGTTTTAAGGTTTTGTATCAAACAACAACACCATCAGTTCAAACTAAAACGTGAAATTTCTGGAGTTCAAAATGGATTATTTCACTTTACATTGATTCCTATAGGAAAAGCTTGCTTGGTAGTCATCGTTTTTGGTACTCAACCTTCAGTCTTGAACGGATAAATGTTGAGTACCAAGGGTACTCAATATAATAGTCACATATAATAGTTGTCAAACTGCGAGACGTTGTCACGCTTTGCGAGGTACCTACGAAGCAAGGCGATCCGTTAACGCATAGGACTTAGCCAATGAGCGCCGAATGTGCTCCTTGCTGCAAGCTTAGAAAAAACGAGGCAAGGCTAGCCGTTAAACCGTAGCACTTCGCCCAGGCGAGCCGTTAAAATACGAGACGCTGGACTTAGAAAAAAAAGATATGAGACGCAAAAATTTACGAGATTATCGGCCGAAAAAACAAACAAAAAAAAACAAAACACAAAAACAAACTATATACACCCTAAAAATTTACAAAAACATCACAGACAGCATGGGGCAACAGCCAGGACGTCTGCGAGTGAGGTGGAACGCAAATTTAACTCAATTTAGATGATTTTCGGCAAGTGAGGAAAAAAATAGCCGCCGAAAAATATGAAAACGAGGCTACACGACCCTGGACCACGCGAAACGCGTAGCACTTTAAACAACACACTACGAACTACAAGATACACTATTACAAAAGCCCAAAAGCCGCAAAATGCTCATGAGACAGGTACCACATTAATAACATTACGACTATACAATGCCAGTTTACACAATAAACCGAACGGCTTTACCTCGCGCATGCAGCCTATTTAGAATGCACAGTTTAAACATTCATTACACTTTATAAGCAGGGCACTAACACTCAGAATAGATATTCTATGTAGATGCAACGCCATGAGCGCCTTCAATCTGTTCCCATCCTCCATCAGTGGAGCGTCCTCAGGCAAATAACAACCCTGCCTGGACAGATGACCCTTAGAGGGACCCTGAAAGGCCACAACAAAAGTTACGGGCTTGCGTATGCCTACGGTGCTCATTGCGAGGCCCGCGCGACTTTACGAAGGCTCTCATTGCAGGCCTCGCAATGAGCGCCGTAGGCATGCGCAAGCCCGTAACTTTTAACATTGCGTGACCAACATTCGTAACTTACCACAACTATTATATGTGATTAGTCAGACTTAAAATTTTCAAACAAATATTATTTTTTCATTCTGCTGTGATTATTTAAAGAGTCTGGGGTTATGCTGCCATATAAAATGTAAGATGTGTAAAAACTATCATCTTAAAGGTATATGGCAGTTTCCCTATCTTTAACTATATCTAATTTAACACATGCTGCTTATATAAGAAACACATATTACATGGATTCATTCTCACACATACAGATTTATTTTAAAAGCAAATTTGGTTTCAACATCCCCAGAGCTGCTTACCTGGCACCTACCAGTAGAAACACTGCTTAAAAGTACATTTTTAACCCTATACTGACCTTCAAGCCAACGGCAGCACAATGCAGAAATCCACATAGCAATGTCTAAGCTTCCTTGTAGAGGGGAAAACAAGACTACACATCCCATTTAGCTTTGCTGCACAAACAAGCTTCATAGTTATTGAAACAATTACATTTATGAATGTTATGCTAATTTGTGGCAGAAGCCTGAGGACATTTCCAAACATCAAACAAGTTTATTAATGTTTATTTAGGGATTTTTCATGCAAATAAAATGTTTTCATACACAACTGATTCTCCTCTATCAGATGCATTCATAGTCCAAGAAACGTAGATATGCCTTTAAAGCTTTGTTTCTCTGTAGACAGCTCCAGTTTATACCAACAATGTCTGTGTATATTCTTTGGACCTCATTCAATTGCGATTTGGCCAATTGAATAGGGCTCTAAAGAAGCACATAGCATATTTTTTTTAAAGACGTTTTTAGTTAGTGGAAACCTTGCTTTGGGATAGTTGCTTACTAACTAAAAACTTCTTTAAAAAAATATATGTTATCTGCTTATTTAGAGCCCTATTCAATTGGCCAAATTGTAATTGAATGAGGGCCTTTGTCTCTACAGATAAATGTTGAGTCCTCTCATAGGGCCTCATTCAAATGTGATTTGGCTAATTGAATAGGACTCTATATAAGCACATAGCATAAATTTTTCTATCCAAAAGCAAGGTATTCACTAACTAAAAACTTCTGTAAAAAATATACGCTATGTGCTTATATAGAGTCCTATTTAATTGGCCACATTTGAATGAGGCCCATAGTTTGCATCTTTTTTCCCTGTCATAGGATAATACATGTGCCTGTCTGGGTCTGTCTGCTCTCACTTCCTGGATACTCGGGCAGTTCTCTGTTTGTTGACCTACTTTAGAGACAACCGCCATAATATTTATTTCCTCCAACAACAATGTTTACTTGTCACTAAGATATTAAATATCTTAAAGATATCCGGCTTCATTCTGAAGTAGTACTTTTAACAAGGGAAAGCATAGCATTGGTAGGCTATGTACTGGTGCAGCAGGGTAAGGGTACTCTGCTACTGGCAATAATGGCTGAATCTTAAGTTATTAAATTACGTAGGTATTTAATTACCTTATAGAAAAGTGATTTGATCACCTACATATATTTATGGATTTCTAATGACCCCTACAGGTTGGATAGATACGATGCAAGGGGGGCCCCCGTCCCCAAGTTATTTTGCACCAAGGTCCTCCATTTGCCAACTCCGCCATTGAAACCTGGCACCAAGATACATCCTACATAAAACGGATTGTCTCTGAAGCCTCCATTTTAGGTAATAATGGGGATATCACCAGGCCTTTTAATGTAATTTAAAAATAATTATTGCTGTCTATATAAAATTCTAAACTTGAATAGCACAACACAAGGCAATCTTCATGCCTGAAAAAGTATTATTACTCAATATCGGATTCAAAAATGGGAACAGATGAATAGACATTTATTTAAATTAATACTTCAGTCATGTAAATAATACCATAGTGATCACAAGGTGGCACGGCCAAGATGTCAGTGAATTTCTTGGCAGTGTAAAGGTTAAAATCTGCCAGTACTCTAACCCCAAGAAATTCACTGAAAAAGCGTCCGTGCCACCTAATAGCCGGTGACCACCACCGCATACGGCCAGCCAACAAGGTCCAAAAAATTTCTTATAAGTCAGTAAATATGTAGATGTCTGCTGAATTCTGACGATTTAACCTAGAGGAGTTAGCCAGCTCCACTTGAATTCATACACAAATTGTGTGTTATTTACATTTCTGGAGAGTTGTGATTCATTGAACGATGTATGGTGTCTGCTTCTGGGCTAGTGAGAGGAAAGGGGTATGTTAGCAATTTCAGTCTTCTGCCTGAATTCAGCCTGATCCCTCCTTCTGCACCAAACCCTCCGATGTAAACAAACAAACAGGTGTTTACCTGGATGTTGTGGAAGGGAACTTCTCTCATACCGCTACAAAACCCCTTCCTCCCACCTCATTCCTCACCTGTGTAATCTTTTTTGCGCAGGACGGACGCCGTCCTGCTAATCGCGTTGCCGGCTCCTTACTTGCTGCTCTTCTCGCAGGTTCGTATTCCCCTCCGTCCTCTCTCTCACTCCTTCGTTACCCCCTCTCTGTGACCATCTTCCCTCCTCTCTGCTGGTTTCTCCTCCCCGTTCTGCTCCCACCTGTCCCTAGCTCCCCACCTTGTTTCTACCGGATTCCCCCGCCTTCTCACCCTTCTTTGCCTCACCTTCCCACCCTTGTTCCCCGTCTTTTTCCCCCGGCGCTCCTGCCTGCCTACGTGCATCTCCTTCCATTCCGCATAGTCTCCCTGTCTCTCTCCGCTTCTCCTTAACGCTCCTCTCCGCTTCTCCCTGTGCCATGCCTCCTCCTCTCGTCGGCCTCTTCTTGGTCCTTCCGCACTGCTCCTGCCTCCCGCCGTGGCCCTTGCCTCCTCTCTGCTCTAGGTCATCTGTCTGTTGACCCGCTTCTGGCACGCCTCCTTCTGATGTCTCCCTGCTGCGGATCGCTCCTCCCGGCCCGACGCTCCGTCGTCCGAGCTTCACCTCTCTTCGTTCCCTTGCGTCTTATCCCCGCTCTGCCTCTTTCCTCCGCCCCTCGTTGCTGCCTCCTCCTTCAGTCTCCACCCCCTTCCCTGCTCTGCTTCATTCCCTGCGCTTGTTGCACTGCTCTCTTTCGTCACCTCCGGGCTGTTAGCCTTCAGGGGATCCGTGCCTCCCTCCCTTCCTGCCGTTGCGGCCCTCTTTCCGTCTCTTCTGGCCTCTATCCTAGCTACTCTCCCCCTAAGCAGCTAATTAACCCGTCTTAATAAAATTGTCTCACTTTTCCTCTACTCACCTCATTCTACAACTAACCCCCCACTATCTAAAACACCTCACATGCATAGTACCTTAACCACTTAAACAGAACTACCCAAACTCTCATCCTTACCTGTCGCACTGCCTTGCACGCCACTCTCCACTACAAAAACTACACCTGCACTTGCCTTTCAACCACCAACTAGCCGCTTACTTCTCGCCAAGCACATACTCTCCTTACAACACGCCACAGACTTTCCCATAATGCGCCGCTCATACAGCTCCCAGAATCCACAATGATACTAGCAAACTCATAGTTACTTTCCATAGAAGTACATTCTCAATCAAACTCACTTGACTCCATCTACCTTTTTCTCCAGTAGACTTGTATGTTAGCCATGGCTGACCAATAGCTCTCGTATGTGAAAAGTTTGTCTTCACAGTTCACTTCATCGCCATCGAGATCCCCATCCTTAGTGGGTAGTAACTCCAAGGTGGAACGCTTCAGACTTCTCAAAGCCTCTCAAAATCAACCACCTGAAGCCATACTCTATGGCACAGATGTAAAGAATGCTGACAGAAATCGCAGCATCCATTAACACGTTGGAGGGTCGTATTGCGAAGCTAGAAAATCCTCCACTCCTGGAACCCAAACATGGACTCTCCGCACTTGCCGTCAATCCAAGTGAGACAGCTAACATCCCACTGGCTATTATGCCATCTAATTTTGTCTCCCCACAAATTAGATGATATATACTGGACGGCAAAGACATCAACCTCATACCATTCCCAGAGAGTTGTTTCGCTCACTATCCGTGCCAAAGATCCTCCTCTGAGTAGCAAACTGTCAATTACGGAATTTGTGCTCGCATTTAGCGTTTACAGGGACATACTGTATAACGCTTTTCCCAACCACAGACAAGAACGAGATGATTATTTATACCTCATTATACATTTGGCGCACAAATACGGCGGATACTACTATTATGACTACTACAAGTCATTTTCTGCCAAGGCGCCACCCCGCCCTATCCCAATTTAACTACACAGTAAACTGGGCCCACCCAGAACACAAGCTATTTTGCCAGGATTAAAGCCGCACTCTGTAATCACTGCCAGTCACCAATCCATAGCACTAATTTCTATCCCAACATCCCTTCACCTCTGGTGACACTTCCATCCACCTCACGTTCACAAAAGGACAGGTTAGGAAGGCAGATGCATTATTTGGGCATGAGTGCTATTTGCAACAATTTCAATACTAAAGGTTGCACGTTCAAAAGATGCAGACTTCTTCACATCTGCTTAGTGTGCTATGTGGCCCACGCAAAGACCATTTGTCCCCAAATCATGCATCCTTCGTGACTAGCTATCATAAATATTCCCCTATTACCTTAGAAACCACCCCTCCCCTCCCATCCCTTCACTTCACTTCTTACAGGTTTCACAAACTGTTTCAACACTGGGACACTACGTTGCCTCAGGTTTCCTTTGCTAGAGCTAATTTAATCTCTGCTATGAAGGTAGTGGACCAACTCATCAACACTGAAATCGACAACAAGTACCTCCTGGGTCCCTTCACCATCCCACCGTTCCCTATCTGGATAATCAATCCAATCTGAGTGGCCACACTGAAGAAAAACTCTTAAGAAAAGCTTCTACCACACCTAGCATTAACTCGCTCATACCACTACAATACTCAAGAGTAGACGATGCCATAGCACACATAGTCAGGTTAGGACCAGGATGCTGGCTATCTAAAATGGAAATAAAATATGCCTTTAAACAAATCCCCCTGGATCCTTCACTCTAGCATATACATGGCATAAAATGAAAAGACAGATACTACTTTTCAAATCAACAAACATTAGGTCCAAAAGTAGTCCAAAAATACTAGACTACTTCACCCAGGATTACGCTGGACCAAACGATACACCATAGTGATATTACTTGGACAACTTTCTGTACATTGAACAAGCTTCCTCCAAACCAACAAGCCTAGAGAAATCAGAAGCACTGTTTAAAGAATTGCGCATACCTTACGCACCAGACAAGAAGCTAGGCCCAACGCACTTACTTGAATTCCTTGGCATCAATCTAGACACCCAGTCAATGGTGGCCAGTCTCTCAGACACCAAATTAGACTGCATCCAAACTATTCTGGCGAACTTTGAAAAATCCAAGAGATGCACCACTAAGGAACTACAGTGATTCTAATGTTATCTGACTTATGCAGCTTATATCCTCCCGCAAGCCAGACCTGTCACCAAAAACCTGTTTGCCAAACTATTGAAACATCGAACGCAGCACAACCGTTCTTACCTAACGATCAATCTCTAGAAGATATCCACCTATGGTCAATGTTTCTCCTACAGCAGAATGGAAGATCATTCTTTGTCACGGACTCTACAAAAACGTCTCCCACACGTTTTCCACCCAAGATACTTTACTCATCAGAAATGATCACATCAGCTTGTCCATAATCATACTCCAGGTCAAACTCTGCCAGAAACATATTGCCAGCTCTACTCGCAGCAGTGGCATGAAGCAAACACTGGACTGGCCAATCCGTTCTTACTCACAACCCGACTCATCGCTCATTAACCAAACTCAAGGCAGATGATGCCACATTGATGTCTCATTAGAGAATTGGCATACATCTACCTGACAAATCATTGCTGCATCTACTCTAAACTCCTCACCATACACAAATTCTCTCCACAGGACTTTGGATCCATACCACCTCGCTACAAGATCCTTCAATCTCCCCAAGTACCACAAGCCCTGGCATGACCACACTGATCGAAGTGGCCCAGAAGACCATGCATGAAGGACTGCCAGCTAATACCCAAAGAATTTACACAAGAGCATGGCGCTTGTTCACTATTCTTGCTCCATACTACTGATTTAAACCACCCTATTCCATTACCACCATAACTGCTTTCACCTCCCATTGTGATTGCTGACTATGCTTACAGCCTTTCACCATAAAAACGTATCTAGCAGGTGTGCAGTTTCATCTCACGTAGCATTGCACCAAATCCAATCATTCCTGAGGCTTACAACACAGAGCACCACCTTCTAAACCCCAACACCATCCCAAAGACAGCGCCATCTTTAAGAAATTGATCACACTATTTAATACTAATCCGTTCGGCCAAGAAGTGTCCAGGATGCTTTTAACTGCCATCATGCTGGCTTTCTACGGCGTCCAGGTGAGTTTACTATCTCACCCTGCAATGAGCGCCAAAGGCAGCCTAAGTACTGCGCCGCTGGCGAGCCTCGCTTTGTGAGGCTCGCAGTAGCAACTGCGTGACCAACATCGCAAACGTTACATACACTGACAACACACACATATACATACATATATACCCTTATAACTATGTGCTTATCAGCAATTAGTTGCATATTACTATCATAGAAATAAAAGGGTTACCGGACCCTTTAAAGAACAACTGTAGTCTTGTATTAAAGTGACAGCGCAGTTTCCAAATATGGTATACGTTATAACTAAACATAGTTGGTAATTTATCAACTTAATATCATTAAAAAAAAATCCTATATTAAAAAGATGTTAAGCTTGCCATTTTGAGCTGTCATTTAGCCTTTGTCATCCATACACCAAAAGAAGGTTGAAACATTATCTTTAAAAAAATGACTACATTTAATTATTGATAAGCCCCTGCGGCATTGTTTTAGGCGCAGTTGGCTACACAGAAAAGGACTAGCCATGCACAGAACTAGGCAACTGCACTGTAAGCAATGAAGGGCCTTATCAATATTTAAATGCAATCATCTCTCAACTTACCTTTCAACCTACTTTTGGAATCATAAAGACTGACTAATAGCTTAAAATGACAAGTACTTATAATAACCTAAAGCTTACAATTATACCATATGTCCATGGTGTCACTTGGTGTCATGGTGGTATGTTTCTTAAGCTTATACTGACCTTCCAGCAAATAGCAGCACAGCGCAGAGAACCAGAGTAGTTACATCATTCAAAGGAGGAGATGTGTGTGATGGGGAAAAAAGACTACAAATCATCTGATGCTTTGCTGCAGAGACTAAATTCCCATATTGCCACGGTCTTGAAGCTGCCATAATGAATTATGCATTTTTTCCTAATTTAGCTTAGATTTTCACGGGGCAAGCTTATTAATAACTATTTGGGGATTTTTTTTCATGCATATACTACTGATTCTCATCTATCAGATGCATGTGTTCACAAGCATGTAAAAAAAGCTGATTATTATACATATATTTTCTGGCTTGAGGACCTGAAACGTTGCCAGTTATGTACTTTTAAGTGCACTTAAATAAAAGATAATAGATTGAAAAGAATGCCACAGCCATTTATATTATAAGAGTCTGGTGGGACCCGCTGGAGGCACCTGACTGTTCCAGCATTTAAATATATTATATATATATATATATATATATATATATATATATATAGTAAATAAAAAGTACATCTGCGTTCACATTTGAATGTCTAAAGCAAGTTAAAAAACTGCTTCCAGCTCAGAGTTCCAAGAAAAACAGTTATTACACTGCATTCTGGGAAGTTGAGCTGGGACACACAAATATGCCCACAAATGCCTCGCTCTTCATTCCGTAGCCATTATCAAACATATATCCATACAGCCTGTGTTATGCTTAATGCTGTGTAATCCAGCAAGCATATGACTAGAAGGAGCCATATCTAAGATATTTTGGGGATTTGTGAAAATACTCTGTGGGTTCATTTGCATGTCCCCGCCCTATCTTTAGACATTCAAATTGGATGACAAATTAACTATTTATTTCTGTACTACTGTACTCGGTATGATAAAGGGCTTCTATCACTCATTTGCCACCATAAGCTAAGTGTGTGTGTATATATATATATATATATATATATATATATATATATATATATATATATACACATACATACATACACACACATTAGGAGCCAGGAAGATTTTACAGGAGCCAGAAGGAAACCCCATACATTAGACTTTTGAAAAATATTGTGTGTGTGTGTATAATATATATATATATATATATATATATATATATATATATATATATAATCACAAATACACAACTTAGGATCTGCAGCCAAATATATGTCATGTACAGTATCTGCAATCATAACATTTCTTACAATATGGTAAATCACAGATTAATATCATGTAGAAAACAGATAAAGTGAGATAAATAGGATCATTTCACAGCAGTCTTTAAAATCAAAGCTCTGATTAGTATATACTATTCATATACACAAATGCACAACATAGAGTTGCAGTCAATCTGATTCTAATAATATATATATATAAAACACACTACTTTCATAAGACAGGGTATTTCATCTCTCAGGGTAGAGGAGCTGGCAGTGCCCATGTCATCACTGGGCGCCTGATATCCTGAGCCCCATCACTGAGCCCCCACCCTGCCAGCACCTCAGCCCTTCTCACACAGCTCAGCAGCGGCTGCCATGACACTTCATACGTGTAATACCGAGCTAATGACACCACAATCCCAGCCCCACTTACCATATTACCCGCGGCTGCTCTTTCTTTTCCTCCTTCTTATTCCCCTTCCGTTTATTTGCTGAGTATAAATACCATATAAAGGTGTCTGGCGCCATCTGCTGGATCTCTGTGGGATCTCCACAGATTGGTGGCTTTTTTCCGTTAACCCCTGTGGTCATTTTACATTTCAATAACTAAACTTTATAATAAAGTAAATGTTTTTAGAAAGTAAAAAAATAAGTATTTCAAATTATTATTTACTGCATGAATCTGATATTATGAGCTGCTTCTATTACATTATCAGTAGGAGGTGTCCCAAGTCTTCTATTACTACTAATGAAATGTCTGGAAGTTGTAGATGCCAAATCCTTATTGTACAGATAGATTTCCACTGCAATCAGAGGAAGTTCATCTGGAGAAACCAAAATGGTAGCTCTTCCCCTACGTAAAAGACTGGCAGCAGCAGTGCCGCCGGCAACCACTGCCGAATTTCGCGAATAGTGCTGCACATTGCATAAAAGGCGCGCTGACAAAAGAGGCGTTGAGCTATGAGAGGCGCGCCAGAGGCCTTCCGAGTGCCCGCGCCAAACATAGAGATTGTCTCGCTGTCGATTCAGCACCGTCGAGTTGCGCCGCATCGGAGGGGGGAATAATTATAGGCCTTCCCTGAAACCTGACGGCACCATCTAGCGGCTACTTGCTGGCACTGCAGCTGTCAGTGCTGACGATTTCTTGCGCATACACAACGGGATAGCTCCAATGGTAGCTTCCACATCTGCATAATCCATAGGTTTTATGCTGCGCTAGGCCATTCAGACCTGTGCGCCCCACTTGCAGCTCTTCTCTTCACCTTTCTATATCTAAAATCAAAGGTGAATGTGTGTGTATATATATGGAATGTCAGATATTGTCAAGTACATTTACCGACATATATATCACCACATATAGACATTTCTCTACATATACAAATATATTTCAATGTGCCGCACTAGGCCTGGGCCTAGGCAGAAAGCCACACCTGGCATAATTGCATATAAAAGGTCATATACTATGTACTGCATTATTTTATTTACCATTCTTAAAAAAAACATGTTGCTGTTTTTAAAGTGTAGTTCTTCAGAATAGTATATGGTGAGATACATGGAGAAGGTTACTATACTTTTATACTGTAACAAACTTGAAATGTATAATTTAATTAAAGTATTTAAAAAAAATAGTATATTATATATAGTAAATAAATAGTACATTTGTGTTCACATTTGAACGTCTAAAACAAGTTAAAAAAACTTGTTTCCTGTCGAGAATTCCAAGAAATGTTATTACACTGCATTCTGGGAACCTGGAAGAGACATGCAAATGTGCCCACGAAGGCCTCTCTCGTTAATCCATACTATTTCAAACATGGCTACTTTTAATCATATGCCTGCTGTATTACACAGCTTCAAGCAAAGTCCAGGATGAATTATGCACAAGCCAGAAATCCTACCCACGTACAGCTGTTTAAGGTTTGGCGCCGGTTCCTAGCTTGTGTAGTAGAGTTTGTGACGAGGTAATTTACCATAACAATCATTTAATTTATGGTGGGCCAAAGAGCAATAGAAGCCTCCACCGTACAGTAGTACAGTAAATAAATAGTACATCTGTGTTCACGTCTAAATGTCTAAAACAAGTTAAAAGACTTGTTTCATGCCCAGAATTCCGAGAAATACAATATTTATAATGCATTCTGGGAACCTGGGCAAGGGACATGCAAATGTGCCCAGAAAGGCTTTGCTCTTTAATCCAAATTCCATTTCAAACATGACTCCTTTTAAGCATATGTCTGCTGTATTAAACAGCTTTAAGCAAAGCCCAGAATGGATTACGCACAAGCCAGGATGCACAATTACCTTGATGTCGGGGTATTTTAGACAGAGAAAAATGTCTTTATTAAAAAATGACGTGTATTAAAATGTATACCATTATCTAAAAATATTAACATTATAATTTAATTATGCTAGACCCTTCATAGAAGCCTGTTGACCACAAAAATATGCAGGTGGACTACATCTGGCCAGTTGGAGAGGTACTGGCCTAGATTGAATATTGACTTCAGTTTTCTGTAAAATATATGTAATTTGAAAGGATCATATTGGTAACATATTAAAATGATTTAAGGGGCAATATATATATATATCAAATAAGCTGCTGTCTACCCACTTGCAATAACAGTATTAGTGCAGGACTGGCAATGTTAACAGATAAGTGATGCATGTCATTTGGGGATCCATCATATTATAATGAGTGTTGTAAAGAGATAGAAGAAGATAACAGAATTCAAAGTCAAGAGATCTTTACAAGAAAATTAGGGATCTCAAAGAAACCTTTTATGCCAAAGCGGGTGTGATTAAAGACAAAAATGGTAGGGACTTAACAGAAGCAAGTCAGGTAAAGAAAATGGCAGGAATAAACTCAAGATTTATACAGGAAAGATCTTAACAGAATCGATGATCTCAACGAATTGTCCAATGAGTTGGAGCCAGACATCAAGGAGAGTGAAGTGAGATGGGCCCTAGGATGCCTTGCTAATAACAAGGCTGCAGGAGTTGATGGAATTCCAGCTGAACTATTCAAAATCCTACAGGATGTGCTGTGAGCTTCTTGCTTTATGCCAACAAGTTTGCAAAACTGAACATTTGGCAGAATGGAAAAGGTCAGTCTACATCCCAATACCAAAAAAGGCAATGCAAAAGAGTGCTTCATTTATCAAATAATTGCACTAATTTCATATTCCAACACGATAATGTTTAAGATCCTCCAAGCTTGACTCCAACAATAGATGGACTAGGAACAACCAGTTGTGCAAGAGGCAGAGGCACAAGAAATCAAATTGTCAATGTCCACTGGATAGTAACATAGTTACATAGTAATTAAGGTTGAAAAAAGACTTTCAGTCCATCAAGTTCAACCTGTTAAGATCTCCTCTGATCTGCAATATGCGGATTAGTTATTAATTAAATTATTGATTAAATAATTATTAATAGTATAGTATTGGAGGATGAATAAAGAGTTAGTCCATCAAGTTCAACCTTTTTAGATCTCTATTGATCTTTTTAATGTGGACTAATTATTATTATTGTTAAGCAAGAGAGTTCCAGAAAAAGCATTTATTTCTGCTTCATAGACTATTCTAAAGTCTTTGTGTGGATCAAAACAAAATGTGGCAAGTTCTTGAAGAGATGGAAGTACCAGATCATCTCATCTGCCTCCTGAGAAGCCAGTCAGAACCGAACATGGGACAACATAATGGTTCAAGAAAGGGAAAGAAGTGAGACAAGGTTGTATATTGTCACCCTATTTATTTAATTAATACGCAAAATACATCATGCATAAGGCCAGGCTGGATTAACCCAAAGCTGGAATTAACATTGCTGGTAGAAAAATGAACAACTTCAGATACGCCGATGATACTACTCTGATGGCTGAAAGTGAGGAGGAACTAAAGGACTTAGTGATGAGGATGAAAGAATAGAGTGCAAAAGCTGGCCTACTGCTCAACATTAAAAATACTGCAATCTCAGTTCCTGGCAAATGGATAGGGAAGAAGTGGAAGCAGTGGCAGCTTTTATTTTCTTGGCCTCCAAGATCTTTGCAGATGGTAACATGAAATTAAAAGAAGTTTACTTCTAGGGAGGAAAGTTATGGCAAGACTGGACAAGCTATTTAAAAGTAAAGATATTACACTAACAAGAAAGGTTCCCATGGTTAGAACTATTGTATTCCAAGTAACAAAATGTGGATGTGTGAATAGGACCTTAAAGTAGGCTACACCGTTGATTGTGGTGCTAGAGAAAACTGCTTAGAGTCCCTTAGACTGCAAGAAGATCTAATCAATACTAAAGGAAACTGAATCAAACTGTTCACTGGGTCGTTTGATCATGAGGCTAAAGCTCAGATATTTTGGCCATATCATGAGAAGATAGGATTCCCCAGAGAAGACTCTGACGCTGGGAAAGATTGAACGCACACAAAGAAGGGGACGACATAGGCGGAGATGCAATGATCATGAACTTTAGGGAGCTTGGTGGGGCAGTGACTGATAGATGTGCCTGGCATGCTGCAGTCCATGTGGCCGGTCACAACTGAATGACTGAACAACAACAAATGTGTTTTTTTCTACATACCTTACAAACATGTTTTCCAGGACTACAGTGTTCCTTTTAGTAAATCACTTTCCAGACCCTAAGACCTCATTGAATGTACAGCAGAACTTATCATTTGTACAGCTGGAAAGAAATAGCTTCTAGGATGCATTTCACGGAGGTGGTTCGAGAGAAGTACTTGTACAGAAATCTAAACCAATACAATCATTGTAATTAATCAAGCTGACAGACTAAAATGAATAAAATATTTGATGGTTGTTTGTTTGCATGGAATATTCAATAAATGTAAGTAACACATGTTACTTTACATTAAATGAGCTGAGAAAGTACATTCAATGATGTTACTTAAGGCACTGCATTAAATATGGAAAACCAAGTCATATTTTTTTATCACTTTATTTAAAGTGTAAAGAAACCTATGTGAAAGTCACATATTCATCTAGTATGCGTTTAAAGGAGTATGCAAGAACTAGTGTAGTGAATGAGTAGTTTGAAGCATTGCAGGTAATGCACAACAATTTATAATAAAGCTTGAACTAAAAATACACATTTATATTTTGTTCAGATTTAGATGATATTTCACAAAATAAGGAGGTTCAGTTAACTAAATGTATTCATTTTGATACTGCATTACATTTGTGTGGGAATTTATGTTATATGGAGCTGTTATACTATGTGCTGCTATAGTGATATAATATGCTTAAGATAGTTTCATTTAAAGAAAATTTGTAGAATTCCCCACTTTCTTACATTACGCTACAAAAGAAATTTAATACACTCACTCATCTTGTCTCACCTTGACTATTGTAAGTCAATCCTTACTGGCCTTTCCATGAGCCGTCTTTCCCCACTTTAATCCCTTATGAACGCTTCCGCCATACTCATCCATCTTAGTCACCATTGGCAGTCATGATGTTTGCCTATCTGCAAATAATGGTATGGCTCCACCTCCACAGACTATCTGGGTCCATCATGTCAGAGTGAGTCCCTTTTGCAAGTTCCCCTGTGTTCCATGTAAGTCCATCCCACACTCCCAGTAATATAAAGCTTCTGTTCTCCTGAAATCAACATCCTGCAAAAGTAAAGAGTGTGTCTACCAGAAACAGGGAGGTAGAGATGATTCGGTTCTGAAATGATCCACCGGTAACGGCTCTGTTTGGGAAAAGAAGGCATGATAATGGGCAGCTAGTTGGGGAGGCCACATGGTTGTCACACTAAGCCCCAGCCCACAAATGATGATCTGTGGACCCAGCAGTTCAAAAAGCTCCAAAAAGGGCAACTCCTGGCATCCGCCACATGGAAAGAAAGTAATACTTCCGTAAATCAAGGGGTGCCACTGACGGAAGTAAATTAATTGAATTTTTGGATGTTTTAGGTTGTTTGCTGGAACAGACATTAGAACACATTATATATTGAAACTGGTTGTTATTAAAATGTTTAGTGGATATCACATATATACCGTATATACTCGAGTATAAGCCGACCCGAGTATAAGCCGAGGCACCTATTTTACCACAAAATACTGGGTAAAATGAGTGACTCGAGTATAAGACGAGGGTGGGAAATGTGCTGCCCCCTGTGTCCCTCTTGTGCCGTCTGTGTCCCCCTCTCTCTCCGTGTCTCTTCTCCCCTCTCCCTTCCCTGTGTCTCTTCTCCCCTCTCCCTTCCCTGTGTCTCTTCCAACCTCTCCCTTCCCTGTGTCTCTTCCCCCCTCCCTTATCACCCTCCTCAACCCCACTCCTTAACCTCCCTCCTCATCCTCAACCTCTCTCCTCATCCTCATCCTCAACCTCTCTCCTCATCCTCAACCTCTCTCCTCATCCTCAACTCCCTCCTCAACCTCAACTCCCTCCTCAACCTCCCTCCTCATCCTCAACCCCCTCCTCAACCTCCCTCCTCAACCCCCCTCCTCAACCCCCCCATCCTCATCCTCAACCCCCCATCCTCAACCTCAACCCCCCTCAACCCCCCTCCTCAACCTCAACCCCCCTCAACCCCAACCCACCTCCTCAACCTCCCCCCTCAATCCCCCTCAACCCCAACCCCCTCCTCAACCCACCATCCTCAACCCCCCTCCTCAACCCCTCCTCCTCATCCTCAACCTCCCTCCTCATCCTCAACCTCCCTTCTCATCCTCCCTCCTCATCCTCAACCTCCCTCCTCAACCCCCCCATCCTCAACCCCCTCCTCAACCTTCCTCCTCAACCCCCTCCTCAACCCCCATCCTCATCCTCAACCCCCCATCCTCAACCTCCCTCCTCAACCTCAACCCCCCTCAACCCCCCTCCTCAACCTCAACCCCCTCAACCCCAACCCACCTCCTCAACCTCCCCCTCAATCCCCAACCCCCCTCCTCAACCCCCCCTCCTCAACCTCAACCCCCCTCAACCACAACCCACCTCCTCAACCTCCCCCCTCAATCCCCCTCAACCCCAACCCCCCTCCTCAACCCACCATCCTCAACCCCCCTCCTCAACCCCTCCTCCTCATTTTCAACCTCCCTCCTCATCCTCAACCTCCCTCCTCATCCTCAACCTCCCTCCTCAACCCCCCCATCCTCAACCCCCTCCTCAACCTTCCTCCTCAACCCCCCCATCCTCAACCCCCCATCCTCATCCTCAACCCCCCATCCTCAACATCCCTCCTCAACCTCAACCCCCCTCCTCAACCTCAACCCCCCTCAACCTCCCCCCTCAATCCCCAACCCCCCTCCTCAACCCCCCTCCTCAACCTAAACCCCCCTCAACCCCCCTCCTCCACCTAAACCCCGCTCAACCCCCCTCCTCCAGCTATACCAGCCTAAATACCTCCCCCCTCTCCCCTCACTTACCTGCTTGTGCTCCGGCCTCCACTCCTTGTCCCGGCGCCGGCGCGCATGTGACGTCACATGCGTGCCGCATCATTAGCATACTGTATTGAACGAACCAAATCTTATTGCTTTAAGATAAATTGTTAACCAAGCTTTATAAGATTATATACACTGTTTATTGATCCATATATTGAATTAACAAAACATAGATTGTCTTAAATAGATTGTTATCCAGTCAGTCATTCCTGTCTTGAACTAACCCAGTATATAATGTTTTAAAATAAATCGCAAACCAAACTTGATTTCTATATTGTACTAACAAAATATAAAATGTGTTAAAACTAATTGTTATCCAATCATTCACAAGAGATTGTAATAGACATCTTATACATTGTGTATTGTGGACTAACTATAAATCAAAGTCATAATCTTAAATAATTTCTCTTTTTTTTCTATAGAATAAAGTTATCACATAATATAATTGTCCAACTACGATTCGTCGTCACGCTGTTTGCGTAGTGCGTACGACTTAGCGATGAGCGCCGCAGGCGCTCATTGTTTGGCGAGCCTCGCATAGCGAGGCGAGCCTTTAAACAGTAGCACTTAGGCAATGAGTGCCACAGGCGCTCATTGCCGGCGAGCCTTGCGCAGCGAGGCGAGCCGTTAAATCGTAGCACTTAGGCAATGAGCGCCGCAGGCGCTCATTGCTGGTGAGCCTCGCATAGCGAGGCGAGCCGTTAAACACGTCACACGCACGACTTAGAAAAAAAAACCACCTCGGAACCAACCTTAACGTAACAAACACTCACACGCACTAAGAATACGACTATAAAGGCCGACCCGCGCACAACTAAAAACAGTGAAAACACACCAAATACTTACACAAACTACATAAAACGCTTACCCATAGCAAGGGGGGGCACCCAGGACCTCTGAATGTGAAGTTACACCTCCATTTAAGTCCAACTTCCTGAGTTCAGACACACGAAAATCCCCTAAGCGAGAGAAAAAATGGCCGCCGAAAAAAACGAAAACGAGGCTCACAGCCCAGCCACGTACAAATTACCCAAGAAGGGATCCAAGATAAGCTCGGAAACCCGCATTAACCCCAGGGGATCCGAGATAAGCTCAGAGCCCTGCATTAACCTTACATTAGCCATCGCAGTGGGGGTCCCGATTGCACGCGATCGGGGACCCCGCTGCAATCAAAATTAAAAATTCCTGCGTTACAGGTCCTTAAAGGACCTGTTGTAAAAGAAAAAAATCTACACTGTCACCCTGTCAATGATTGTATGTATTATATGTATGTATTATATGTATTTCATTTTCAGGTGTGTAATTTCTTTAAAAATGTTGTAGTGTGGGTGGGGTTGTAATGTATTTTTTTATTTTCTTTAATGTTCCTTTTTTTATTTTTTGTGACTTAGGTTTTTTTTTTTTGTTCTGTAATGTACATTTTTTATTTTTGGTGATTTTAGTTTTTTTTATTTCATGTAATGTAGATTTCTGCTTTTTGATGAATTTAGTTACTTGAGGCACACAGTACACTCACATTGTGTGACAAACAGCATTTCAACACTTTCTTTTATTGACCGTCATTTTTTGACGGGCAAGTCGCTAGTGATTATATATTGTCCAACGAATGTTCTGTTTATTGCACTGAAAGGAAAACGCACAAATGTATATCTTTATATTTTTCTGCCTAGCTGTCTATTCATAAATATAACTACAGGTAATACCTTGCTGTATGTTTGCCTATTTGTCAAGATTTACTATATAATGAAAACTATATATGTTGGAACAATCTGAGTCATAATTAGGCAGGAAAGAGTCATAAAGCTTGTTTTTAATTAAAAAATGTGATGCCTCAGCTGGTCCCTGGTTACATCCATGCTACATTGACAGCGTGAAACAAAGGAGTGTTAATAATATCTACATCAAATTTACAATTACCGTAGATACTTGAATTTAGCGCCACCCAGTGGTGGCTGGTGAACTTTCAAGTTGGAGGGGCGCCAGGGCGAAACATAGCCCCTCCCCCTTTTTCAAACCACACCCATTTTATAACTCCTCCCCTGGCATTATAATGACCTTTATAAGCCCCGCCCAATGACCTTATACTTGTAAAGCCCATTAAAATACATGATCAGCAATGCAGCAATGTCAAGAAGTAAAGTAACAATGTGTTAAATTCATTGGTATACAATATAGATTGAAAAAACTCATGTGAAAAGACTACAGCAATATCATAATTGCACCTATACGCATTAACAGAAAAATTAAAGCAGTGACACTTACCATTAGTCGGCTCTTCTTCTCAGGGTATTCACGTTCAGTTAGTTGACCAACGAGTACAAACAAATCTGCTGCCACATAGGGTTTGCACCTGGGGTTGAAAGAAAACAAACAAATCAATCAGACCATTCAAGAACAAAACCATACCTTAAAAACCTTAAAAGACCAAGTGGAACCATATCGGCCCCAAACATACCTTAGAAGACTAAGTGTGACCATATAGGCCCCAAACATACCTTAGAAGACCAAGTGTGACCATATAGGCCCCAAACATACCTTAAAAGACCAATCAGCACTGTATAGGCCCAAACCAGTGGATCTTGGGATTCAAGAAAACAACAACATTTCACTTCTGTTTAGACAACACAATAATCAATGTCAAACAAACAGGTTGAATTAGCATATGGATAACCATATGAGCAGTAACGCCACGCCAAGGCTTCAACAATTGTTACTGACCATTCACACACCTTTCATAGCTCCTTCCATATGCACACCCACACACCATTCATACTTTACTTACCACTAGTTATTTTTGGTAGTTCGGTGGTGCCATTTCTGAGAACTTTACTTACCCTTGAAGGTGCCTCCAATTCCTTCAAACCAATGCATTCAAACGCTCCAGGGCCATGGTGCTTCTTAAATACCTTTTTATCCTCTTCAATGTGGAGAAGCATCTTTCTGATTCTGCAGTAGTCTTCGGTGTTGTAAGCAGGATTCCTTATAGCTTCACTGTCTCTGTGAAATCATTATGCAGATTAAATTGATGGTAAAGTTGGTGCAGAGCAACAGCACTCGTACAGACATGAAATTCTGGCTTCCCGTACAGAAGTGACAGCTACCCTTGGAAGTGCCTCCAATTCCTTCAAACCAATGCATTCAACCGCTCCAGGGCCATGGTGCTTCTTAAATACCTTTTTATCCTCTTCAATGTGGAGAAGCATCTTTCTGATTCTTTATTAGTCTTCGGTGTTGTAAGGAGGATTCCTTATAGCTTCACTGTATCTGTGAAATCATTATGCAGATTAAATTGATGGTAAAGTTGGTGCAGAGCAACAGCACCCGTACAGACATGAAATTCTGGCTTCCCGTACAGAAGTGACAGCTACCCTTGGAAGTGCCTCCAATTCCTTCAAACCACGCCAAGGCTTCAACAATTGTTACTGACCATGCACACACCTTTCATAGCTCCTTCCATATGCACACCCACACACCGTTCATACTTTACTAACCACTAGTTATGTTTGGTAGTGAGGTGGTGCTGCTTAACGCAGTTTATCTTTGCACACCCTGGGGGTATGCATTCTTCTTTGCTTCAATCACTTGTATTTAAATTTTGCACAGCGATCTTTCAAAGAACAAAACTTCTCAATGTTTTTTTCATTGAAGTCTGGGATCTCGGAAATCAGTTGCTTTTCCATTGAGAGCATCGCCAATGCATTCAAGCGCTCCAGGGACATGGTGCTTCTTAAAAAGGTTTTTATCCTCTTCAATGTGGAGAAGCATCTTTCTGATTCTGCAGTGGTCATCGGTGTTGTAATCAGGATTCTTAATAATTTCACTGTCTCTGTGAAATCATTCTGCAGATTAAATTGATGTAAAAGTTTGTGCAGAGCAACAGCACTTGTACAAGCATGAAAATCTGTCTTACCATACAGAAGTGACAGCTCAGTGCGTAATTCTTCCTTCTTCAGTATTGGATATGCTTGCACGGTGTCTTCCAGAGCTTGGGTTGGAAAGCAAGTGTCATGGGTTTTATACAAGTCACTTTGAACAAGTTTGGCACTGACTAGGTGATTTGAAAATGAAAAACGTTCTTTTGCATGAACCACCACTATGTCACATACCTCTCTTGAAAGTTGTCTCAAGGTTGAGATCTCCGTACTCCGTCTGTGGAATGTTACATCGCTTGGCAAACTTGCTTCTATCTCGTCAACAGAATTACGGATTTTCTGGATGCTGCTGACAAAGTCTTCTGTGACTTTTTGGATATAAACAGTATCGGTGTCTCGCTTCTGAAGCTGACTATAGAGGATGTTAACATGTGGCATTATTAAATGAAATAATTTAAGGAAGTAAAGGAACTCCCTGTCTTCCAGCATTCCAATGAAACCTGTGGCTTCACGTATAGATGTTTGATCAAAGTTTAGACATGCTTCAATTGTCTGGAAACACTCAAGTAGCTCATCTCTGTTCTCGTAGATGACGTTCACGGTCCTAACGTTGAAGTTCCATCGTGTCGGTGCACCTCTTGGAAGTCTTCTACCAACTACCTCATCCAGAACTCCAGTCCTTTTTTGGAGAGCGTGAAAAAAAAGATGGTATGCCGCCTATGTTGGAAAAAAAAAACTCGAACTCTTCCAATCCTTGAAACTGCTTTCTCCATTATTAGGTTCAGTTGGTGAGCATAGCAATGGACGTAGTGTGCGTTCGGGTACACCTCTTTTGTTTTTCTTTGAACTCCTTCTTGATCTCCACGCATCACACTGGCACCATCGTAGCTTTGAGCTATGAGTTTCATCTTGTCTTCTGGCTCTGAGAGAACAGTATTCAGACTTTCCAGCACAACAGCAACAATCGAGTCTGCATCCGTTGCTTTCATTTCCGTGAAGCCATCTTTCCACCACTTGATGCTTCTTGTCAATGTAGCGATAGACTACAACGCACTGTGTCCAAGCGGAAATATCGGTTGTTTCATCCGCTTGGATTGCCACAAACTGGGCTTCCTTAAGCTCTTGGTGAATCACTTCCTTAATAACTTCATGCATGCAGTCCAGTAGCTCATTCTGCACGGTTTTGGACGTGCCCTTAAACACAGTTGCAGTCTTCAAATGCTGTTCCATTGCACTATCGATACTGCCAACCAAATCCACCAGGCCTCAAAACACTCCTGGATTTAGCGATGTTTCACTCTCGTCGTGTCCTCTTAATCCCAGTTCAAAAGTGCCTTCGAAAGGATGTACCGGTTCTTAGCCACTTCTTCGTTGTGTTTTTGAATACTGACTTGGTATCCTTGGTCCAGTTGAACTGCAATGTCCGCCTGTCCAAGCATCTCAAACTTGATCGTGTTATCCAAGTGAGCTTTAGAAATTTTGTGTTTCGCCAATTTATCAGCTAGATGTTTGACGTCAGTCACTCCAGTTTTGGTCCAAGCAGCGTCACCACCAAATAGGATGCATGGGAAACAATATAAGGCCTTCCTAGAAACGCTTCCACAAAGCCAGTCGTTCTTCTTGTACCATTCAGTATTGAAAGTACGGATATATTGCTTCCCTCTATCTCTTGCGATTTGCTGTAGATTTATCTCTGGTTGGTCAGGTCCTAACCGTTTTACTTCCACCTTCTCCTCATAGGTTAGGGTGCCGAAAGGCTTCACAAGTAGAGAGTCAATAGTATTCATTTCTGAATGAATAACAGTGTGTTGAATTCATTGGTATACATTACAGATTGCAAACCCTCATGTGACAAGACTACATCAACATCAAATTTGGACCTATACGCATAGACAGAAAATTAAAAGCAATGATGCTCACCAACAGTTGACTCTCCTTCTTGGGGTATTCACGTTCAGTAAGTCAACCAACGAGTCCAAACAAATCTGCTTCCACAGATAGTTTGCACCTGGGGGGGGGGGGGGGGGGGGGGGTGAAAGAAAACAACAACAACAAAAAAATTAGAATGTTCAAGACCCAAACCGTAACTTTTAAAACCTTAAAAGACCAAGTGTGACCATATAGGCCCCAACCACACCTTAAAAACCTTAAAAGACCAAGTGTGACCATATACTCACCAACAGTTGACTCTCCTTCTCGGGGTATTCACGTTCAGTAAGTCAACCAACGAGTCCAAAAAAATCTGCATCCACAGATAGTTTGCACCTGGGGGGTGATAGAAAACAAAAAAAAAAACATTAGAACGTTCAAGACCCAAACCGTAACTTTTAAAACCTTAAAAGACCAAGTGTGACCATATAGGCCCCAACCGCACCTTAAAAACCCTAAATAACCAAGTGTGACCATATTGGCCCCAACCGCACCTTAAAAACCCTAAATAACCAAGTGTGACCATATAGGCCCCAACCGCACCTTAAAAACCCTAAATAACCAAGTGTGACCATATAGGCCCCAACCGCACCTTAAAAACCCTAAATAACCAAGTGTGACCATATAGGCCCCAACTGCACCTTAAAAACCATAAATAACCAAGTGTGACCATATAGGCCCCAACCGCACCTTAAAAACCCTAAATAACCAAGTGTGACCATATAGGCCCCAACCGCACCTTAAAAACTCTAAATAACAAAGTGTGATCATTAGGCCCCAACCGCACCTTAAAAACCCTAAATAACCAAGTATGACCATATAGGCCCCAACTGCACCTTAAAAACCCTAAATAACCAAGTGTGACCATATAGGCCCCATCCGCACCTTAAAAACAATAAATAACAAAGTGTGACCATATAGGCCCCAACCGCACCTTAAAAACCCTAAATAACCAAGTGTGACCATATAGGCCCCAACCGCACCTTAAAAACCCTAAATAACCAAGTGTGACCATATAGGCCCCAACCGCACCTTAAAAACCCTAAATAACAAAGTGTGACCATATAGGCCCCAACCGCACCTTAAAAACCCTAAATAACAAAGTGTGACCATATAGGCCCCAAGCGCACCTTAAAAACCCTAAATAACCAAGTGTGACCATATAGGCCCCAAGCGCACCTTAAAAACCCTAAATAACCAAGTGTGACCATATAGGCCCCAACCGCACCTTAAAAACCCTAAATAACAAAGTGTCACCATATAGGCCCCAACCGCACCTTAAAAACCCTAAATAACCAAGTGTGACCATATAGGCTTCAACCGCACCTTAAAAACACTAAATAACCAAGTGTGACCAATAGGCCCCGACCGCACCTTAAAAACCCTAAATAACCAAGTGTGACCATATAGGCCCCAACCGCACCTTAAAAACCCTAAATAACAAAGTGTGACCATATAGGCCCCAACCGCACCTTAAAAACCCTAAATAACCAAGTGTGACCATATAGGCCCCAATCAATATATATATATATATATATCAATATATATATATATATATATATATATATATATATATATCAATATAAATATATATATATATATATATATATATATATATCAATCATTATATATATATATATATATCAATCAATAATCAATATATAAATCAATCAATATATAAATATATATATATATATATATATATGTCAATATATATATATATATATATATATATATATCTCAATCAATAATCAATATATAAATCAATCAATATATAAATATATATATATATATATATCAATATATATATATATATATATATCTATCAATCAATATATATATATATATATATATATCAATCAATATATATATATATATATATATATATATATATCAATCATTATATATATATATATCAATATATATATATATATATATATATATATATATATATCAATATCAATCACACACACACATAAAAAATATACATAAATATACATAAACATATACATAAAAAAATATATATTAATTGATATTTATTAATTGATTAATTGATGTACTTTATTAATTATTTGATTATATTGCTCATGTATTTCTATTAGACATTATTTATTATACATATTACCTGTAACATGTATATCACATAAATAGCCCTGTAATATGTATAATACATACAGGGTCACATAAGTTCACACTAACCTTTTTTGCCCTTACAGGCTTCCATACCTGCTTTGCTAATTTGCTAATTTTTTAAAGACTCTCAATGGTTGAAATCAATGTCAATCAAAAAATTTCAGCCAATCAGAGTCCTTCAAAAATTAGTATAAAAGGCGGAGCGTGGGAAAAAAACAATTAGTCTCGGGTGGAGCTCCTTGTAGGAGGAGCTCCGTTAGTTTGTTGTGTTTTTTTTTTAGAGCGTCTTTTTTTTTTTAGGTGGAGGCCTCTTGCAATGGGCCAGAATGGATGGACAATGGCTTCAATCAAGATGAGGAGACAAGGGCTTCTATCAAGATTGGATTATGGAATGACATGGGCTTCAATCAAAATTGATTGGGAATGCCCGACAACTATCCAGGGCAGAAGGCCACCGCTGGAGGGGTCAATTTAGGTAAGTATGTGCTGCTGTTTACTTTTTTATTGTTTTTTTTTTTTCCCCTTCCCTTATGTTTATTTTATCTTTAAAAGTGACAGGCAATTTATTTTATTTTTTTAACTGCAAGCAATGTCAAAGATACATTGCCTGTTACTTCTAAAAATGGAATAAAAATAAGGGGGGGGGGTTGTGTTTACTGTAGTGTAGTGTTAACATAGGCAGGTAGGTTGGTTGGTAGTTAGGTCAGGTTGGAGTCAGGTGTGGTCACTGGGTCAGAGGGGTAGGTAGGTAGGTTGGTAGTTGGGTCAGGGTGGGGTCAGGTGTGGTCACTGGGTCAGGGGGGTAGGTAGATGGGTTGGTAGTTGGGTCAGGGTGGGGTCAGGTGTGGTCACTGGGTCAGGGGGGTAGGTAGTTGGGTCAGGGTGGGGTCAGGTGTGGTCACTGGGTCAGGGGGGTAGGTAGGTGGGTTGGTTGGTAGTTAGATAGGTTGGGGTGGGGGTTGGCCAGGCCCCGATGTGCCTACAGGGGGGGGGGTGATCGGGGGTTGGCGTTGGCATGGGCCCATATGGGTAGCACAGTCAGGCCCCATGGGTCGGTCAGTGGGTCGGTGGCCGCGTAGGCCACATGGAGGTGATCAGGGGTGGCACAGGCCCCATGGGGGT
The DNA here is from genome assembly GCA_027410445.1 of Discoglossus pictus. Classification (NCBI taxonomy): domain Eukaryota; kingdom Metazoa; phylum Chordata; class Amphibia; order Anura; family Alytidae; genus Discoglossus; species Discoglossus pictus. Next base: position 368,521,511 of record CM050167.1, read on the forward strand.
GATCCGATCACCCCCATGGGGCCTGTGCCACCCCGATCACCGCCCGATTACCCCAATCACCGTGATTGGGGTAATCGGGCGGTGGCATAGCATAGGCCACATCGGGTGATCAGGGGTGGCACAGGCCACATGGGGGTGATGGGGATGGCACAGGTCAGGTCTTTTGGGGCTACTGGCACTGCGGGGCGGGGGTGATTGGGGGTTGCCCAGGCATTGCAGGCCTAGGTCGGTGGTAGGTTAGTGTGTTGGTGGGTAGGTGGCAGGCCAGGCAGGCATAGTGGGGTTACTGGGGGGACCCTTCCTTTTATTAGGGGCACTAGGGGTTTGGTTTGGCCAGGGCAGGTAGACTTACTGTGTTAGGTTGGGCAGATGTGAGTAGTTTCAGCCAGGGAGGTCTCTCTCAGTCTCAGCATGAGCAGGTCAGGAAACAGAAAGAGGGAAGGGACTGGAATCTGGTGGTTTTATTAACTGTGGATGTCAATCAAAAGTTAACTCGAGGCCCTATTAGCCGGCGGGCGCTCGGAGCTAACGGTCTGGGTGGGTTTAGGTTGTTCTCCTGACAACTGTACAGCCTTCCATCATTGATTGGTCAATGATGGAAGACTGTCAGTCATGAAATTGATACATTATCACTGCCCATGCATATCGTCATTGTGCTGGTGGGCGGAATGCATTAACGGTCAGGGGGCCAGGCCTCATTGATTATAGAGTCTAAATGTTAGTGTAGTCAGTGAGTGTAGTGTAATATGATCACACAGGGATGCAGGGAAAGCTACAATAGATACACAGCAGCAGTTAATATATACACACAAGGGCAAGGGGTTATCTTAAAGTGACAGTGTCCCAGGGAATAGTTTGCTTCATTTATTAATGTAATAACACTTGAATGCTGATGTACACATTATATTTAATTGTTTTTGGGTTATCACTAATAAATTATTGTGTTTTTTTATTGCAGGGTCACGAAAATATTAGGGAGGGCGTTTGCCCCGAAGCCCCAATGGACGGGCCGCCCCTGGCGCCACCCGAATACCCCGTGAGGGTTATGAATTTGGTAGGTGAATGGGTATAAAGTGCAAGATGCGCAATAATGCGAGGATTACAATTTATGGAATTGTAGAACAAATATGTGCGGAATCATGTTCCAAAAGCATCCCAAATGGTGCATAAATGCTTTAATATTCAATATAACAAGTAAATACAACAGAATATTATGATTAATGTCACATTCATATACATATATAATACGTACTGTATGCTTGAAACCTCCACTCCCATTCCCACCACTCCCACACCTGCAGGACTCACAACAATGGCCACAGCCTGTGGTAAATGCAGCACTCAGTGCACTGGCCGCAGCAGCAGGATGCACTCCAGTAAAGACATGACAGCGAGGACACATTTGTTCCTGCATTGGTGGGAAGACTATAAACTTCATTCAACAATAAGAACTGCAGAGAACCAGTTTACCAGAATTTAAAGCAGCTGTATCCCGAATATATCGCTATCCTCTGATTATTGGTTAAAATGGGGACATAAAAAGCTAGAGGTATACTCGAGTATCTACAGTATATGTTTTTTGCTGTGAGTTGTTCAGAATATTAAACCTGGCTCACATTTTGGTTGACACTACTGACACCTGCTGGACAAATGATTGATTGCACTTTCAGATATATTATAAACTGTATTTTTAACAATTGTATGTTTTCTTCCATTCTCTTCTGTTATATGTGATGAAAATCAATAAAGACCATTAAATGTTGGCACATGTCTAAAGACACTTATTTGTTAAGTATGTCACAGGCTAACATATAACATCTCTGTTTATGAGTAAAGGAATTTTGTGTTCATCACTTCCTGAGAGCTGTATCATGGGGGTGCTTTAGAGTAGATAGAGAAGTGGGGAGGAAAGTAAAGTGAGAACTCATTGGGCTTTGCTAGATTATTTGATCAGACAAAAATTTGTACCACACCCTTTCTTCCTCCCAGGCCCAGAAGCTGAAAGTTTGCATCAATAGATGCAACCACAGCTCTCCAGAAATGAAAACATCCCTCTCACACACCCAACTTCCACCAATGTATCATGGACGCCTCCAGAGTCCAGAAGAGGCTTCAAAATGTATTTATTTTTGCTCAAAATCTATCTTAATGACTTTTTCTCTCCTTAATTATGATCTTAGTCAAATACAAACTTTTCAAATATATATAAATATATATGGCTTTATAGGATTGTGAGGATTGTAATAAATTAACATTAACAGTTGTGTAAACCCCTGTGTCCTGGGTTTGATTCCAATCACGGAAGCAAGAGGTCACACCATCCTGAAGCCAAGCAGGGTTGGACCTGGCCAGTACTTGGATGGGAGACTACCTAGGAATACCAGGAACTATATGCTGTGACCCACTGGAGAAGAAAAATGCAACCCACTCCAGTATCTGCCATGAAAACCAAGTGGATCAGCATGACCAGGGACATAAGGAGGTGCCTGATGTGGTACAGTCCATGAGGTCACGGACAGTCAAAAACAACTGAATGACGCCAAAAAAAAAGCTGCAGCCATAAAATCATTTTAGGTAAAATCTTTGGTTTAATAGACACTGCTTGTACATCACCATTTCCAAGCCTCACTTCCTGCTGGCTTGGAGATGCTTTGTTGACTCATTGGTGCTTACCAGCACAAGACATTCCCTTCCAGCTTGCAAGTATACCTGGGCGCCTTGCTTGCTGTGCTCTGTAATCGCCTTCTTGTGCCTTGAAAAGAAAGTATAACTATCATGGCAGCTTCTATGCACTAGCAGAGTCTGCTAAAAATCCACATTTTCTCTGAAAATTATTTTATGCCCATGAATTACATAGCTATTAATGCTGTTAGTTTGTTAGTATGACACATATGTCACAAAGGTGAAAACGTTTCTGCTACTCTGCAATGGTCCTTTAAAGGATCGCTGCACAAAAAGAAGATCTGAGTCTGACTAATAATTCTGATAGCCCTGCAGGACCCTGGAGGGATCCATGATACATTGGTGGAAGTTGTATGTGTGAGAGGAGAGATACCATTTCTGGAGAGATATGATTGCAATCTTTGATGCAACTTCCTGCTTCTAGGCCAGTGAGGGGGAATGGGTGTGGTGTAAATTTCAGTCTTATTCTTTTAGCAAACAATGGCTCTAGACCTCTACCTATTCCATACTTCCAAATCCCTCCCTCCACTGATAACTACAAATGCACCCACCCCATTATCCACCTTAACAATCACAAAATGTATTCCTGTGCTCATAAACAGAGTCTTCAACAGCTCAGGTTTTCCCCAAAAATGTTTTATGCCAATGGCTTACACAGCTGCCGATATTGTTAGTTTGGTATAAACTAGTCATACAAGTGTTTAAACCAGTTGCCAAATTGTTACCCTATTCTAATGAGATTTTTAAAAGGAAAAAGTAGACATTGGTGGTACAGTTGTAACTATTCATAAATAAGCCTATAATATTCTCTTTGCCCCCATAATTTTAAATAATTTATCTTTTTTTCTATAGAATAAAGTTATGATTATATATTGTCCAACGACAAGGCAATATAACTACAGGCAATACCTTGCTGTATGTTTGCCTATTTGTCAAGATTTACTATATAATGAAAACGATATATGTTAGAACAATCTGAATCATAATTAGGCAGGAAAGACTCATAAAGCTAGTTTTTAATTAATAAATGTGATGCCTCTGCTGGTCCCTGGTTACATCCATGCTACATTGACAGCGTGAAACAAAGGATTGTTTATAATATCTACATCAAATTTACAATTACCATAGATACTTGAATTTAGCGCCACCCAAATACACTGTGAGGGTTACGAATTTCGTAGGTGAATGGGTATAAAGTGCAAGATGCGCATATAACGCAAGGATTAAAATTTATGGAATTGTAGAACAAATATATATCCTGTTCCAAAAGCACCCCAAATGGTGCATAAATGCTTTAATATTCAATATAACAAGTAAATACAACAGAATATTATGATTAATGTCAAGTTCATATACATATATAATACGTACTGTATGCTTGAAACCTCCACTCCAATTCCAACACCCGCAGGACTCACAACAATGGCTTCAGCCTGTGGTAAATGCAGCACTGGCCGCAGCAGCAGGATGCACTCCAATAAAGATATGACAGCGAGGAGACATTTGTTCCTGCATTGGTGGGAAGACTATAAACTTCATTCAGCAATAAGAACTGCAGAGAACCAGTTTACCAGAATTTAGAACAGCTGTATCTCGAATATATCGATATCCTCAGATTATTGGTTAAAATGGGGACATAAAAAGCTAGCAGTATACTTGAGTATCTACAGTATATGTTTTTTGCTGTGAGTTTATCAGGACATTAACAGCCTTATTAAATTCCAGCCTCGTAAATAAGAGGCTACTACTTAAATCCTACGTACTGCAAAATTTCTCAAAGTTACGACGCTATTACATTAGACCTGCTGCGAGCAACGTATGAGCTACGCAGCAGGGCCGTCCGTATCAACACAGAGAAAATGTACATGAGGAGTGACCGCCTGCGAGATGATCTTGCAGGTTCCCACACCTCATCAATTGCTGCGGGGGTCCTTATCTGGACCTCCGTGGCAGTCCCCCACATAAGCCCTGCCGTGGGGGGTACTCCAACTACCCCCCCCCCCGGCACCTAAAATTAACCCCCTCTATGCGGGGTTCCCCCGATGGGACCCCCGAAGTGTCTCCACATTAACACCTTGCTGCAGGTGTCCATAGGGACCCCTGCAGCCCCCCGCCCCATTAACCCCTTGCAGCGGGGGTCCCCGATCATCACCGATCAGGCCCCCACTGCATTTAAAACTTTAAAATTCTCCGCCGCGGCTCCTTAAAGGCCTACGGCACACTCTTAACAATCCTGGCCACGGCAAATAAAATTAACCCCACTCTATGCTTGGGGTCCCCATAGGGACCCCCGAAGTGTCCCCACATTAACCCCTTGCAGAGGGGTCCCCGATCTGCATAGATCAGGCCCTGTTGCATTTAAAAATTTCAATTCCCTGCCGCGACTCCTTAAAGGGCCCACGGCACACTATTAATAATCCCTGCCGCAGCACCTAAAATTAACCCCCCTTGATGCTGGGGGTCTAAAAAATATTAACCCCAGGCAACTAAAATTTACCCCATAACTCATGGGGGTCAATACAGATCCCCATAAGCACAGTAATTAACCCTATAACTCATGGGGGTCAATACAGACCCCCATAAGCCAATAATTAACCCTATAACTCATGGGAGTCAATACCGACCCCCATAAGCCAATAATTAACCCTTTAACTCATGGGGTTTAATACAGACCCCCATAAGGCCTTAATTAACCCTATAACTCATGGGGGTCAATACAGATCCCCATAAGCACAATAATTAACCCTATAACTCATGGGGTCAATACAGACCCCCATAAGCCCTTAATTAACCCTGTCACTCATGGGTGTCAATACAGACCCCCATAAGCCTCTATTTAACCCAATCAGTCCCATAAGGGTATATTATGACCCTTATGGAGCTGTTAAAACCCTAACATTAACCACATAAGTGCCATGACGGTTCACAAGGACCATCATGACACTAACTACAAACACTACACTATAACACCCAATAAACCATTAAATCTAAACTAACCCCCTTCTTCACTAATCTATTAACACTTACACTACCTGCCTACACTACCTACCCCCCCCCCCCCCACTCTAATTACAAAAAATAAAAAACACCTACCTTAGAGAAAATAAAAAATCCTAAGTCACCAAAAATAAAAAATAAACTACATTACAGAAAATAAAAAATCCTATGTCACCAAAAATAAAAAAAACCTACAGTACAGAAAATAAAAAAATACATTACAACACCCCCCCACAACAGCCAATGAGAATGCCCAGATGTCTTCACCCAATCACTCTGTGGGGGTGTATCCCAATGTGATTGGCTGATGGCATCTGCCCCTTGTGATTGGTTTAAATAAAGATTGACAGGTGCGTTAGCCAATCAGGTTAGGATTTTGGGGTGTATCCCATCCTGATTGGCTCAAACATTGACGACTTCTGATTGGCTGAAATTAATAGACAGCTTTTTCAGCCAATCAGAAGCCGCCATTGCCAATTTCCTTCCGAAAAAGGCTCTGGGAGGCTCATTAGCGTTGGGGAGGTCTGCGAGTGCAGACCTCCGTTAGTTTTTTATTTTATTTTTTAGAGCGGGGATGGTTCCAGGGCCCAGCCGGGGCTGAAGAGGAGGAGGCCGGGGACATTGCGGGGAGGTAAGTTGAATGTATATTTATATGTTTATATTTTTTATTTTATTTTTTGTGTATATATTGTAGTCATGTAATGTGTTTTTTTTAACAGGGCCGTGCCGGAGAAGAAAAGGAACGACGGGACATGCTAGAAAGGTGAGTAGAATATTTAGAATGTGTATAATGTTTATTTATTTTATGTTAATGTGTTGTACTAATTTTTTTTTTGTTTTACCCCTAGGGACATCTCAAAGGTAAGTGGTCTTAATTATTTTATTTTAGCTTAGAATTAGGGTTTGTGTATGTAGTTAGGATTTTAATTATCTTATTTTAGCTTAGAATTAGGGTTTGTGTATGTAGTTAGGATGTATTGTATATTAGATAGATAGGGGGATGTATTTGATATAGTTGTGATTTATTGTATATTAAATAGATTGTATGTTAGATAGATAGGGGGTATTTTATTTGTATTGTATGTAATGTATTGTATGTATTGTATGTAATGTATTGGATTGTATGTATTTTATTGTGTATGTCTGTCTTTCCTTTTCAGGTGTGTAATTTTTTATTTTTTTTCTTTTGTGGGGGGGGGGGGGGGTGTTGTAATGTATTTTTTTATTTTCTTAATGTAGGTTTTTTTATTTTTGGTGACTTAGGATTTTTTATTTTCTGTAATGTAGGTTTTTTTATTTTTGGTGACATAGGATTTTTTATTTTCTGTAATGTAGTTTTTTTTAATTTTTGGTGACTTAGGATTTTTTATTTTCTGTAAGGTAGGTGTTTTTTATTTTTTGTAATTAGAGTGGTGGGTGTATTTATTAGGGGGTAGGTAGTGTAAGTGTTAATAAATTAGTGTAGAGGGGGGTTAGTTTAGATTTAATGTTTATTGGGGGTTAGAGTGTAGTGTTTGTAGTTAGTGTCATGATGGTCCTTGTGGACCGTCATGGCACTTATGTGGTTAATGTTAGGGTTTTAACAGCCTCATAAGGGTCATAATATACCCTTATGGGACTGATGGGGTTAAATAGAGGCTTATGGGGGTCTGTATTGACACCCATGAGTGACAGGGTTATTTAAGGGCTTATGGGGGTCTGTATTGACCCCCATGATTTATAGGGTTAATTATTGTGCTTATGGGGATCTGTATTGACCCCCATGAGTTATAGGGTTAATTAAGGCCTTATGGGGGTCTGTATTGACCCCATGAGTGGCAGGGTTAATTAAGGGCTTATGGGGGTCTGTATTGACCCCCATGAGTGACAGGGTTAATTAAGGGCTTATGGGGATCTGTATTGACCCCATGAGTGACAGGGTTAATTAAGGGTTTATGGGGGTCTGTATTGACCCCATGATTTATAGGGTTAATTATTGTGCTTATGGGGATCTGTATTGACCCCCATGAGTGACAGGGTTAATTAAGGGCTTATGGGGGTCTGTATTGACCCCATGAGTGACAGGGTTAATTAAGGGTTTATGGGGGTCTGTATTGACCCCATGATTTATAGGGTTAATTATTGTGCTTATGGGGATCTGTATTGACCCCCATGAGTTATAGGGTTAATTAAGGCCTTATGGGGGTCTGTATTGACCCCATGAGTGGCAAGGTTAATTAAGGGCTTATTGGGGTCTGTATTGACCCCCATGAGTTATAGGGTTAATTAAGGCCTTATGGGGGTCTGTATCGACCCCCATGAGTTATAGGGTTAATTAAGGCCTTATGGGGTCTGTATTGACCCCCATGAGTGACAGGGTTAATTAAGGGCTTATGGGGGTCTGTATTGACCCCCATGAGTGACAGGGTTAATTAAGGTTTATGGGGGTCTGTATTGACCCCCATGAGTTATAGGGTTAATTAAGGCCTTATGGGGTCTGTATTGACCCCCATGAGTTATAGGGTTAATTAAGGCCTTATGGGGGTCTCTATTGACCCCCATGAGTTATAGGGTTAATTATTGGGCTTATGGGGATCTGAATTGACTGCAGCGGAGAATTTAATTTTTTTTAAATGCAGCGGGGGCCTGATCTATGCAGATGGGGGGCCCCCGCTGCAAGGGGTTAATGTGGGGACGCTTTGGGGGTCCCGATGGGGACCCCCAGCATAGAGGGGGGTTAATTTTATTTGCCGTGGCCGGGATTGTTAATAGTGTGATGCGGGCCCTTTAAGGAGACGCGGCGGGGAATTTAAAATGTTTAAATGTAGCGGGGGACTGATCGGTGCCGATCGGGGACCCCCGCTGCAAGGGGATAATGTGGGGGGGCTGCAGAAGGTCCCTATAGGGACCTCTGCAGCATGGGGATGTGTATAGGGAGCAGGGGGAGCCCCACACGGCTGTCTTGGGCTGCTCCGAGGCAGCACGTAGAGGTTTTAGGATCCCTTGCGGGCACTTTTTGTGCCCTTAGGGATTCTTCCGAAATGCGAGATTCACTCATAGATTTATGGCTGCGTGTGACTCCGTAGCTCTCTCGGAGCCTATTCTCTGCCATTTTTCATAGTCATCTCGCAAAGCAGGCTGCAAGGGATTCGGTCTTTGTAAACAGCAAAAAAAATGCCTTTTGCGAGGACCAAGAGAACTTCCTTTAGATTCCTTTAGATTGTAAGTCTGCGAGTTTCAATCCTGCGCAGTGCTTTAGGGAAAGCGCTATGGACACTGGATTCCAAGCTCAAAGACAGGGCCATACACTCTTTGCAATGTATGAATCTTTAACTTGTCATTGCCTGTAACCTAACTTATGTATAGCGCTACGGAATATGTTGGCGCGTTACAAATAAACGATAATAATAATAATAATAATAATAACTTCGAGGGAGAATTTAATGAGGCCCTAAACCTGACTCACATTTTGGTTGACACTACTGACACCTGCTGGACAAATGATTAATTGCACTTTCTGATACATTATAAACTGTATTTTTAACAATTGTATGTTTTCTTCCATTCTCTTCTGTTATATGTGATGAAAATCAATAAAGACCTTTACATGTTGGCACATGTCTAAAGACACTTATTTGTTAAGTATGTAACAGGCTTAACATATAACATCTCTGTTTATGAGTAAGGAATTTTGTGTTCATCACTTCCTGAGAGCTGTATCATGGGGGTGCTTTAGAGTAGATAGAGAAGTGGGGAGTAAAGTAAAGTGAGAACTCATTGGGCTTTGCTAGATTATTTGATAAGACTAAAAATTATACCACACCCTTTCCTTCTCCAAGGCCCAGAAGCTGAAAGTTTGCATCAATAGATGCAACCACAGTTCTCCGGTAATGAAAAAATCTCCTTCACACACCCAACTTGTATCATGGACGCCTCCAGAGTCCAGCAGAGGCTTTAAAATGTATTTATTTTTTTATCAAAATCTAATCTAATGACTTTTTCTCTCCTTAAATGTGCACTCAGTCAAATACAAACTTTTTTTCAAATATATATAAATGCTAGCGACTTGCCCGTCAAAAGTGACAGCAATACAATTTTAAGACTGGTAATGCTGTTTGCAACACAATACGAGGCCCTCTAACTTGCAGGCCTCGCTCATTGCGGTCGCCGCAATGACAGTCTTTGGCGCTCATTGTGAGCCTCTCCTCCGTCATTGCAGGCCTTGGCCAACCCACCACTTCAGCGCTCATTGCGAGCCTCTCCCCCCCCCTCTAATTTACGTGGCTCGCAAGGAGCACCTTTGGCGGTCATCGCAAGCCCTGAAATGAGTGCCTTTGGCGCTCATTGCAAACCTCTCTCCCCTCTACTTTACGTCCACATCTCCAATAGGTGGCGTCAGAAGAATGGGGCTTCTTGGTATTATACACCTTTATATCCAATAGCTGGTGGTACAAAAACTATTTCCACTATTGTAATTTACCCTTACATCCAACAGATGGTGCTCTAATAAGTTATTGTTATGACTCCTTAGCACCAATAGATGATGGTGTAACGATTCAGTAATGTATTATTACTATTATTATTATTTTGTTATTATTTATTATTTTATTTATTATTAAATCCAAAGTATCCAATGCATCCGGAGGTCTTTTTCCCACCACATAATTAACATTAGGGAGAGTCCTGAGCGGCCAGCGCCTCACACAGGCAGGTTCTGGGTAGCTTTATGCAAATGAGTTGAACAGGTCCACAGAATGAGTCTTGAGTTGTGTGGCATCCAGTAGTGAGGACATGGTCAGCAGACTTGTTTCTCAAAGGCAGCCAAGAATTCTGGGTAGCTTTATGCAAATGCGTTGAACAGATTCACAGAACCAAATGTGCCCAATGGTTCTTTTTCCCACCACCTGCGGCATTCATTGCAGCCTAACTCCTGTGGCGCTCATCACGAGCCCTGCAATGAGCGTCCAGTAGTCGGAATTGCGAGTTTGTCTGTGGCGCTCATTGCGAGGCCTGCAATGAGCGCCTTTGCCTTCGGCGAGCATTGCAGCCTCAAGTACTTGTCCGAATTGCGAGTTTGTCTGCTCATCGCAGTATAATTTAACATTGGCGTGACGGACACATTTGCATATTTGACAACTATTATAGTTGATGTATATATATATATATATATATATATATATATATACTATTTTTTTTTGTTCAACTGTTCTGTCATGGTCCTAAGCATGCCAGAAACATCTGTCAGCCACTGCCCCTCTGAACTCCATCAAGTGTACTAAATTTACAGCTAGTTGAGACTTGCCATAGCTTTTCATTTCATAGTATAGTCACCCTTTAATTGAAAACAATGAGTGTAGACCCCATGTAGTAGTAGTTAATAATCATTGCAATATAGTACCTAGATAAAAACAATGGCTTCATTGGTTGATCATAAAGACTGATTGATGGCTGAAATTACAACGTAAGGAAATGCATTTTTAGTAAAGTTAAATTAAAAGTACATGTTATTATCTATAATTTGTAAATATACTAGATTTTGAACTTTTGCTGTGTCCCTTTAAGACAATGTTTTCAGTTAGTATAGGCTAATATTGTAATTCCCATATTTTCCACTTGCTGCTCCAAGGTCACATCATTACTTATTAATATCCCCTATATAACATATACCGGTGATAAGTATAAACATGGTACTCTTCATAGATCACACATATAAAGACCTGTTACTGCTGTAATTATTTGGAGAATATCAACAGATTTATTAAACAATACAAACAAAAAAAGAAAAAAAATGTTTACTGAATAATTCCAAAGTAAATATCTTAGATGCCAACAAACATTTGCCCATATCATGAATTCTTTAGGATCCATGGCCGGCGCGCCTGGTGCAATGCACCGAGGCCCGGCACTGGAGGAGGCAATTCTGTCCACATTTTTTATATGCACCTGCCCCCCCTCCACCACTACCTCTTTCCCTCCTCTTCCCCAAATAGAGCCTCCTGGACCCCGCTCCCTTGTGCTTACCAGCCTCTATGCTGCTCCCTGCCTGCGCATCTTCTGTCAGGGGAAGGGAATCCCAATGATGTCACTATCACGCTCAGGCAGAATACGAGCTGGCAGGGAGCAACATAGGATCTGGTATGCACAAGGGAGTGGGAAAAGGGGGACCAGGACTGGCTGGGATGGTGGGGGTACAGGACTGGCTGAGATGGTGGGGGACAGGAGGGGCTGGGGTGGGGTAGCATCTATAGTAAACGTATATATACATATATATTTATAGATAAATAAATCTAGGGGTATTAGTTATTGAAAAGGATTTGGTAGTACTTGTGGACAACCACCTTGGTAATAGTGCTCAAAGCCAAGCAGCAGCTGCAAAGGCAAGTAAAATATTAGCATGTATTAAGAAGGGTATATGAGAAAGGGAAGCAAATATAATTCTGCCACTATACAAATCTCTAGTACGGCCTCATTTGGAATATGGAGGACGATTTTGGGCACCACTTCATAAAAAGGACATTTTACAGTTAGAAAATGTACAGAGAACGGCAACAAAACTAATAAAGGGATGGAGGAGCTAAGTTATGAAGAAAGGCTAACCAAATAAACATATTTTTACTGTAAAAAAGACGTCTACGAGGGGATATGATTACCTTATATAAATATATCCAGGGTCAATACAAGGCTTTGTCAAGTGAGATTTTTGTGCCAAGAGGTTTACAACTGACAAGATGACATCCTTTGAGGTTAGAAGTAAAACAATTTCATCTTAAAGAAAGAAAAGTGTTCTTCACAGTAAGGGTGGTTAATCTGTGGAATTCTCTACCAAAGGAGGTGGTGACCTATATATATATAGTTATATAAATATAGTAAATGATATCTAAATATATAAATGTTAATTATCTAAATATATATATAATGAACTGTTACCGGAGAGGAGCCAAGGAGTGTGTGAGGCCCAACAAGAAAAAAAAAATGATAGGATCAGATGTCTGAACATACATAATATTATTAATTCTTCGTGTATACGTGGGGAAGTAAAAGAAACTTTAGAGGAAGTGTAAAAAGAGAGTCACGGAGGGAACCTCTTCTTTGTTATCTGATCTTGTTTTATATTCTATAGAATTAGAATAAAAGGCACAATGTTGTTTCTGTCTAGAAATTCTCACTCTGTGTCTTGTAATCACGTCCTGTCTCAATGTAATGTCATTTTTCTAAAGTACAGACCACTTACTTTATGAATCTTTTTGTAATCTTTAAATCCTTTTTTTTACATTATCATCTCTTTAGATGTTTTATCATTAAAGGTATGACGCCTAGGGGGATCTCTGGACTTTTGGGACTGTTACAAGGATACGGGAGCCTGGGCTGACAATATCTAATATTGTTTAAAATATATCAGTGTGTAATTCTTCCAGTTAAAGTATGGTGTCATGGCGACATGGATATCAGGAATGGCAGCTATGATGGCATAGACAGGGTTAACATGTATGCCATGTTATTCTATCACGCTATGCAATATTTTCCCCATGTTTGTGATAACTATACCTAACTCTCTTGGACTATTTGGTTTTACCAAGGATAATGTTATTGTGCTGATATGAAAATGTATATGTCATGTTTAGTCATGAAATGCAGGATTTTCCCCGGGGGGCTTAATAAAACAGGATATGCTGGGCTCTCATTATGATTATGATTATTATTATTAATATTAACCTATACTGGTAAACGTTTATGGATAAGAGGCAACCCCCTCTGCCCTGAGCAGTGGAATCAAATGGTTAACCCCTACAAGTGTTGGAAATCCAGACTCGCCGTCTCTGCCCGTGCTGGGACTAATTGACACCTAACGAGTTCATAGAGAAGAAAATGTACGATATGAGACTGGGACTGACCCCCTTCTTATGATTTGAAGCGTTCACCCCCCAGTTATGTTAATGCTACTGTGCCTATAAATGTGTGCTGTGTGTTGACCAAACTGAGTTGTCTGAACTACATAATTGATGATTGTGTTTCATCCTGAGCGAATAATAATGCTTATTACTGGTATTATTGCTGTTGAACCTGCATTGGACGGTAACATTTGCTGGGTGGCTCTACTGGTTCCTTTGCTGGGTGGCTCTACTAGTTCCTTTGGTTTGCTGGGCACTTTGGTGGATGTAAGCTAGATTGGTTCTGTTCCTGCTATCAAGGATATACAAAGAACAAGATGGGGAGTCACAAAAGGTTTATTAAAGTTTCAGTTTTTAACACATACTGCTAACGCATACTGCTTATATCAGACACACATGTTACATCGAGTCATTCTATATATACACATATTTATTGTATTTAAAAACAAAATTGGTTTCCTCACCCCTAAAGCTGTCTACATAGGCACAGTGAACCTACCTGTCACGACCGGCCAATTTGGGGGACCACGCTCACCCCAAATCTCTCTCTCTCTACAGTCCCAACTTTTTGTTCAGATCTCGACACCAGCAGACACTTCAGATGACAGCATCATTACTGCAGAGACATGCACCTCAGACCCCTATTCTTAGAATCTAAGAATCACACACCATGTACCTTGGATTGGTACAAGCAGACTCTGACACCATCTGTGTTTAGTGTGTCCAAAGTCAGACTGGCCACTTTTTTATTGTTACAGAGATATATATAAACACAGAAAAATTACACAAAACACCAGACATTCCCCCAGTTCTAGCCCATCCTCCTAGGCAAATAGCTTGCTACCCCCCCTCACCCTCATGATTTCCAGATGTATAGAGGCATATGGCTTTCTTCTAATTACACCTTTTTTTCTACTCTTACAGAGCCATAAAACTAGTTCCCCCTTTCATGAATAAAGCCAGAACCTTCACACGTGGCCGATTGCAAGGCCATAAAAATTATTTAGAAGATTACTCCTTTGTCACATAAGTGACTACAGTATTTTTTAGATAATTGTAGCATCCTAGGGCCTACTTCTATCACAGATGCATTATTACAGTGCATATAACATGATCTAGTAACCACCAAATGAATTATTGTGGTCCATACTACACACAAAAACAATCAAGTCAGTCCTCACAACAAGTTTCAGGTCCGTTGTAATAGTTCTTGACATTAACACCAAGTGTGCCAGAATTCCAAATAGCAGAATTACTTGTGGGTTGCAAGGGGTCCCATCATGGCCCCAAATTGTTCATGACAGCTTGCCCCCATTTTAAAATGCAGAATCCCGGCGTCCATCTTTAATCGGATGGATGCCGGCATTTCTGCGGCTTAGAGATACCATCCCAGGAGAGGCATTCTGTGGTTCCCCCTTTCCTGCCGCTGCAGGAAGTAACAAGTAGTGGGGTGGGCAGGAAATAGCATCCTGTAAACCCCTATTATAATCCATAGAACATGATACATCCAGGCTAGCAGGCATCTTGAAGGGTCAAATACCGGTACAAGCCCCCAATCCTGAGCAGTAACCCCATCTGTCCAGCTGAAACAAGAGGAACACCCAACTCCATTTGGGCCAATGTGGAAAATAATTTCTTCAGGCCTCTACCAGCACGGGGCCTGATCCTGGGTGTGCATGGCAGATTCTTGTCATTATTCCCCTCTACCAACTCCAGGCAAGAATTAAAAGCCAGGGAAAGTCCTGTGGATTCCTGGCCAGCGCAACCTCAACAGTCCAGGGCAAGTACTCATCTCTGGCTATTAGGCCAGGAGCATAGTCATTTTCCTTTGGAACAAAAGCAGGCATTGCCAGTATGTACTGGCTGGCATTAGAAACCTGAGCCTTGGATGTAGCCTTCACCCCCCTGTGTTGACACATGACCTGAGCACTGTACCCCACTTTCCCCTGCACTGCAGTCTGGGCGCAGTAGCCCCTCTCACCGAGTGCAATGGTCTGGGCATGGGACTCCATCTCCTTGGACCACAGTTGGTGCGCTGTATTCCATCTCGCCTGGATTAAGGAATGTGGTCCCTCGTTAAATGATTTGCAGTGTCTCTGTTTGGCAGGATCTCAGGGATCATAACCTCCCCTGCTCCCTTGTCTGTGGCTAGCTCTCTGACATTTTTTATTAGCAGGAGCTCCATTCTAGGCCCAAAGTCCATTCCCAGAGCACAGTGAACATAGCTGCTCCTATCCAGACTGTTTGCTTGGCCTAGGTTCTGCCAACAGTCCTCTGTGCCAGGGTAATCAATACAGTCCAAGGGTGTCATTGCCAGCCCACCCCACAATAACCAGGGCCCATACACTCTTCTGGCCCACTGCATGGGTAAAACACAAAAATAGTAATTCCAAGGGGGAATTTACTGGACGGATCTGGAAGCCGGCACCCAATGTTGTGGTCTGGTCTAAAGACTCCAAATATCTATGTGGTATCAGGATCAGCACATCACATCCCCCTCTCTCTGGAACCACCGCCTGGGCACAGCACTCACCTCCCTTGGGATCTTTGGTCACTGTATTCCCTGGCAGGACCTCACAGCTCTCATCCAGACATCCCCTTGGGCCATCAGTTTTACAGACATCCTCTGTCTTCTCAACTGCCTTGTTATTAGCAATTGTGCCCCAGCCATTTGGGTCTGGCTGGCTCCCTTGATCTGACACAGTCCCAAGGTTGTTCTCGTGTTCGCCCCTGTACCCATGGCTGGTTCCTGGACTGTAGTTATCCACGGGAACCACATGATAGGTTCACAATCCATCTCTGGTTCTTTCCAGAACTCTCTCAGGCCCTCCATCTGGCCTGCTATTCCTGTCTGAGACTCAGACTCCACTGGTTTTGAGATGTACCCATAATGTATGGTACCCTCCTCATCTGTCTGAGTTGTGGCAAAAATTAACTGGGCCTGGCCTATTTGTACCTCCGCATTGGTATTGTCCTGGTCATAGTCCACAATACCCCCCCCCCCCCCCCCCCCCCCCCTAGACCTCTGGTAACCAATCCCTTTCCCACCTGTCCGCTTGACAGGGTTCCTCCCAACTGGATGGCCAAAACCCCTCCATAGATGCCACATCCAGCAATTCAACATACTCAGCCTCCAGCTGCAGCTCTTGCTGAATCAGGGGTTCCAGCAAATTAGCCTCCGGGGACCATGGTTCTAGTCCCAGACCATGACAGCGTTTAAGAAATAAGTTATTTTTTCCCTTTACAGTCCCCATGCCACATTCAGGATCCCCATAGACGATCTCCAGGAGCCCATCGATTAGCTTCAATTGAACATAGAGATCTTCTTCAAGGGCACCAACAGGCCCTATCCTGGCATGATACTGTTTCTCCAAGGCAATCTCTTTCCATAACAGTTTCTTCAGCCAGCCTGACAGCTCATGGCCCTTCCACAATCCCAGGAATGCCATCCATTGCTTTAGAAGGGCCATTCCTCTGCAGTTCTTTGCCTCTGTCACCTGGCTCTTTTTTCTCTCTCCCTTTCTCTCTCTTGCTGCTGGTAAAAATGCTTGAGATCTCACACCGCTGCCACCAGCTGTCACGACCGCCAGCTTTGGGGGACCACGCTCACCCCAAATCTCTCTCTTATGTTAATGCTACTGTGCCTATAAATGTGTGCTGTGTGTTGACCAAACTGAGTTGTCTGAACTACATAATTGATGATTGTGTTTCATCCTGAGCGAATAATAATGCTTATTACTGGTATTATTGCTGTTGAACCTGCATTGGACGGTAACATTTGCTGGGTGGCTCTACTGGTTCCTTTGCTGGGTGGCTCTACTTGTTTTCTTTGGTTTGCTGGGCACTTTGGTGGATGTAAGCTAGATTGGTTCTGTTCCTGCTATCAAGGATATACAAAGAACAAGATGGGGAGTCACAAAAGGTTTATTAAAGTTTCAGTTTTTAACACATACTGCTAACGCATACTGCTTATATCAGACACACATGTTACATCGAGTCATTCTATATATACACATATTTATTGTATTTAAAAACAAAATTGGTTTCCTCACCCCTAAAGCTGTCTACATAGGCACAGTGAACCTACCTGTCACGACCGGCCAATTTGGGGGACCACGCTCACCCCAAATTTCTCTCTCTCTACAGTCCCAACTTTTTGTTCAGATTTCGACACCAGCAGACACTTCAGATGACAGCATCATTACTGCAGAGACATGCACCTCAGACCCCTATTCTTAGAATCTAAGAATCACACACCATGTACCTTGGATTAGTACAAGCAGACTCTGACACCACCTGTGTTTAGTGTGTCCAAAGTCAGACTGGACACTTCTTTAATATTACAAAGATATATATAAACACAGAAAAATTACACAAAACATCAGACATTCCCCCAGTTCTAGTCCATCCTCCTAGGTAAATAGCTTGCTATCCCCCCTCACCCACATGATTTCCAGATGTATAGAGGCATCTGGCTTTCTTCTAATTACACCTTTTTTTCTACTCTTACAGAGCCATAAAACTAGTTCCCTCTTTCATGAATAAAGCCAGAGCCTTCAAACGTGGCTAATTGCAAGGCCATAAAAATTATTTAGAAGATTACTCCTTTGTCACATAAGTGACTGCAGTATTTTTTAGATAATTGTAGCATCCTAGGGCCTACTTCTATCACAGATGCATTATTACAGTGCATAAACCATGAACTAGTAACCACCAAATGAATTATTGTGGTCCATACTACACACAAAAAACAATCAAGTCAGTCCTCACAACAAGTTTCAGGTCTGTTGTAAAAGTTCTTGACATTAACACCCAGTGTGCCAGAATTCCAAATAGCAGAATTACTTGTGGGTAGCAAGGGGTCCCATCATGGCCCCAAATCGTTCATGACACCACCAATACAGGAATTTGATTTTTAACAGCAGTACAATGCAAAGATCCACAGAACAATGGCTGGGCTCATCCTTGCTTGCTTGTACAGAGGACTACACATTCCATGATGCTTTGCTGCACAAACTATCATAACAGATTGAAACATTGTATTAGCTGCCTTTGATTGGTATAAAGAATTATTAATTTTATGCTATTTTTTTTTGCAGGGAATTCCAGGGGTGTTAACTTTCAAAATCAACTGATTGCATACTCAAGAGCTTTTGAAAACTTTTAAAAGTTTAATAATGTTTATTTTGGTATTTTTCATGGATTTTTTTTTCTTCGTATACTACTGATTTTACTCTATCAGATGCATTCAAAATGCAGGAAACTGTAGTCCTCCTATGCCTTTCTCCCAGGCCCCCTCTAGCTCCCGGGCCTCCTGCTCTCTCCTCTGAGTCTCATGGAGGAGAGGAGGAGCCACAGGTGGGAGGAGTCCCCAGCGGCAGTAGCTGCACTGGGCCTGGCTGTATGCGGGTGAGAGAGAAGTAGGGCACAGTGACATGGTTCGGGGCCGGGGTAGAGAGAGAGAAGGGAGGGAGAGAGGAGAGAGAGGAGGTTAGAGGGAGGGAGATAGAAGGGAGGAAATGAGAGAAGGGAGAGAGTGAGAAAGAGAGAATTAAGGGAGTGAGAGAAGAAAGGGACTGAGAAAGAGAGAAGGGTTGGAGTGAGATATCACATATAATAGCTGTCAAACTGCAATTCGTCATCACGCTTGCGACAAATCGCAGTTTTACAACTAGGATATGCGCAACGCCCGCGCATGCGCATTGTGGGCAGGGCACGCCTGCATTTGCAATGCGCAGTGCACGCTGTGGGTGAGCATGCGTAGTGCACACCGGGGTGCGCGCCGGGAGAGGAGGGTAGGGGGGAGAGACACAGGGGAGTGAGAGAAGGGGGGAAGAGACACAGAGGAGGGGGGAAAGAGACACCAAGGAGGGGGGAGAGACACAGGGGAGTGACAGGGGAGAAGGAGACACACAGGGGTGGGAGAGGAAGGGGGAGACACAGAGGAGGGAGAGGAGGGGGAGAGACACAGGGGTTGGGGAGGAGGGGGGAGACACAGTGGAGGCAGAGAGGGGGAAAGACATGAGTGGGGAGGGACAGGGGGGGGGAAGATACAGGGGTCAGTGGAGGAGACACAGGGGAGGGAGAGGGGGTATAAACCCAAAGGGGGGAAAGGACACACAAGAGAGGGAGAGGAGGGGGGGAGTGATTTGGCAGGGTGGGAGAGGGTAGGAGAGGTAGAGGAGAAGAGAGGCTCGCAAAGAGCGCCAAAGGCACTCATCGCGAGGCCCGTGATGAGCGCAAAAGCGCTCATCGCGAGGCCAGTAAAGTAGAGGGGGAGAGGCTCCCATTGTGTGGCAAACAGCATTGCCAGGCTTTAAATTTTATTGCAGTCATTTTTGTTTGGCAAGTCGCTAGTAATGTAATATTTACAAAAATGTGAGGGATTTACTCACTTTTGTGAGATACTGTATATATATATATATATATATATATATATATACACCTGTATATATATATACACCTGTATATATATATATATATATATATATATATATATATATATATATATATATACATACACACACATTATGCCCACAGTCAGACAATCTTGTTTCGGTGCGTTGGAAACAAGCACGATGCACATTTGATTTTATTCTCAAAAAACAGGGCCCTCCATTCCTTAAGGTCTTTATTATTATTTTGTTTGCCATGTACTTAATCCCTGTATAGCAGAATATGTTTGTGTGTTACAAATAAATATAATAATAATACACTACTGCTATATTACTGCTTACAGGCTGACAGGGACAAGTCCAAGATGAGTTAAACATTTGAATCATGTTTTCTGCTTTGAGAGCATCATTTATAAAAGAAAAGAAAATACATCATCAAATACCATTTTTCAGTGGGAATAAAGACAAAAAATGCTTTCAATGACGCTCTTCCATCAGTGTCGGAGCCAATGATTGAGGGCCCTGGTGCAAAATAATTTGAGGGCCCCTCTTACAATTTCTCTATCATATCATCCCGATAATCAATCAAATCACTGTTCCATAAACATATTTAACTGTCACCCTCCCCCAATAAACTAAGAGTCCTCATTTATTCCATAGCAGATGGCCCCTTCCCTGGGCCTTGCATCGGCAGTGTCTTAGCCCCTGCCTCCTAAGTTGTTTTTGTAGTCTTTCTAGATAGTAAAGGGAAGGGTTGTGTTTTGGAAAACATGTTTTTGAGTCTGTTTTGCTTCTCTTTCTCTGTGTTTTTTGCACACAGAATAATTTGTGCTCAAGCGATGGAACAAAAAAATACTCTGCATAGTTCGAAAATGTAACTTGCAAAACAATGAGGCCTAGTCACAGCCGTTCCTTCAGGGCATTTGGCATGTGGCAGCTGCAATACACCATGTACTGTACTCTATATCACTGAAAACACGTGACAGCGCACATATGCAAATGTGTAAACATTAGCAAGAAAAACACGAACACTTGTGTCTTTAACTAAAACTGAAAATGTCCATGAAAAAGTTCAAGTCAATTTCTTTGCTTTTGGGTTTTTATTTAATATATTTTAATCAATTCTAATTAAATATGGGAAAAATTAGTAGGTTTCAGTAAGATATTGTAATTAAGGGTTTTATATAAGTGACCTATTACAATGTAAGTTAAACGCTTCTATTTTATTGCATTTTGCCAAGGAGCAGTGACCCCCACAAGTCCCCCTCGACCCCCCCTGATATCAACTCACTCAGTGACCCTCCCCAAGACTTCTTCCCAAAACAGCTCCCTTCCCTAAGACCCCTTCCCATAACAGTTAAATGGCTAATACAATGTATAAACAGTTTTTCAACATGAAACCAATGTCCTGTTTTGGTTACAGTAGTCCGTTTAATTTATTTAGGGTCTAAAAGAGTAGGGTGATAAAAGAGTACCATAAGAGTACCATAGTGTTTTCTGGTAGAGAGTCAGTTAAAAATCATGTACAGTATATCCAATCAGTGCCATGCTTAAAAGCTGTGTTATAATGACAGGTACAAACTGTGGTCAAATTTGAATGTCTAGAATAACTTATTTCCTGCTCAGAATTCAAAGAAATACAGTGATTGCACTGCACTCTGGGAACCTGGGCAGGGACATGCAAATGTGCCCACAAAAGCTTTGCTTTTTGAATCCAATACCATTTCAAACATGCATATGCTGCTGTATTACACAGCTTTAAGCAAAGCCCAGGATGGATTATGCACAAGCCAAGAAACCTACTCATGGACAGCTATTTCAAGATTACTGCCTTTCATCAGCATGGGGCCGGTTCCTTGCTTGTGTAGTGGATATTTTGAGTAGGTAGTTCACCACAGCAATTATTTAATTTATGGTGGGCAAAAGAGCTCCAGTATATCTTTTTTTGCCAAGGAACATTTTTAAGAATGAAATGAGATGCCCATCACAGAGCCGCTCCTAGGCGGCTGCCTTGTCAACCCAATGATAAAATCAGCCATGCAGGGAGTCGTCAGTCATGTAAAAAGTGTGAAGACACAGTACAATCTTATTTGGATGAACAAGCCCCAATTAGTTTCCTAATCTGTGGTGGTACAAACAAATGTGTTATTTCTGAAAAAAATCACTGTAGATATATAGCACCTATGTTCCCATCTCAGTTCAGCTAATCCAGAGTGGCATGCAGTGTCATCTCAGGGAGGCGAAAGCGAAAGCAACTGAGATTGACATGGGCAGCATCAGAGCAGATATAAAATAGTGTCAGCCTTGCCTGAGCAAGGACCTTTTCTGAGGATATGCTATACAAATGATATATTTGCATTATATTGGATTTTGACCTCCAAACTCACTCTCTCTGCCTGCCACCAACCTTGACCTTTTGACTGATTTCGGATTTTCTCTTCCAATAGCCCAGATCAATTGTATGTTCCTGGAGACTATCATGCCTTCCACTAGCCTTAATTCATATAGGATTATGACAATAATTTTCCAACTTCACCTGGACTCTGATTCAAGGGTTGATCTTTATGTATCTCTGCCTCAGTCCCTTGGATCCATATCCTTTTCAACGACAGCTTATCAGCTTTGTACAACTTTCTGGTAAATATGAGTGTACGATTTAAATGTAATTGGTTTCCATCTCTCGTCAAATAATTATCACAGTGCTGCAGCTTGCTCTGAATTATAAAGGTATTATTATATTACTAGCGAATTGCCCGTCAAAAAAATGACGGCAATCAAATTGTAAGTGAGCTAATGCTGTTTGGTGTATAATAATAAACTAAATAATAGATTAATAAAGTAATATACTTTACCTATTTTGAAGTAATATATTCAGGAAGCATTCTGTTGAAGAGCTGGCAATCTGTTTTGATGTTGCTGCAGCATTAATGGTGTTGAGCTGCTGTGTAAGAGTGATGAATGTGTGCAGTGTAATAGTGTGCGTGTGCGAGACAAATCTGTTAGCGTAGCTGTGTACTTCCGCATTGTATAAGTTATTGTTCTAAAATGGCGGCTAATGTGTGGTATGCGGCTGTGGCTGATTTAGCGTCCTTCGTTTTAAATGTCATCTGACTTTTTCGGAATATCCGTAGCTGTTTAGTGGTGTTTTGCGTGTTTATGGTGGTGTTTTGCGTGTTTAGAGTCCTGTAGCCTCGTTTTTGTTTTGTTCGGCGGACATTTTTTCTCTCACTTAGGTGATTTTCGGGTGTTTAAACTCCGAAATTTGTACTTAAATCGAGGAGTAACTTTACTTGCAGAGGTCCTGGGTGCACCACCTTGCTGTGGGTAAGCTTTTTATATGTTTGTTGTATGTATTTATTGTGTTTCTAATGTGTTTGGGGTCGCGCGGGTTGCGTCCTTGTTTTCAAACCTTGTATGTCTTTTTCGGAAATTCCGTAGGAGTTTGGTGGTGTTTTGTGTCTTTAGAGTGCTGTAGCCTCGTTTTTTTTTTGTTTTGGCGGCCATTTTTTTTCTCGCTTAGAGAATTTTTCAGTGTCTAAACTCTTTTATTTTGAGTTAAATTGAGGTGTAACTTCAGTTTTTGAGGTCCTGGATGCCCCCTCTTCCTGTAGGTAAGCTTTTTATGTATTTGTTGTGTATACTTATTGTGTTTTTCATTTTTTCATGTGCGCTGGTTGCGGCTGATTTTTGCGAGGTCGTAATTGGTGGTAACGTGTTTCGTATTTGTTTGCGAGGTCCGCAGTTGCTGGCAAGGAGCGCCCTCGCGTTAGCAACAGCTCGCATGCTCACAACTTTATATGTGACTAGCGAATTGCCCGTCAAACAGTTACGGCAATGAAATTGGAAGGTAGCTAATGCTGTTTGGTGTATAATAATGAAATCTATAATACTTTAATAAATGAATATACTTTACCTATTTTGAAGCATTGTGTTGAAGAGCTGCAATCTGTTTTGATGTTGCTGCAGCATTAGTGGTGTGGAGCTGCTGTGTAAGCGTGCTGAATGTGTGCAGTGTAATAGTGTGCGTGCGCGAGACCAAACCGTTAGCGTAGATGTGTACTTCTGCATTGTCGTAAAATGGCGGGTAATGTGTAGTATGCGTCTTAGCGGAATATCCGTAGGTCTTTTGTGGTGTTTTGCGAGTTTCTTGTGGTGTTTTGCGTGTTTACAGTGCTGTAGCCTCATTTTCGTTTTGTTCGGCGGCCATTTTTTCTCTCGCTTTGAGAATTTCTTAGTGTCTAAACTCTTTTATTTTTAGTTAAATGAAGGTGTAAGTTGCTTTTTTGAGGTCCTGGATGCTCCCTCTTGCTGTAGGTAAGCTTTTTATGTATGTGCTGTGTGTATTTATTGTGTTTTGATTTTTTTCATGTTCGCGAGTTGCGGACAATTTTTGCGAGGTCGTAATGAGTGTTAACGTGTCCCGTATGTTGTTTGCGTTGCGAGGTAAACTTTGCGAGGGTTGTAGTTGGTGTGTCGTGTTGTTTGCGTTACGACGTAAAGCTACGCGAGCCTGCAAGCGTGAGCAACGGCTCTGGCTGGCTCGCCTGCTCACAACTATATATGTGATAAGCTATTCCATAGTCGCATCATTACTTACTATGGGCCTCCTTCAATTCGGGGGCCGTAACTCAGCCTCAAGTTGGCGATTCCTTGCGATTGGGTTACGGCCCCGCGTAGCGCTCCGTCTAAGCTGCTATACAATTGGCCAGCGCCGCAAGGACGTCCCCTGTCCCGCTAATTGCAAACCATGCTATAAACAGTAAGCATTTGTCGCAAGCCCATAAATCGTGTTTCAAGCCCGCAAACGCGGATAAATGTAAATGCAAATATATATTCAATACAGCACTGTAAGGCACTGTAAATGATGGGGAACACAATGGGGGACATGAGGATTAATAGCAAAACATTCTCAAGCTTGCACATCGCCAAAATCAAATACTTTATTTCATGTTTCATTTCCGTCCAAAGTCCTACGGGCTTTGAATTACCTCCAAGCCTGTAACTCGCTATTCAAGCCTGTACGATTATTATTATCGTTTATTTGTAACGCGCAACATATTCAGTGGCGCTATACATAAGTTAAGTTACAGGCAATGACAAGTCCATTGCAAAGAATGAAGGGCCCTGTCTTTGAGCTTGGAATCCAGTGTCCATAGCGCTTTCCCTAAAGCACCTTGCAGGATTGAAACTCGCAGACTTACAATCTAAAGGTTAAAGTTTGTATGTGGTACAGTAGGGAGAGAGTAGTGCTGAGCATGTTAGGGAGGAAGGTTATAGGCTTCTTTGAAGAGGTGCGTTTTTATTGATGTTTTGAAGGATTTAAGGCAGGAGGATAGTCTGGAGAAGCGAGGCAAGGAGTTCCAGAGAATAGGGGCAGCGCAAGAAAAGTCCTGGAGGCGGGAGTGAGAGGAGGTGACAAGAGTGGTAAAAAGAAGAAGGTCGTTAGCAGAACGAAGAGGGCGTGTGGGGGAGTATTTGGAGATGAGAGCAGAGATGTATGGGGGTGCGCTGTTGTTGAGGGCTTTATAAGTTAGGGTCAAGATTTTAAACTTTATTCTGGAGGCTAAGGGAAGCCAGTGAAGTGATTCACAAAGAGGAGCTGCCGACACTGAACGATGTGTACTGAAGATGAGTCTGGCGGAGGCATTTATTATGGATTGAAGTGGGGAGAGGCAAGTGATGGGCAGGCCAACAAGGAGCGAGTTGCAATAGTCAAGACGAGAAATGATGAGAGAGTGTATTAGAATCTTAGTAGTGTCTTGTGTAAGGTAATGGCGTATTTTGGATATGTTTTTTAGATGGAAAAGACAGGATTTGGTTAGAGACTGTATGTGTGGGATGAAAGAGAGGGCAGGGTCCAGTAGAACCCCGAGACAACGGGCTTGGGAGGTGGGAGTGAGGATGGCATTGTTGACAGAGAGAGAGAGATGTGAGGAATTGAAGCTGTAGTAGAGGGTGGGAAGATTAAAAGTTCAGTCTTAGACATGTTGAGTTTCAGACATCCAAGAGGATATACTAGAGAGGCAGTCGGAGACTTGTGCTAGAAGAGAGGGGGGTAGATCTGGTGCTGAGAGGTAGATTTGGGTGTCATCTGCATAGAGATGGTACTGGAACCCAAAATAGTTTATTAGGGTGTTGAGTGAGGATGTGTAGATGGAGAAGAGCAGGGGACCTAGGACTGATCCTTGGGGTACACCAATAGACAATGGGTGAGGAGAAGAAGATGTGCCGGAGAAGGAGACGCTAAATGATCGTTCTTGGAGGTATGATGAGAACCACAAGAGAGCAGTGTCTCGAATGCTGAGGGAGAAGAGAATGTGGAGTAGAATTGAATGGTCAACTGTGTCAAAGGTGGCAGAGAGATCCAGAAGAAGCAAAATAGAAAAGTGGCCTTTAGACTTGGCGGTGAGCAGGTCATTGGTGACTTTTATGAGGGCTGTCTCAGTGGAGTGATGGGGCCGAAAGCCGGATTGGAAAGTGTCCAGAAGAGAGTTAGAGGAGATGAAACTAGTAAGGCGGTTATAGACGAGCCTATCTCTCTACTTCCAGGGGAAGTACAGAGATAGGTCGATAGTTAGATGCAACGTCAGAATCGGATGAGGGTTTCTTGAGAGTGGGTGTAATTATGACATGTTTTAGAGATGATGGAAATGTGCCAGTGTTTAGGGAAAGGTTGAAGATATGTGTGAGAGCTGGGATTAGTGTAGTAGAGAGGGGAGGGATAATTAGTACTACGATTTGTAAGTAAGCCCTTTACGACACCTCCGTGGCCCAAGTAACTTGTAGTTCAATTTTAGCCATTTATGGGCTTGACGGAGGCTAATCCAGCAGCCGTTGCGGATCTGACGTTGCACATCAAGCTCCAAGCCCGTAGGACTTACATGATGGATAGAACACGAAAATTGAACATGAAAAAAATTATAGATTTATGCCAATTCAAGAGTGCGGGAATGTTGTGCTATTAATTCTAAGACCTAAAACCACTTTTCACTTTTATTTGCTTAATTAGTGCCACGTTTTGTAAGTAAGATTGTTGCGGGACCTCTTTGGTGTAAGTAAGCTGTGGTTCGCGTTTAGCTATGTACGGGCTTAACGGAGGGTAAATTGCAGCAATTGAATAGCGAATAGGAATTTCTGGCGGCTGCAACCCTCGCGGCCGAGAAAGATAAAAGGCTTTGACAGATGTAAGCTGCGATTGAGCGAATCGCAAGGTATCGCAGCTTGGGGCTCGTAACCCAACCGGAGGCTGCAGACATAAGCCAATTGAATAGCTAAGTAGCTTGCAACCTCCCCTTTCGGCCCCGCAGCTTAAAAACCTAGGCCTAGAGTAGCTCTGTCTAAACAGGACCATGTGAGGTGCATAAATATCATGGAGCACACAACCACATACATGCAACACAGCAATGTTAAGACTGTTGGTAGATGGCTTATTAGATAACTCAAATTAAATGACCTCTGAAGTATTTATAATATGATATTTTGAAGAACCTAACTTGATAATGTTCAAAATAAATAATTACAGTCATCATTTATTAACTATTATATTAAAGTCTGCATTAAAGGCATATCTAAGTTTCATGGATTATGAAAGCATCTGATAGCGTAGAATCAATAGTGTATGAAAATATTGTTTGCATGAAAAGATACCAGAATAAATATTTAAACACTTACCTTTAAGTTAGCAAAATGTCTTGTAATTTCTGCCAGTTGAAAATTAGAGTTAACACTCCCTTGAAACCCAGGCTAAATTAGCATAACATTCATAATTTGTTTTGGCCAGTCAGGAGGAGGCACAGGCAGCAGATACATTTGTATTAAGCTCTGGGGTTCCTGTTTGTGCTCTCTTCTTGTGCTCTGATTAAGCTGTGAGCCCAGGACCCCACCCAACCATGTGATTCCATCCTACAGCAGTACTTCCTTTAGTCTCTACCAGAAAGTTCAAACTCTGTATCTGACTGCCTCTCCTCTGTGTACTTGGTTATGTAAGCTCCCTGTTGGTGTGCAAAGCAGGCTTTTACTTTCCTGCCTATGACTTTTCTATATAACACATATTTTTCTGATAATCACTGCCTGTTTATTACCAAATATTTGTAACCCAGGAAACGTATATATATATATATATATATATATATATATATATATATATATATATATAGATTTAATATTATTCTTAAATGAAAGATGGTAGAAATAAGAGGAACAATGGATTCAGATAAGACCTGTATTTACTTCTGGTAAAAACGTCCTCTCCAAATAGCACACTTAACAACAGAACTCAGTCACAGAGTAAGTCATTGCTCTCCATCTTCAATCAGCCTTGAAGTCTCACATGGAATCTAAAGATAAGATTCCCTCTAAACATGTGTTTATATTCTTGCCTTGCCCACTTTCTAATGTTATTTTGTTATATATTCCCAAGTCCATTAAACATATTATGCTGCAACATATGTTTGTGTTTTCCTTTCAGTCTTCAGACTTGTTACAGACAGTTACAGACAACAGAAAATCACATGTTGGTTCAGTTATTAGGGGAAAGGAATCTTCTTTGTGATATTGGTAACTTATTTTTGTTTGCGGTAGTTGGCTGACGTTATCTTGCTCTGTTGTGGTTGTTTATCGATGCAAGTCCTCATGGGGCATAAATAAAACATTATTATTACTTTTATTTGTAACGCGCCAACATATTCCGTAGCGCTATACAGAGGAGATGAACAAGGAAAAAATATACATTTTAACAAACTGCAAAAAGTGGAGGGCCCTGTTTTGAGCTTAGAATCTTTGTAGAAAGTGCTTTTTCCCAAAGCACTCTACAAGATTGAAAACTCTCTACTTACAATCTAAAGGGGATGGAAGAGGCAGATAACAAATAGCAAGGGTCAGGAAGAAAGTGAAGTTTCATTAGGTAGGAGGGTATGCAAAGTTAGAAGGAAAAGGAAAGCAACTGAGAAAGTAATTTGGTAAGTGATCCTAGTATGTAATATGTTATCTGCCCCTAGTGGTCAGATAGTATGATCTGCGAGTGGGAGGTGAGGGGCCTGTGTTAGAAGAAGCCAGCAGAAGAAAGAGAGAGAGGGAGAGGAAGTGGGATTTGGACTTGCAGAAGTGTTTCTGCTTATGAGCTTTAGAAGGGGAGGAGATGGTGGATGGAGGAATAAGAGTAGCTCATGGGAGCATAAAAGAGTAGAGGAAAGCATGTAAGGTGAGATGGTTAGGTTGGAGACATGATGTGGCAAAGTTGAGAAGAGAAGCTTGAGGAAAAAACTGGATGTAATGAGGAAGGAAAAGGCATGAGGAAACATAGTGTAAAAGATTAATTAGGTATAGTTAGCAGATGTTGCTAATTGATCAGCTGTAGGAAATTTGAGTGACTCAATAAATCAAGAGAAACAAGGGGCGGGTTGGTGAGGGAAGTGATTGTAGATCCAGAGAGAGAGAGAGTGAGAGAGTGAGAGAAGAGACTGAGGCCCACAGATAGTGGAGAGACTGCAACAGAATTTGAGAAGGATGGACAAATGTTATTTCAGAGATAAGAAGCAATAAAACCAGGCTTTGGGGGTAGGGGGGCAGGCAAGGTAAGGGGGGTTTCAGACAAATCTCATCAAATATTATATCACAGAAACATTCATACAAATATTGATAATATTACATATAGTACAAGTTGAAATGGCTCCAAAGTGTCTTTAGATACCTCCAGCACAGCTTCAGACAGTGTGTTTGATTGTAGATCCAGAGAGAGAGTGAGAGAAGAGACTGAGGCCCACAGATAGTGGAGAGACTCCAGCACAGCTTCAGACAGTGTGTTTGATTGTAGATCCAGAGAGAGAGAGAGAGTGAGAGAAGAGACTGAGGCCCACAGATAGTGGAGAGACTCCAGCACAGCTTCAGACAGTGTGTTTGATTGTAGATCCAGAGAGAGAGAGAGAGTGAGAGAAGAGACTGAGGCCGAAAGATAGTGGAGAGACTCCAGCACAGCTTCAGACAATGTGTTTGATTGTAGATCCAGAGAGAGAGAGAGTGAGAGAAGAGACTGAGGCCCACAGATAGTGGAGAGACTCCAGCACAGCTTCAGACAGTGTGTTTGATTGTAGATCCAGAGAGAGAGAGAGTGAGAGAACATATTTACTAGAATAGTATTTGTAGGTGAAACATTATAATGTTTGAGTATTGTGAACACACAATATATAGCATTGAAATAAAAATTTGACATTATTTAAAGCACTATAACTGAATTATAAACAACTTAGAAACACTGACTCTAAGGAGAATGTCCTCTCCAATATACCAAAGTAACTCAAGATTAACAATCACAATTATTCTATAACATATTATCAATAGGACAATCTAAGTGGCGGGTGTAAACGATATAAATTAACAAACATAGAGAAAGAAAAGACACCCTATAGTACCAGCCAGGATATAGATGATAGACCACTGATTAAAAATATAGCTTTTATTGCACACTATTAAAATATACATAAAAATAGTTGATTAAAACATTAACAAAAGAATATACACAGTCCCACAAAACTTATGTAGATAAAAGCAATATTTCAAAAATATAATTCGATGCTATAAATCTAAAATGGAGCATATAGACTCGCCATTAAATAACTAACAGGAAACCATCACATATATAGTTGTGAGCATGCGAGTTGTTGCTAACGCTTGCGGGCTCGCGAACCGAGGGCACTGGGCAAGGGCCTCAGTTGCTGGCATGGAGCGCCGAAGGCGCTCCATGCCAGCAACTGCGACCCTCGCAAACTTCACGTCACAACGCAAATAACACGACACACACACTACGACACTCGCAAACAACATACCACACACGTTCACACACATTACGGCCTTGCAACACTTGGACCCAACTCGCGAACATTACAAAATTAAAAACACAATACATACACACAGCACATACATAAAAAACTTACCTACAGCAACAGGGAGCATCCAGGACCTCAAAAATGCAAGTTACACCTTAGTTTCAATCAAAATAAAAGAGTTTGGACAATAAAAAATTTGATATGCGAGAGAAAAAATGGCCGCCGAACAAAACGAAAACGAGGCTACACACGCAAACACCATACGAGACACGTTACCAGACATTACAACCTCGCAAACATCGGACACAACACGCCGACATACAAACATTTCAAACACAATAAATACACACACCACACACATAAAAAACTACAGCAAGAGGAACCATCCAGCACTTCAAAAAAACAAGTTACACCTTCATTTAAATAAAAATAAAACACTTTAGACACTAATGAAATCGCTAAGCGAGAGAAAAAATGTCCAACGAAAAAAACGAAAACGAGGCTACAGCACTCTCAACACGTAAAACACCACAACACACTCGCAAAACAACACACAAAACTCGAAAAACACCACGAAGCACCGACGGATAATCCGCAAAGACGCATAACACAGATAACCCGCCATTTTACGCCAATGCGGAAGTACACCACTACGCTAACGGTTTCGTCTCGCGCACGCACACTCTTACACTGCATCACGCTTACACAGCAGCTCCATACCACTAATGCTGCAGCAACATGAAAACAGATTGTCAGCTCTTCAACACAATGCTTCAAAATAGGTAAAGTATATTCATTTATTCATCTATTATATATTTTAGTATTACACACCAAACAGCATTAGCTACCTTACGATTTGATTGCCGTCATTTGACGGGCAATTCGCTAGTATATTGATAATGGGTATATTATCGGATATAATGATTAAAGTACATACATCATAAAGTGCAAAAATGTACTAAATGGGTATATTATTAAATACTATAATTGAAGTGCATAGGCCATAAAGTGCAAACAATGTAATAAAGAATTACAATATTCATATAAACAAGCCATAAATTAGTCAACACATCAAAATAAAGTGCTCAGTGTACTAGTATATGATACATACGGCATAATCCATCTCATGTATATACATATATTTAGAAGTTCAGAAATCTGATGAAAAATGCGTATAAGCATGCCACAGTTACTCAATATGTAAAGAAAGTGCTAAATATGCAAATATGTATACATATGTTGTAACCAATCTCATATGAATATATATACAGAAACAGATAAAATTAATATATATACCAGTTTAAATACAGGCGTAAAGAAATATAACCATAATAATAAACATCATAGCTATAAAAGTTCCAGTGCCTATAACTATATAAACTATAAAACCCATATACAAACTTTCATGTACTTAATTCCCTACAAATACTGTTGTAGCAGCTTTGGAGGCCGCCACAAGCTCTCTAAGACAAAAGCTACACTAGTCTCCTAGACTCAACATAAGAGAAAGCTATCTGATAATCCTTGTACTGAGATGGCGAACTGGGGATCTGCCACTTATCCCCTATACTATGTAACAAATATCTACTCTCACCTCCTGTACTAATACCACAATATTTCAACACATAGAAAAATACATTATATACAATAAGGAGTCATAAAATGGTTGAGTGTAAGTAATGTGAATCATAGGATAATTAGATAGTATAAATAAAGCGAGTTCTACTTCACACAACATTCAGAATCATATACATCAACCACGCTTGGTCCTCCCGGCATCTGACATCATCAATGTGGGGCTGGTGTACTGACTCTGGCCTGACGCGCACGTTTTGCGTCACAGGCTTCCTCTTCTTAATAACAAGTCTATATGCTCCATTTAAGATCTATAGCATCTAATTATATTTTTTAAATATTGCATTTATCTATATTATCTATATAATATGTATGTTTTGATCGACTATTTTTATGTATATTTTAATAGTGTGCAATAAAAGCTATATTTTAAATCTGTGGTCTATCTAAAGATTTATCCGTCTATATTAAGGAGATATCCTGGGTGGCACTATAGGGTGTCTTTTCTTTCTCCCTGTTAGTTAATTATTTAACTATTTAACACTACTGAAGTATTTATAATATACTGTTTTGAAAAACTTGACTTGATAACTGGATAATTGATTGTGAAAAGCAAAAACGCATCGATTTTATTTATTGAACATTATATGCAATTGTGTTTTACTGGGAACAGACCTTGCTTATAGACACAATTCAATACAGTTCTTTGGGAAGGACTGCCACAAAGAATAACATTTACAGTAAGATCTAATGGATTCCCAAAAGAATAGGGTCACACTCTCGGGTTACAAGAGCCACATTCAATTCCAAGCCCCGCACCTCAGGTTCAGACAACCAAATGTCTGCAGGTGTGTTGAGGGCTCCCATTTGTCTCCGATTGCGATGCTATTCAATTAAGCAAGGGGGCGTGAGTTATGAGCCGAAGCCTCAAGCCCATAAAGACTGTTTTCACCAGTAACGATTCCGGGTATCCGATGAAGTGCGGCAATATCAGTCAAAGCCATAAGTTGCGATCCCGTCACAGGTCAATTAACCAGTAGGAAGCAGAATACGACTATCAACGCTGTGAGAGTTGGTTTAAAAGACTGCAAAAAACGTAATTCTTTTACAGTGCTGTAGTTGAGAAAGTCAACACAGGTCTAGGTGTTGGATGGTTTTTGAGAGAGATAAAGAGAGAGAGAGATAGACAGAAACAGAGAGAGAAAGATAGGGAGAAAGATAGGGAGATAGAAAGTGTTAGAGAGAGAGAGATGTGTTAAAAAAAGTGAGTGAGAGTGCCAGAGAGAGAAATAGAGAGTGTTAGAGAGAGAGAGAGAGAGAGAGAGAGAGTGCTAGAGAGAGAGAGGAGGAGAGTGAGGAGAGGAGTAGAGTGAGGAGTGAGAGGGGAACACTGGAGGAGGAGAGTGAGGAAAGGGTTGAGAACCACTGCCCTCATCAGATTCTGGTTGCAGTGGTGTAGTGACCACATGTGTCCCTGGTAGATGTTATGCATCATGCTTATTCTAGACTATCACATTACCCGCTGTAGTTATCCCCTTTTTACCACAAACCTCTTGCCCTGCCGGGATCTGCCCACACCACACCCATGATATTAATGCACAGTCTTGACCATTTCTAATTGTGCTCTGTGTATGATATAAAGCTTTGTTATACAGCTCTAACCATGTCAGTGTGTTTTCAATGGTTGGAGTTATGGGCCATCCACATGCATCACATATGTGTCATATTCCTATATATGTAAACTAATGAGCCCTAGATGCTATGCAATAGATCAATACATATAACAATAATAACAGTCATAATAGCATTGGATATCACATATAATAGTTGTCAAACTGCAAGTTGTTGTCACGCAAAGCGAGGAACGCAGTTCTGGCCGCAAATGCGGACCTCGCAAAGCGAGGGGCCGCGTTTGCTGAGGTGGAGGCTCTACGGTGCCTCACTGGCAGTAAAAAAGAATCCAGAAAAGCGGGACTTTGAAAACAAAAACCACGCCGCAGGAAAAAAATATACGACCTGCGGGATGCCTAAAGAGGAAATATGGACTTAGACAAAAAATTTACGACCCGCAAGACTTACAAAAATAAAAAAATACGAGGTCACAAAAATACGGAAAAAAAAAAACATTAAAAAAACATCACACATAGCACAGGGGGACAGCCAGGACGTCTGGGGGTGAGGTTGCACGCGAATTAAAGTCGAATTTAAGAAGTTTCGCCACTTGAAAATCGGCTAAGGAAGAAAAAAAATGGCGTCCGAAAAAAATGAAAACAAGGCTACACGACCCCGAAATGCGGGAAACACTTTTGCCAGGTACGTAAAAGGTACAAAAATACACAGTTAAGATGCACGGAAAATGCTTGCGAGGCGCGTAGCACATAGACAAACAACGCCATTTTACAACGCTAACTTGCAACTAATAACATTACGAATCTAAAATGGTGCTTTACACAACTAAACCAGTTTTTGCCCTTGCGCACACAGCATATTTCAAATGCACAGTTGGGACATTGATGACACTTTCTCCTCAGGGCAGCAACAGTTCAACTGTACATTGTATGCTGCAGGAAAATAAAAATAGATACTTAGCTCTTCAGGCTATTAATTGCTGTATATATCAATTACAAATAGGTAAAGTATATTAATTTATCAAGTAACTAATTAATTAATTATTATTTAAAAAAATAGACATATATATCTGTCTTTGTGATGAGTGCCAAAGTCACTCTGAGGAGCAAAAGTAAACGAGAGGAGAGGCTCGCAATGGAATATGACAGGTGATACTGGAGTTGGTTGCCAGTTTCTTCTCTACTGGGCTTGGATTTGTCTGACCTCTCTGCTATGACGTGCTGCAGTGGCTCTACATGGTATAGCTCACAGCTTCATTCAGGTACACAAGCCCCTTCACCACCACCACTTAGCAATGCTGAAGGGGACCAGGGGATCATACACCACACTAATGTAAATGTATGAAGAGCAGAACCAAATGGGAATGGGTATACATCTTGGCACATTGCCACCAGCAATGGCGTAGGACTTTCCAGGATGGGGGTAGCGGAGATGGAGGTGAGTTGGCTGTTGAGCCACATGCCTCTGCAGAGCCTCCATGTGTTTTTGCGGCCTTCCTGATGGGTTAGAGTAGATTAGTGTGGTGTATGGTATCATGGTCCCCTTGTGGTTTGCAATGTGGTGGTGGTGAAGGGGCTTGTGTAGCTGAATGAAGCTGTGAGCAATACCATGTAGGGCTACTGTAGGTGGGCAGGTGATAGCAGAGAGGACAGACAAATCACAGTCCACTAGAGAAGGAGCTGGCAACCCACTCCAGTATCTTTGGCATGCAAACCTTGTGGGTACGAACAGACAGAGACATTAGTAGGTGTGCTGCAGTCCATAGGGTCACAGAGAGTCAGACACAAGTGAGGGACTGGACAACCATATGTGAAATGTTTTCCTGGTACTTGATCTAAGTAATGTGGCATTGTAATTTGGCTACTATTTGTTTTCCCAATGTAGATGTGATGAGTGAGATGTATATAAGATGATCTTTGTATTTTTAGGGTCCACATTAGAGCCTCTGTGAGTGTGAAAGGGTTGCATGTATTTGTGTTGCAATTTAATGAGGCAGTGTGTCTTTAATAGCTTTCAGCATGTTGCAGCATGGCTTTTCACATTGGTGTATGCATGACCATTACAACCTATGTGGATTTTTTATTTTATGCAATATTTGATATTTGGGAGTTGTTGTGCATGTAATTGTGATGCCTTCCATGGTTTTCCCCATGTTTTAAAGTGTATTGGTGTCTTTATATTGTGATTTTCAGTGTTACCAACTAGTCTGTAAACCCTTTGCGGTCCTATTTGGAACCCGTAAGCTTTGGGCCACCATTTGGCGTTTGCGAGCTTGATTGCGGCTGCGGTGTTGAGTGATTTTGACAATTGAATAGCGATTAGCGATTTTCGCGATTGGAAGTCTTGCGGCCTTGACAGATCAACGGCTTCGGGATGGTGTAATTTATGAGTTTAACCAGTGCCATTTTTTCAAGGTGGTAACTCATAAGCGAGTCACAACAATCTACGAGTAACAGGCTGAAAATCTCTGAGATTGTCAAAACTGTAACTTACAGACCATCAATGCCTTTGATCTTTCAAGCTCGTAAATGTTACAATCGCTAAAATCGCAAGGCCTTCATTGAATTGCTACAATTCCTCAAGCCCGCAAATGTTTACATAGTAATCAGGTTGAAAAAAGACCTGCAGTCCATCAAATTAAACCTTTTTAGATCTGATCTGCAATATGCAGATTACTTGTTAAATAATTGTTAATTGATGCAGAGGAAGAGAAACAGAAAAAAACACAGTAAAACTTTTCCAATTGTCTAAAAAAGGGGAAAAAAATAAAATTCCAATCCAGATACTGATGATCGGATTCCTCCCTGGATCAATACTCCCTCTCTAATTACCCAGGTTAACCTTGAATGCCCTTTTTATTCTAAAATATCTCCAACCCCTTCTCAAAGTTATCTATGAAATCTGTTGTCACCACCTCTTTTGGTAGAGAATTCCACAGTTTAACCACCCTTACTGTGAAGAACCCTTTTATTTCTTTAAGGTGGAATCTTTTTCCTTCTAACCTCAAAGGAAACCTTCTTGCGAGCTGAAAACCTCTTGGAACAAAAAGTTCTCTTGACAAAGCCTTGTATTGATCCTGGATATATTTATGTAAGATAATCATATCCCCTCTTACACACATTTTTTTCTAGAAAAAAAATAAGTTTAATTTGATTAGTCTTTCTTCATAACTTAGCCCCTCCATTTTCCTCTATAGTTTTGTCGCCCTTCTCTGTACTTTTTCCAGCTCTAAAATGACCTCTATATTCTACTCCATATTCCAAATGAGGGCGTACTAGGGATTTGTATAGTGTCAGAATTATATTTGCTTCCTTTGCTTCTATTCTCTTCTTAATACATGATAATATTTTATTTTTGTAGGTGGTTGTCCACAAGTACTCACAAATCCCTTTCAATATCTGATACCCCTAGATTTGCTCCATTATGATTATAAATTGCATGGCTATTTTTCCTTCCCACATGCATAACTTTACATTTATTCATATTAAATCTCATCTGCCATTAAGTCGCCCATTTCTCTAATTTATGCAAATCCCTTTGGAGAGAAA
Organism: Discoglossus pictus; assembly: GCA_027410445.1. Taxonomy (NCBI): domain Eukaryota; kingdom Metazoa; phylum Chordata; class Amphibia; order Anura; family Alytidae; genus Discoglossus; species Discoglossus pictus. The sequence goes on from CM050167.1 coordinate 368,559,025, forward strand.
GTACATAATTTCCTGATTAATTACTTACTGTTGTCAGCAAAATAGAGACAATACTTCTAAGTCATTACTTAATGTGTTAAAAAGAAGAGGACCTAATACTGAACCCAGAGGAACCCCACTTACCACATTAGTCTTTTTTTCAACATCAATTACTATGGAACTATAAAACTATTTAGCTTATGTATTGAAGCAATTTTAAAAAAGGTATACGTAACAAAGCAAAGTCAATAGGAGATATTTGTACCCCTTTAATAGATAGATAAATATCCAGTGAGTTCCACTTGTTTCAACTAATATATATCTTCAGAATTCTGTATGTGTATAGATGGATTGAAAAAAAACGTATGACTATCTTGGCAGCTTTCATGCACTAGTAAAACCTGCTACTATTAAAAAAAATTCTGAAAATGTTTTCAATCCTATGATGTACACAGCTGCTATTGCTGTTTGTTCCATATTTCAGAAAAAAAAAACTTTTTCTAACTTATAGTAGCCCTTTTTAGTGTGATAAGATAACTTAAAGGACCACCACGCAATGGAAAAAAATATTTGTTTAAAAATTATATCTAAACAATATAAATAACTTTAATGGGATATTTTAATCCGGAAATAGCGCCGCTTAAAAGTTATAAAAATTGGTGCACAATATAGAATAAATAAATAATATATGATATAAGAATGAGGATAGATCAGTATCATCACCAATATAGAGATCTGGTCATGAGAGGTACCCTAAATAAAGGGTTAACGTATTCAAAAATAATAGATGAATGAAGTATTAAATCCTCATATATCAGAATAAACTGATATACCTGAAAAAGTCAGGATATACTGATAATCATCGGATTATTCTATATAGAAAGCACTATAAAGAAAAAACTAATGTTAAAAACAAAATATAGAGTAAAACAGAGATCATAAATAAACTGGAGGTATCAATATATATGTAAATATCAATATCAAAGATATTAGGGACACTGTGACTTTAAAAGGTAATGAATGATAATAGAAGCTGCAGATAACATATAACTGTATAACAATATAGTGTATTGGCAAAACGTTGCCACACTTAGTATACTTGCTGTACAATTGCTATGCTTCATGTGTAACAACATGGCTTGTCCCATCAATTCACTATGTTAGATTGGTCCTCCAGTGGTCTCTGTCCTCTATGACTACTGATAAAAGTGCATAAAAATAAAAATGATATCTGACTGAGAGCATCATTAAACATGAATTAAGGGTGTACATATTACCCATAAAAAGTTGACACCTATACTTAGGGATCAGATAAGTGCCTTGAACACTAGTGTTGGGAAAGTAGAAAAAAGAAACACTTATAGTCCCTATGTTTTATCATGTGGCAAACATAAAGACCAATAGTACATTTAAAATAAACTTTAATATCTATTAAGCAGCGACAAAATAAAACTTAGAATAAAAATAGTTCCTAACAGGATCTATCTTAATCCATCTGCAGGGAAATATTACAGCAACATTCTTAGATATGATATTGGATTCATAAAATAATAAAAAAAAAACATTAACCATTTAAGTATTCCAAATGAAGTTTATGACACACTAATTTTATTTAGGGTTGTTCATGCCACTGATATCCATTCCTATGGATCATCCATTATAAAGTCATTTCTACCCCACAAACCACAATGTTGAATATTTTGCTGGTTTATTATTCTGTCTTGTTCTAACTTGCATACAAGTGGAATTCCCTTACGTCACAGTGACCCTTATGAGTGTGTAATGAACACTCTTCTCTTATGGTCACTAAAATTAGTACTTTTGTATAAACTGATAGTAATAAGACGTTAAACAGAGCAGAAACAGCTATATAATATAGCTCTATCCCTATAAGTAATGTTACTAGGGAGAGCTGGCAGCACAGCCAGTAGTTATATGGACCGGTACTATCGCACCAGTTCCCATGAGTTATCTCTGTCCCTCACTGTTGTATCATCTGTTCTGTTTACAATTGCTAATGTTCATCTAACTAGGGAAGGTTGGCGGAATGACCAGCAGTTATATGGGCAAGACTCATCTGACTAGGGAAGGTTGGCGGAATGACCAACAGTTATATGGGCAAGACTCATCTGACTAGGGAAAGTTGGCGGAATGACCAACAGTTATATGGGCAAGACTCACTGTTCATCTGACTAGGGAAGGTTGGCGGAATGACCAGCAGTTATATGGGCAAGACTCACTGTTCATCTGACTAGGGTAGGTTGGCGGCATGACCAGCAGTTATATGGACAAGACTTATCTGACTAGGGAAGGTTGGCGGAATGACCAGCAGTTATATGGGCAAGACTCACTGTTCATCTGACTAGGGAAGGTTGGCGGAATGACCAGCAGTTATATGGGCAAGACTCACTGTTCATCTGACTAGGGAAGGTTGGCGGAATGACCAGCAGTTATATGGGCAAGACTCACTGTTCATCTGACTAGGGTAGGTTGGCGGAATGACCAGCAGTTATATGGGCAAGACTCATCTGACTAGGGAAGGTTGGCGGAATGACCAGCAGTTATATGGGCAAGACTCATCTGACTAGGGAAGGTTGGCGGAATGACCAGCAGTTATATGGGCAAGACTCATCTGACTAGGGAAGGTTGGCGGAATGACCAGCAGTTATATGGGCAAGACTCACTGTTCATCTGACTAGGGAAGGTTGGCGGAATGACCAGCAGTTATATGGGCAAGACTCATCTGACTAGGGAAGGTTGGCGGATTAACCAGCAGTTATATGGGCAAGACTCACTGTTCATCTAACTAGGGAAGGTTGGCGGAATGACCAGCAGTTATATGGGCAAGACTTATCTGACTAGGGAAGGTTGGCGGATTAACCAGCAGTTATATGGGCAAGAATCATCTGACTAGGAAAGGTTGGCGTAATGACCAGCAGTTATATGGGCAAGACTCACTGTTCATCTGACTAGGAAAGGTTGGCGGCATGACCAGCAGTTATATGGACAAGACTTATCTGACTAGGGAAGGTTGGCGGAATGACCAGCAGTTATATGGGCAAGACTCACTGTTCATCTGACTAGGGAAGGTTGGCGGAATGACCAGCAGTTATATGGGCAAGACTCACTGTTCATCTGACTAGGGAAGGTTGGCGGAATGACCAGCAGTTATATGGGCAAGACTCACTGTTCATCTGACTAGGGTAGGTTGGCGGAATGACCAGCAGTTATATGGGCAAGACTCATCTGACTAGGGAAGGTTGGCGGAATGACCAGCAGTTATATGGGCAAGACTCATCTGACTAGGGAAGGTTGGCGGAATGACCAGCAGTTATATGGGCAAGACTCATCTGACTAGGGAAGGTTGGCGGAATGACCAGCAGTTATATGGGCAAGACTCACTGTTCATCTGACTAGGGAAGGTTGGCGGAATGACCAGCAGTTATATGGGCAAGACTCACTGTTCATCTGACTAGGGTAGGTTGGCGGCATGACCAGCAGTTATATGGACAAGACTTATCTGACTAGGGAAGGTTGGCGGAATGACCAGCAGTTATATGGGCAAGACTCACTGTTCATCTGACTAGGGAAGGTTGGCGGTATGACCAGCAGTTATATGGGCAAGACTCATCTGACTAGGGAAGGTTGGCGGATTAACCAGCAGTTATATGGGCAAGACTCACTGTTCATCTAACTAGGGAAGGTTGGCGGAATGACCAGCAGTTATATGGGCAAGACTCATCTGACTAGGGAAGGTTGGCGGATTAACCAGCAGTTATATGGGCAAGAATCATCTGACTAGGAAAGGTTGGCGTAATGACCAGCAGTTATATGGGCAAGACTCACTGTTCATCTGACTAGGAAAGGTTGGCGGAATGACCAGCAGTTATATGGGCAAGACTCATCTGACTAGGGAAGGTTGGCGGAATGACCAGCAGTTATATGGGCAAGACTCACTGTTCATCTGACTAGGGAAGGTTGGCAGAATGACCAGCAGTTATATTGGCAAGACTCACTGTACTGAAGTCCTCATAAGGATTATTCCTCACTAGTATATCCTCCTCATATTTTCCTCCTTAGTTGCTGTATATTCCTAGTCTACAGGCTAACATCAACAGCCTGTCAGGATTTGTATCTCTGTCTCCCTGCAGTTACGGATGGCATGTGACATCACTGAGATGCGACGCGCATGCTAATGACGGCCCTATGCACGTTTTGCACCCTGCTTCAACGGGCTCTGTCGCTGTTTAATAGATATTGAATAAAGTTTATTTTAAATGTACTATTAGTCTTTATGTTTGCCACTTATGATAAAACATAGGGACTATAAGTGTTCCCTTTTTCTACTTTCCCAACATGAAAGAAATATACAACAAATTCTTAATTAGAAAAAAATAATAATTATGATGCCTCTGCAGAAACCTGGAGGGATCCATGATACCTTGGTAGAAGTTGTGTGCGTGTAAGAAGGGCGTTTACATTTCTGGATAACTATTGTTTTAGTGAATGATGCAAGGTGTCTGCTTCTGGGCCTGCAAGAGGGAATGGCTGTTGTATCTATTGTTGTATCTATTTCCGTATCATCCAATTATCTTTGTAAGACTCTCTGCCCCCACCCCTCTCTCCACTGCCCAAATACACATCCTCATGATTCAGCTCTGAGGAAGTAATGTAAGAAACAAACTTGATTCCTGTACTTATAAACAGAGACTTCAAAAATTCAGTTCCACACCCCAAAAATATGTTATGTCCATGAGTTACACAGATGCTAATATTATTAATTTGATAAATACAAGACAAAAACAAGTGTATTTTTTCTTGAACTGCAGTGGTCTTTTAATTTCTCACAAATAAGGCACAGAGATCGCATTTTAAAACATAGTCTCTATGCCTGGAGTGTCAGTGAGGAATATAGAGAATAGCGACAGATGTGACTTGAGGAAGACAGGCTAGATTATGTTCTGCCTTCAGGTGACAAAGCCATTTACTTCTTGCTAATTTAATCTCTTAGTACTGGTGATGAAGACATAACCTCTGCCTCGTCCCTCCCCTTCTGCCCAGCTGCTGCCTATCTCCTCATCTTGTAGATATATCAGTTAGACAAAGGAACAAAGGAGTCTTTGTTTATGGTGTCGGAGGGAAGATTTGTCTGATGTTGCAAAATGAGTAGATAACTGGCAATATAATCTAAGGGTGTTGAGAGAACATTGTTATGCAGGTAACAGGTTAAAAACAGTCTGTTTTGGGTAGTTTAAAGGAAGTTAGGAATTACAGAAAATGTACATGTCACCTGGAGCATGTAGACCCGTCGTTTCTGGGTGACATCTAGCAGTCTAATCTCCTTGTCCTCTAATAGATTACTTTAATCTCCCAGTCTTATCTCCTACCCTCGATCCCTTCTCAACAATGGGTTAAAAAGTCTTTGGCCCTCATTCAATTAAAATTTGGCCAATTGAATAGGGGTCAAAATAAGCACATAGCATATTTTTTTTAAAGAAGTTTTTAGTTAGTGAAATCTTTGCTTTTGGATAGATGTTTACTAACTAAAAACTTCTTTTAAAAAAAAATGTTGTGTGCTTATTTTGACCCCTATTCAATTGGCCAAATTGCAATTGAATGAGGGCCTTTGTGTCTAGTGCAGGCCAAGAAGGCAGGGAGATGGGGAGGCAACATGCGCGTGACAAGGACTACTTATTAGGACATGGGACCAGTGGGTGCTAGTGAATGGAGGGCCCCGGTGCAAATCAATTTGGGCCCTCTTGCAGCTTCTCCATATAAGATAGATGCCTAAATGGGTCCATAAAGAAGACAAAATATATCTGTAGGTGGTCAAATCCCTCCTCTAAAAATAATTACCCCAATAAGTTAAGAGACCTGCTTTCCTCCAGGTTGCAGAGGGCCCCTACACTGTTGTGAGCCTTGGTGCTTTGCACCGGCTGCACCAGCAGTAGCTCCACCACTGAATGAAACTCAAATATTTGCTTTCCCACCTGTAAATGAACACATTTTAAAGGAGCCCTGTAGTTCAAGAAAAAATGCACTTGTTTGTGAAGTATGTAACAACGTTCACTGCCAACTGCATATATTTTTTTGAACAAAATATGAATTCTAAAGACTCTGTTTATGAGTAGAAGAATCAATTTTGTGTTTGTTATATCACCTGATGAGAGCTGGATCATGATTTTATGATTATCTATCAGTTGATGGGTGGGTGGGTAAGGCCAGCTGGCTATGTTAGATAAATGGGATCTATCCCTCTTTGCCTACGCATTTCTTCTGCAGCACTGACAGCTGCAGTTACAGGTGCCATCTGCCAGAGGGCGCGGTGAGTATTCAGGCACCATCAAGTTCCAGGGAAGGCAAAGAACTATTCTCCCCTCCGACGTGGCGAAACTCGGCGGCGCTGAATCAACAGCGAGGCCATCGCTATGTTCGGCGCCGGCACTAGGCCCCCCCGGGCCTCGGGCGTGCCTCTCATAACTCAAGGCCTATTCTGTCTGCGCGCCTTATATGCTAAAATAGGCAGTGCCATCTGTCGGCCAGAGGCGGAACTGCAGCTGTAAGATTTTGTGATGGTGAAGAGGGAAAGGACCGATAAATGTATCTGACTGAAACTAACGAAAGCACTTCCAAAGAAATGCAAATCCCTCCAACACAGGCAGCTTCCACCAACATATTATGGATGCCTCTAGGGTCCAGCAGAGGCATGGACATGTATTTTTTAATAGAAAAACTAGCTTAATGAACTAGCTTATTCCCCAGTTTAATTATACTTTTAATCAGAATCAGCTGCAATTAAATTAGTTTATACGTGTACTTTTAATGCTTTACCTCTTTAGTGGATTAATTGCTTCCTGTTACAGGAGATTTCTGTGATAAAAATATAGACACCTAAATAGTTCCCTGCAAAGGAACCTAACAATAATGGAACCATTTATCAATAATGAGGGCAATTAGATAAACTAATGAAAGACCACTCAGGTGGGAGGATCTATAGCACTAAGTATTAAATTCAAAGCTATTCTTCTACTACTAGAGGACATTTTCGTAATAACTTTCAATTGCAAATATTCTTATTTTTATTGGTACTTTACTATTCTACCATAATTGGGATCAACAGCTATGTCCCTTTAAAGTTTATCCATTTTGCTAAATAGGCTTCATAGAAAACATAGGAAACTTATAAAATAAAGATATTTTATATTTTAATTCCACTTAACTCAGGTTATCCCCACTTTTAACCCCATAAAATCTACTGAGGAAAAATAAAACTTGGGAGGAGCAGGACGTATCACATATATAGCTGTCAGCGTGTGGGTTGTTGCTAACGATTGCGGGCTCGCAAAGCGAGGGCCGCAGTTGCTGGCAAGGAGCGCCAAAGGTGCTCCTTGCGCTGGTGGAGATAAGCGTTGTAGGCGCTCATCCCTACGGCCCTTTACGACTTTTGGACCGCAAATGCGGTCCCTCGCGAAGCGAGGTGGAGGCTCTACACACGCGGGAGTTTGAAAACAAAACACGCAATGACGAACTACGGACTTACACAAAAAAATACGACCTGCGAGATTAAGGGGGAAAAAAATTGCGGCCTTACAACAAAAAACAAAACCCGTAAAACCATACAACCTTAACTGCACAGTGGAAAATACTCAAAACACAAAAAATAAACAAAGAGAAAGATTACCAACAGCAAGGGGGGACACCCGGGATGTCTGGAAGTCACGTTACACCATGATTTCACTAACATTTCCAAAGTTTACACACTCGATAATCCCCTAAGCGACAGAAAAAAATGGCTGACGAAAAAAACGAAAACGAGGTTAAGGACGTAAAGTTACAAAACGTACTTGCAAAACTGAACCAACACTCAAGAACAGTTCATGCGGCACGTAACACACATTATGCGGGACGTACACACAAAATCGCCACCATTTCAAATGCAACAACTGGAACGCAAATAGCGCATGCGTATTGCGTTCTAACGGTTTCTACTTCACCTCCAAGTCTATAAATACTGCACACTTTCCAGAAATTTCTACATTTCTCCTCAGGTAAAGAACAGTGTGACTGGACATTTCACTGGTGGCGTTACTTCTGAAGCAACTTCATTATTACTTTAGAAGTTTGCAATCTGCAAATTACAACAAGGAGGTAAGCTATAATACATTTAATTAATTAATAAATCCATTAAAAAAAATTTAAAAAAAGGATTCATTTTAAATATTGTCAACAACAACCGTATTCATGTATCATAAGATTTCAAACACACATATATGAGTATGTGCCCTAAAATAATCTCAATTTTAAAAAAATTAACATAGATTTTATTCATATCTATTTTTTTTAAAAAGTAGCCTTTTACCCAAAAAATATAGACACATATGCTGCATTTTAATATTTCCCAAAATTACATTTCATTCACACAAAAAAGATGCTGTTGTTAAAAAAAAAAAAAAAAATTACACAAAAAAAACATTTCTCTTTCTCTTTTTCAACAGACACTGACTGAAGACTGTCGCAGGAAGATTGGCAGCATGGGATCCTCTGTCATTTATACACAACTAATAATTCAACCAAGGTATAGTATAACAACTTAAAAAAAAGAAGCACCTATCCTGTTTGCTGTGCGCCAATGTCAAAATGAAAAAACAAAAAAAATCATAAGCCCCTACTAACAATAATGCTGCACACAAAACAGGATACTCCAACAAATGTTGTTAACACATATAAAATAGAACAATGAATCCTGTTTTGTCTGCACCAACCTCTAAGCCTAACCCATAACCTAAACCTCTAATCCCAAAAGTGGCTTACACAGGATACTACAAAATATATTGGTAACACATACAAAATTTAAGACTAAATCCTGTTTTCTGTGCCCTAACCTATAAGCCTAAACCCAGAACCTAAACCTCTAATGACAACTGTGGTGGACACAAAACAGGATAGTACAACAAATATTGTTAACACCTACAAAATTTCAGAATAAATTCTGTTTTGTGTGCCCTAACCTATAAGCCTAAACCCAGAACCTAAAGCTCTAATGACAACACTGGCGTACACAAAACAGGATAGTATGACAAATATTGGTAATACATACAAAATTGAACAATAAATCTTGTTTTCTGTGCCTTAAACTATAAGCCGAAAGCCACAGCCTAAACCTCTAATGACAACACTGGTGTACACAAAACAGGATAGTAAAAAAAAATATTGTTAACACAAACAAAATTGAAGAATAAAGCCTGTTTTCTGTGCCCTAAACTATAAGCCTAAACCCAGAACCTAAACCTCTAATGACAACAGTGGTATACACAAAACAGGATAGTACCAAAAATATTGTTACAAGATCCAAAATACAATTACAAAATATGTTTAATGTGCCCTAACCTATAAGGCCAACACCAGAAGCTCAACATATCAGGTTAACAATGGTGTACACAAAACAGGATAGTACAACAAACATTTAAAACACATACAAAATGGAAGAATGCATTCTCTTTTCTCTGTACCAACCTCTAAGTCTAACCAATAACCTAAATTTATAATGACTACACTGGTGTACACAAAACATCATAGTACAAGAAATATTGGTAACTCATACAAAATTAAAAAATAAATGGTGTTTTGTGTGCCCTAACCTATAAGCCCAAACCCACAACCTAATTTTCGTAAAACATAACACATCCAACCAGCTATCCTCTCAAAATATGCACCACTCTCTAAGCCTAACCCCATAACCTAAACCTCAATGAATAGATACTAATTAAAAATATATATCCTGTTTTACATGCTCTTGTTTAAAAAAGAATTACATAAATGTTAATGCAACATTTGCATCTCTCTCTTTCAGTCTCAACAGACGCTGCCTGAAGACTCTCTGCATCGGTACAGCAATTTCCACACAACAGATTACAAGCAAAGAGGTATAGTATTACAAGTTAAACAAAAAATAAAATACTGATATTTACACATATCAAATAGAAGGACCTATCCTGTTTTTTGCTTGACTTTCTGCAAACGTACAGCAACCTAACTAACAATATAAGTCTAACCCCATAACCGGAAAACACTAATAACAACATTGCCACATGCAAAACAGGAGAGCAACAACAACAAAAAAAGACCTAAAGCCAAATGTGTTGTACACAAAATTAAAAAAAAAAATGTTAACATACACACACTTTAAAGATATATACGCTTTTGAAGCCCAACTCCATACCCTAAACACGTAATGACAACAGTAGCGCACAAAAAATAATATAAAACACATGGGGCCTCATTCTATTGCGATTTGGCCAATTGAATAGGGCTCTATATAAGTACAGAACATAATTTTTGGAAAAAACATTTTAATTACTGAACTTCTATCCAAAAGCAAGGTCTTCAATAACAAAAAACTTCTATTAAAAAAATATGCTCTGTGCTTATATAGAGCCCTATTCAATTGACAAAATCGCAATTGAATGAGTCCCATGGAAAATAGAAGGAACTATCATCTTTCATGTGCCACTGCAACCTAACTAACACACTCATTCAATTGCAAATCGACCAATTGAATAGAGATTTATATAAGCACATAGCATATTTATTTTATAGAACTTTGTACTAAATGAACTTCTATCCAAAAATAAGGTCTTCAGTAGCTGAAAACTAAAAGGCAAAATATATACTCACTGCTTATATACATCCTTATGCAATTGCAAACATTGACATTGAATGAGGCCCTATGTTGCTAACTCCAACCTTATCAAGCTAACCTCATAATGGAAACAGTGATGCACACAAAACAGGATAGCAGAAAAAAAAATATGCTGTTAAAAAAAAATATTACAATAACTAGAAAAAATAATATTATATTTTTATTTGCTGATTAATATGGCAAATAGTGACAAGAAACAGGAAAAGAAAAGACGTCAAACTAGAGAACGTCAAAAAACATGGGCAGAGCATCAGATGCTGGAGCAGAAGGAAATTCGACGACAAAAAGAATGCGAAAGACTTGCAAGCAAAAGACTATCAGCTGACAAACTAAAATCCATCTCTAAGAAGGCAACTAAAAAAACATAAGCATTTAGAAAGTGTTGCTGAACAATCAGATAAGGTTTCTGATGATGATTTAGAGACTCATATTGATATATGTTCTCACAGTCCTTTACTTACCATAAATCTTTTGCAGTAGGGCTTCATAATTGTGGTGGTATAATTATTGTCTGTCAGTTTTGTGGGGCTTATCATTTCAAACAGGAAAGACCCAGAGATGTCGAGTAAAACAGAGATCATAAATAAACTGGAGGTATCAATATAAATGTAAATATCAATATCAAAGATATTAGGGACACTGTGACTTTAAAAGGTAATGAATGATAATAGAAGCTGCAGATAACATATAACTGTATAACAATATATACACTTAGTATACTTGCTGTACAATTGCTATGCTTCATGTGTAACAACATGGCTTGTCCCATCAATTCACTATGTTAGATTGGTCCTCCAGTGGTCTCTGTCCTCTATGACTACTGATAAAAGTGCCTAAAAATAAAAATGATATCTGACTGAGAGCATCATTAAACATGAATTAAGGGTGTACATATTACCCATAAAAAGTTGACACCTATTCTTAGGGATCAGATAAGTGCCTTGAACACTAGTGTTGGGAAAGTAGAAAAAAGAAACACTTATAGTCCCTATGTTTTATCATGTGGCAAACATAAAGACTAATAGTACATTTAAAATAAACTTTAATATCTATTAAGCAGCGACAAAATAAAACTTAGAATAAAAATAGTTCCTAACAGGATCTATCTTAATCCATCTGCAGGGAAATATTACAGCAACATTCTTAGATATGATATTGGATTCATAAAATAATAAAAAAAAACATCAACCATTTAAGTATTCCAAATTAAGTTTATGACACACTAATTTTATTTAGGGTTGTTCATGCCACTGATATCCATTCCTATGGATCATCCATTATAAAGTCATTTCTACCCCACAAACCACAATGTTGAATATGTTGCTGGTTTATTATTCTGTCTTGTTCTAACTTGCATACAAGTGGAATTCCCTTACGTCACAGTGACCCTTATGAGTGTGTAATGAACACTCTTCTCTTATGGTCACTAAAATTAGTACTTTTGTATAAACTGATAGTAATAAGACGTTAAACAGAGCAGAAACAGCTATATAATATAGCTCTATCCCTATAAGTAATGTTACTAGGGAGAGCTGGCAGCACAGCCAGTAGTTATATGGACCGGTACTATCGCACCAGTTCCCATGAGTTATCTCTGTCCCTCACTGTTGTATCATCTGTTCTGTTTACAATTGCTAATGTTCATCTAACTAGGGAAGGTTGGCGGAATGACCAGCAGTTATATGGGCAAGACTCATCTGACTAGGGAAGGTTGGCGGAATGACCAACAGTTATATGGGCAAGACTCATCTGACTAGGGAAAGTTGGCGGAATGACCAGCAGTTATATGGGCAAGACTCACTGTTCATCTGACTAGGGAAGGTTGGCGGAATGACCAGCAGTTATATGGGCAAGACTCACTGTTCATCTGACTAGGGTAGGTTGGCGGCATGACCAGCAGTTATATGGACAAGACTTATCTGACTAGGGAAGGTTGGCGGAATGACCAGCAGTTATATGGGCAAGACTCACTGTTCATCTGACTAGGGAAGGTTGGCGGAATGACCAGCAGTTATATGGGCAAGACTCATCTGACTAGGGAAGGTTGGCGGATTAACCAGCAGTTATATGGGCAAGACTCACTGTTCATCTAACTAGGAAAGGTTGGCGGAATGACCAGCAGTTATATGGGCAAGACTCATCTGACTAGGGAAGGTTGGCGGATTAACCAGCAGTTATATGGGCAAGAATAATCTGACTAGGAAAGGTTGGCGTAATGACCAGCAGTTATATGGGCAAGACTCACTGTTCATCTGACTAGGAAAGGTTGGCGGAATGACCAGCAGTTATATGGGCAAGACTCATCTGACTAGGGAAGGTTGGCGGAATGACCAGCAGTTATATGGGCAAGACTCACTGTTCATCTGACTAGGGAAGGTTGGCAGAATGACCAGCAGTTATATTGGCAAGACTCACTGTACTGAAGTCCTCATAAGGATTATTCCTCACTAGTATGTCCTCCTCATATTTTCCTCCTTAGTTGCTGTATATTCCTAGTCTACAGGCTAACATCAACAGCCTGTCAGGATTTGTATCTCTGTCTCCCTGCAGTTACGGATGGCATGTGACATCACTGAGATGCGACGCGCATGCTAATGATGGCCCTATGCACGTTTTGCACCCTGCTTCAACGGGCTCTGTCGCTGTTTAATAGATATTGAATAAAGTTTATTTTAAATGTACTATTAGTCTTTATGTTTGCCACTTATGATAAAACATAGGGACTATAAGTGTTCCCTTTTTCTACTTTCCCAACATGAAAGAAATATACAACAAATTCTTAATTAGAAAAAAATAATAATTATGATGCCTCTGCAGAACCCTGGAGGGATCCATGATACCTTGGTAGAAGTTGTGTGCGTGTAAGAAGGGCGTTTACATTTCTGGATAACTATTGTTGTAGTGAATGATGCAAGGTGTCTGCTTCTGGGCCTGCAAGAGGGAATGGCTGTTGTATCTATTGTTGTATCTATTTCCGTATCATCCAATTATCTTTGTAAGACTCTCTGCCCCCACCCCTCTCTCCACTGCCCAAATACACATCCTCATGATTCAGCTCTGAGGAAGTAATGTAAGAAACAAACTTGATTCCTGTAGTTATAAACAGAGACTTAAAAAATTCAGTTCCACACCCCAAAAATATGTTATGTCCATGAATTACACAGATGCTAATATTATTAATTTGATAAATACAAGACAAAAACAAGTGTATTTTTTCTTGAACTGCAGTGGTCTTTTAATTTCTCACAAATAAGGCACAGAGATCGCATTTTAAAACATAGTCTATATGCCTGGAGTGTCAGTGAGGAATATAGAGAATAGCGACAGATGTGACTTGAGGAAGACAGGCTAGATTATGTTCTGCCTTCAGGTGACAAAGCCATTTACTTCTTGCTAATTTAATCTCTTAGTACTGGTGATGAAGACATAACCTCTGCCTCGTCCCTCCCCTTCTGCCCAGCTGCTGCCTATCTCCTCATCTTGTAGATATATCAGTTAGACAAAGGAACAAAGGAGTCTTTGTTTATGGTGTCGGAGGGAAGATTTGTCTGATGTTGCAAAATGAGTAGATAACTGGCAATATAATCTAAGGGTGTTGAGAGAACATTGTTATGCAGGTAACAGGTTAAAAACAGTCTGTTTTGGGTAGTTTAAAGGAAGTTAGGAATTACAGAAAATGTACATGTCACCTGGAGCATGTAGACCCGTTGTTTCTGGGTGACATCTGGCAGTCTAATCTCATTGTCCTCTAATAGATTACTTTAATCTCCCAGTCTTATCTCCTACCCTCGATCCCTTCTCAACAATGGGTTAAAAAGTCTTTGTGTCTAGTGCAGGCCAAGAAGGCAGGGAGATGGGGAGGCAACATGCGCGTGACAAGGACTACTTATTAGGACATGGGACCAGTCGGTGCTAGTGAATGGAGGGCCCCGGTGCAAATCAATTTGGGCCCTCTTGCAGCTTCTCCATATAAGATAGATGCCTAAATGGGTCCATAAAGAAGACAAAATATATCTGTAGGTGGTCAAATCCCTCCTCTAAAAATAATTACCCCAATAAGTTAAGAGACCTGCTTTCCTCCAGGTTGCAGAGGGCCCCTACACTGTTGTGAGCCTTGGTGCTTTGCACCGGCTGCACCAGCAGTAGCTCCACCACTGAATGAAACTCAAATATTTGCTTTCCCACATGTAAATGAACACATTTTAAAGGAGCCCTGTAGTTCAAGAAAAAATGCACTTGTTTGTGAAGTATGTAACAACGTTCACTGCCAACTGCATATATTTTTTTGAACAAAATATGAATTCTAAAGACTCTGTTTATGAGTAGAAGAATCAATTTTGTGTTTGTTATATCACCTGATGAGAGCTGGATCATGATTTTATGATTATCTATCAGTTGAGGGGTGGGTGGGTAAGGCCAGCTGGCTATGTTAGATAAATGGGATCTATCCCTCTTTGCCTACGCATTTCTTCTGCAGCACTGACAGCTGCAGTTACAGGTGCCATCTGCCAGAGGGCGCGGTGAGTATTCAGGCACCATCAAGTTCCAGGGAAGGCAAAGAACTATTCTCCCATCCGACGTGGCGAAACTCGACGGCGCTGAATCAACAGCGAGGCCATCGCTATGTTCGGCGCCGGCACTAGGCCCCCCCGGGCCTCGGGCGTGCCTCTCATAACTCAAGGCCTATTCTGTCTGCGCGCCTTATATGCTAAAATTGGCAGTGCCATCTTTCGGCCAGAGGCGGAACTGCAGCTGTAAGATTTTGTGATGGTGAAGAGGGAAAGGACCGATAAATGGATCTGACTGAAACTAACGAAAGCACTTCCAAAGAAATGCAAATCCCTCCAACACAGGCAGCTTCCACCAACATATTATGGATGCCTCTAGGGTCCAGCAGAGGCATGGACATGTATTTTTTAATAGAAAAACTAGCTTAATGAACTAGCTTATTCCCCAGTTTAATCATACTTTTAATCAGAATCAGCTGCAATTAAATTAGTTTATACGTGTACTTTTAATGCTTTACCTCTTTAGTGGATTAATTGCTTCCTGTTACAGGAGATTTCTGTGATAAAAATATAGACACCTAAATAGTTCCCTGCAAAGGAACCTAACAATAATGGAACCATTTATCAATAATGAGGGCAATTAGATAAACTAATGAAAGACCACTCTGGTGGGAGGATCTATAGCACTAAGTATTGAATTCAAAGCTGTTCTTCTACTACTAGAGGACATTTTCGTAATAACTTTCAATTGCAAATATTCTTATTTTTATTCGTACTTTACTATTCTACCATAATTGGGATCAACAGCTATGTCCCTTTAAAGTTTATCCATTTTGCTAAATAGGCTTCATAGAAAACATAGGAAACTTATAAAATAAAGATATTTTATATTTTAATTCCACTTAACTCAGGTTATCCCCACTTTTGACCCCATAAAATCTACTGAGGAAAAATAAAACTTGGGAGGAGCAGGAAGTATCACATATATAGTTGTCAGCGTGCGGGTTGTTGCTAACGATTGAGGGCTCGCAAAGCGAGGTCCGCAGTTGCTGGCAAGGAGCGCCAAAGGTGCTCCTTGCGCTGGTGGAGATAAGCGTTGTAGGCGCTCATCCCTACGGCCCTTTACGACTTTTGGACCGCAAATGCGGTCCCTCGCGAAGCGAGGTGGAGGCTCTACACACGCGGGAGTTTGAAAACAAAACACGCAATGACAAACTACGGACTTACACAAAAAAATACGACCTGCGAGATTAAGGGGGGAAAAAATTGCGGCCTTACAGCAAAAAACAAAACCCGTAAAACCATTACGGACTCGCAAAAATACGACCTTAACTGCACAGTGGAAAATACTCAAAACACAAAAAATAAACAAAGAGAAAGATTACCAACAGCAAGGGGGGACACCCAGGATGTCTGGAAGTCACGTTACACCATGATTTCACTAACATTTCCAAAGTTTACACACTCAATAATCCCCTAAGCGACAGAAAAAAATGGCTGACGAAAAAAACGAAAACGAGGTTAAGGACGTAAAGTTACAAAACGTACTTGCAAAACTGAACCAACACTCAAGAACAGTTCATGCGGCACGTAACACACATTATGCGGGACGTACACACAAAATCGCCACCATTTCAAATGCAACAACTGGAACGCAAATAGCGCATGCGTATTGCGTTCTAACGGTTTCTACTTCACCTCCAAGTCTATAAATACTGCACACTTTCCAGAAATTTCTACATTTCTCCTCAGGTAAAGAACAGTGTGACTGGACATTTCACTGGTGGCTTTACTTCTGAAGCAACTTCATTATCACTTTAAAAGTTTGCAATCTGCAAATTACAACAAGGAGGTAAGCTATAATACATTTAATTAATTAATAAATCCATAAAAATAAATAAAAAAAAAGGATTCATTTCAAATATTTTCAACAACAACCGTATTCATGTATCATAAGATTTCAAACACACATATATGAGTATGTGCCCTAAAATAATCTCAATTTTAAAAAAATTAACATAGATTTTATTCATATCTATTTTTTTTTAAAAGTAGCCTTTTACCCAAAAAATATAGACACATATGCTGCATTTTAATATTTCCCAAAATTACATTTCATTCACAAAAAAAAGATGCTGTTGTTAAAAAAAAATAAAATAAAAAAATTACACAAAAAAAACATTACTCTTTCTCTTTTTCAACAGACACTGACTGAAGACTGTCGCAGGAAGATTGGCAGCATGGGATCCTCTGTCATTTATACACAACTAATAATTCAACCAAGGTATAGTATAACAACTTAAAAAAAAGAAGCACCTATCCTGTTTGCTGTGCGCCAATGTAAAAATGAAAAAACAAAAAAAATCATAAGCCCCTACTAACAATAATGCTGCACACAAAACAGGATACTCCAACAAATGTTGTTAACACATATAAAATAGAACAATGAATCCTGTTTTGTCTGCACCAACCTCTAAGCCTAACCCATAACCTAAACCTCTAATCCCAAAAGTGGCTTACACAGGATACTACAAAATATATTGGTAACACATACAAAATTTAAGACTAAATCCTGTTTTCTGTGCCCTAACCTATAAGCCTAAACCCAGAACCTAAACCTCTAATGACAACTGTGGTGGACACAAAACAGGATAGTACAACAAATATTGTTAACACCTACAAAATTTCAGAATAAATTCTGTTTTGTATGCCCTAACCTATAAGCCTAAACCCAGAACCTAAAGCTCTAATGACAACACTGGCGTACACAAAACAGGATAGTATGACAAATATTGGTAATACATACAAAATTGAACCATAAATCTTGTTTTCTGTGCCTTAAACTATAAGCCGAAAGCCACAACCTAAACCTCTAATGACAACACTGGTGTACACAAAACAGGATAGTAAAAAAAATATTGTTAACACAAACAAAATTGAGGAATAAAGCCTGTTTTCTGTGCCCTAAACTATAAGCCTAAACCCAGAACCTAAACCTCTAATGACAACAGTGGTATACACAAAACAGGATAGTACCAAAAATATTGTTACAAGATCCAAAATACAATTACAAAATATGTTTAATGTGCCCTAACCTATAAGGCCAACACCAGAAGCTCAACATATCAGGTTAACAATGGTGTACACAAAACAGGATAGTACAACAAACATTTAAAACACATACAAAATGGAAGAATGCATTCTCTTTTCTCTGTACCAACCTCTAAGTCTAACCAATAACCTAAATTTATAATGACTACACTGGTGTACACAAAACAGCATAGTACAAGAAATATTGGTAACTCATACAAAATTAAAAAATAAATGGTGTTTTGTGTGCCCTAACCTATAAGCCCAAACCCACAACCTAATTTTCTTAAAACATAACACATCCAACCAGCTATCCTCTCAAAATATGCACCACTCTCTAAGCCTAACCCCATAACCTAAACCTCAATGAATAGATACTAATTAAAAATATATATCCTGTTTTACATGCTCTTGTTAAAAAAAGAATTACATAAATGTTAATGCAACATTTGCATCTCTCTCTTTCAGTCTCAACAGACGCTGCCTGAAGACTCTCTGCATCGGTACAGCAATTTCCACACAACAGATTACAAGCAAAGAGGTATAGTATTACAAGTTAAACAAAAAATAAAATACTGATATTTACACATATCAAATAGAAGGACCTATCCTGTTTTTTGCTTGACTTTCTGCAAACGTACAGCAACCTAACTAACAATATAAGTCTAACCCCATAACCGGAAAACACTAATAACAACATTGCCACATGCAAAACAGGAGAGCAACAACAACAAAAAAAGACCTAAAGCCAAATGTGTTGTACACAAAATAAAAAAATAAAAATGTTAACATACACACACTTTAAAGATATATACGCTTTTGAAGCCCAACTCCATACCCTAAACACGTAATGACAACAGTAGCGCACAAAAAATAATATAAAACACATGGGGCCTCATTCTATTGCGATTTGGCCAATTGAATAGGGCTCTATATAAGTACAGAACATAATTTTTGGAAAAAACATTTTAATTACTGAACTTCTATCCAAAAGCAAGGTCTTCAATAACAAAAAACTTCTATTAAAAAAATATGCTCTGTGCTTATATAGAGCCCTATTCAATTGACAAAATCGCAATTGAATGAGTCCCATGGAAAATAGAAGGAACTATCATCTTTCATGTGCCACTGCAACCTAACTAACACACTCATTCAATTGCAAATCGACCAATTGAATAGAGATTTATATAAGCACATAGCATATTTATTTTATAGAACTTTGTACTAAATGAACTTCTATCCAAAAATAAGGTCTTCACTAGCTGAAAACTAAAAGGCAAAATATATACTCACTGCTTATATACATCCTTATGCAATTGCAAACATTGACATTGAATGAGGCCCTATGTTGCTAACTCCAACCTTATCAAGCTAACCTCATAATGGAAACAGTGATGCACACAAAACAGGATAGCAGAAAAAAAAAATGCTGTTAAAAAAAAATATTACAATAACTAGAAAAAATAATATTATATTTTTATTTGCTGATTAATATGGCAAATAGTGACAAGAAACAGGAAAAGAAAAGACGTCAAACTAGAGAACGTCAAAAAACATGGGCAGAGCATCAGATGCTGGAGCAGAAGGAAATTCGACGACAAAAAGAATGCGAAAGACTTGCAAGCAAAAGACTATCAGCTGACAAACTAAAATCCATCTCTAAGAAGGCAACTAAAAAAACATAAGCATTTAGAAAGTGTTGCTGAACAATCAGATAAGGTTTCTGATGATGATTTAGAGACTCATATTGATATATGTTCTCACAGTCCTTTACTTACCATAAATCTTTTGCAGTAGGGCTTCATAATTGTGGTGATATAATTATTGTCTGTCAGTTTTGTGGGGCTTATCATTTCAAACAGGAAAGACCCAGAGATGGCGAGTTTGTTAGTTGCTGTCAAAAAGGCAAGGTAAGACTTCCAGAAAGAAAACAATTCCCAACATATTTACAAAGCATTATGATTGAGCCTACTTTCCCCAACTTCCAAAATTTCAAAACAAACATAAGATCCTATAATAGTGCCATATCCTTTGCATCTATGGGTGCAACATTAGCTGCTAATGTGCCAGGACATGGCCCTTACTGCTTTAAAGTACAAGGACAAATTTGCCATTGTACTTCTCATTTACATCCAGAGGAAGGAGAGCAAAGAAAATTTGCTCAACTATATGTCCTAGATACAATGGAAGCTGTTGACCAACGTATGCAGCTTCAAGAAAATAAAAAAATGCTTACCCCTTGTTTTTATAGAGCTTGATAAGATTATGGCTCAAAACCCATACTCTCTAGCCTATAAAAAATTGGCAGAAGTAGAAAAAGAACAACAAATTCATGCAGAAATACATCAACTGCCAATACCAAAGGTCAATATGGTGCTTAAAAGAGATCGCCATACTGATAAACGCCGTTATAACTTGCCAACATCAAATGAGGTGGCAATGGTCTTTCAAAATGATGAAGGAGAACCACCATTTCAGAGCGATATTAGAATTGAAAGGAGGAGCAACCTTAAGTACCAATTTGGATCCAATTACATATCCCATATTTTTTCCACATGGGTAAGTAGGTTGGCAACCCAAATTAACTCTTCACAGTTACCCAAATTTAAAAGTACGTGTGAGAAACAATATTTCCATGCTTGAATTTAAAGTCGCTCAAATTGCCATTTGAGATGGATTCAATCCCATTTTATGTGGTGGAAAACTGACACAACAATGGATCATTGATTCATATTTGCAAGTTGAGGTAAATAATTAAAACTTCATCAAATATCAACAAGATAAAGTAAGGGGAGTACAGAATTGTGGATTAATGGATTATGTTGCTGAGGTTGCTACAACCAGAGAGCTGCCAGCTGGCAAAGCCATCATTTTACCATCTTCTTTCCAGGGATCTCCTCGCAATATGCGAGAAAGATACAATGATGCCATGGCTATTGTAACTAAATTTGGAAAACCAGATTTATTTATTACATTTACATGTAATCCACAATGGCCAGAGATTACACACACAATCTGCTAATTGGACAAACTGCTTCTGATAGACCAGATTTAGTGGCAAGAGTCTTTAAAATAAAATAAAATTAATTAATACGTGACATAACCATAACTCAGTTATTTGGCAAATGTCTGGCTTATGTTTATACCATTGAATTTAAAAAAAAGAGGCCTTCCACATGCACATATTCTTGTAATCCTTCAAGAGAAAGATAAATTGGATACTGGTGACAAAGAGGATTCAGTAATTATTGCTGAACTACCAGATTCAGGACTACATGGTAGACTATATGAGATTGTAACTCATCGTATGATTCATGGACCGTGTGGAGATATTAATCCACAGTCACCATGTATGGAAAATAGGAAATGTACTAAAGAATTTCCAAAAGATTATAGAGACAAAACTTATGCTAATTGTGATGGCTATCCATTATATAGAAGAAGAGAAGGACAAACTGCCATTATTCGTGGAAAAAAGGTAGACAACAGATATGTGGTACCATACAATCCACAATTACTTATGAAGTATAATGCACACATTAATGTGGAAGCTTGCACTTCTATAAAATCCATTAAATATGTCTACAAATATATTTACAAAGGCTATGATGCAGCTACTGTAGTGGTCACAAGTGCTGAAAATAATGAACACAGTGAATTAGTACATGATGAACTTGCATCTCATGTAGATGCTCACTATGTAAGTGAGCCAGAAGCAATGTGGCGTCTTCTAAAATTTGAAATGCACGATCGCTCACATGCAGTATATCGATTAGCTGTACATTTGCCACAAAGAAATTTAGTGTATTTCCATATTAGAAATGAAACAAATGCTTTGGCACAAAGTGAGCATCGCCAAACTACACTAGCTGCATGGTTTCAATTAAATTCTACTTACTTAGAGGCAAGGGAATTGTTATATATTGACATTCCATACCATTATGTTTTCCTTAATGGATTATGGCGAAAACGAAAAAGTTGTGGAAATAAAGTAATCCCAAGAATTTACACTGTAAGTCCAAGAGACCTTGAACATTTCTGCTTACGACTGCTACTTCTAAATGTTCCTGGTGCACAAAGTTTTGAACAGTTAAGAACTGTTAATGACATAGTTTATGAATCATTGCATTTAGCTGCGCGACACAAAAACTTCCTAGCTGATGATACAGAATGGGAAAGATGTCTAGAAGAAGCAGCACTATGTCAAATGCCACGGCAGATGAGGGAACAATTTGCATTCATTTGTATCTTCTCAAATGCTCCAAATGCATTAGCTTTGTGGGACAAATTTAAAACAAATATGGCTGAAGACTTTTTGCAATGATACAATGAGCCTATTGCACAATTAAAAGCATTAATTCAAATCCAAGAGGTGTTTCTAATTCATGGATTACATTGTGCAAGTTTTAATCTGCCAGATCCAGGTCTCATAGACGACATAAACTTTGAAGACTATGATACTCAACTCCAAAGAGAAAGAACAGAAGAAAGACTTGAAACGTTAAATACATTACAATTGCAAGCATTTAATGCAATCAAAAATGCCCTAGATGATGACATGCTCAAAGAGCGTTATTTCTATCTGGATGGACCTGGTGGATCAGGAAAATGTATCTATATAATTTATTAATGAGTTTTGTTCGAGCACAAGGTCAAATATTTCTCAAGATGCAAGAATCCAGAGGCTATTAAAGTTTCCATTAAAAACAACGAAAGTCAAGGTGATTTATTACATTATGGATGCATTTTTACAAAAAACATTGTCTACTATGAAGTATTATATAGGCAATGGTAAACGAGGAGGAGGGATTTGTCTGTCTGTTAAGCCTGAATTTAAGGCTATAGTCAGAGAAGATATTTATGGTGGACCTAGTGATAAAGTTGAATGTTTGTGGGTAGAGTTAAATAGCGGAGCAGCAAATTCCAAAAGAATATTAGTAGGAGTATGCTATAAACCCCCAAATATAGCTGAAAGTGAGGAAATACAATTATTGTTACAGATTGGAAATGCAGCTTAGCACGGGCAAGTTCTAATAATGGGAGATTTTAATTACCCTGAAATAAACTGGATAAATGAGACCAGCAGTTCAGCTAAGGGGAGCAGGTTCTTGAGTACACTCAGGGATCATTATCTGACCCAGGTTATACAGGAGCCTACTAGAAATGAAGCTATCTTAGATTTACTCATCACAAATAATATTGATATAGTATCAAATGTTGAAATAGGGCAACCTTTGGGAAACAGTGATCACAACACAGTCTCATTTGAGATTGAATTAAAAAAAACAAACATTTTAAGGGGCCAACAAAAACTCTTAATTTTAAATGGGCAGATTTTAACGGTCTAAGGGCAGCAATACAAAGTATAGACTGGGACAGAGAACTGATAGGTAAAAACGCTGAACATAAATGGACAACATTTAAATCCTTACTAAATATACATACACATCGGCATATACCGTGTGGGAATAAAAGTAAAAGGAGTAAATCACAAGCCATTGGCTTAACAATGATTTAAAGATCAAGATACGGAGTAAAAAACAGGCATTTAAATTATACAAACAAGAGGGGACAGAGACTGCTTTACGGGAATACAAAAAAATCAACAAGGCTTGCAAAAGCGCAATTAGACTGGCTAAAATAGAAAATGAAAAATTTATTGCAAAAGAGAGTAAGACTAACCCTAAAATATTTTTTAAGTATATTAATGGGAAGAAGGCGAGGAAGGAAGCTATAGGAAGATTAGAATGTGAAACAGGCTGTCTGAAAATTAGTGACCAGGAAAAGGCAGATGAGCTAAATAGGTTCTTTTCTTTGGTATACACAAGGGAGGTACAAGTGGTTGGGACACTGCAACATAATGGGGCTACACTACCTTTGCCAAATAATTGGTTAACACAGGAAGTAATCCAAAAGAGGTTGGAAAAAATAAATGTTAATAAAGCCCCGGGTCCTGATGGAATACATCCAAGGGTACTAAGGGAACTGGGTTCTGTAATAGCCAAACCATTATATTTAATTTTTCAAGATTCACTCAACACAGGGTCTCTACCAGATGACTGGAGAAAAGCTGATGTGATACCTATATTTAAAAAGGGAGCAAGAGCAAATCCGGGGAATTATAGACCAGTGAGCCTCACTTCTGTAGTGGGGAAGCTTTTAGAAGGGTTAATAAGGGATAATATACAAGAATATGTCCATTTGAACAGGATTATAAGTAGGAGTCAACATGGATTTATGAGGGATAGGTCATGTCAAACAAATCTAATTAGTTTCTATGAGGAGTTTAGTAGGAACCTGGATCAAGGCAACTCAGTGGATGTAGTCTTTTTGGATTTTGCAAAGGCTTTTGATACAGTGTCACATGGGAGACTATTGGGCAAACTAAGGGATACAGGAATTGCGATAAATATCTGCTCATGGATTGAGAGCTGGCTAAAAGACAGGAAGCAAAGGGTTGTTGTAAATGGAACATACTCTGATTGGACTAATGTGGTAAGTGGGGTTCCTCAGGGTTCAGTATCAGGTCCTCTCCTTTTTAACATATTTATTAATGACTTAGAGGTAGGATAGGAGTGTGGGGTCTCCATTTTCACTGATAACACAAAGTTGTGCAAGGTAATTAAATCAGATAATGATGTGCTTTCCCTCCAAGGGGATTTACATAAAATTGAGGAATGGGCATCTAAATGGCAGATGAAATTTAATATGAATAAATGGAAGGTTATGTATCTGGGAAGGAAAAATAGCCATGCAATTTATAATCTTAATGGAGCAAATCTAGGTGTATCAGATATTGAAAGGGATTTGGGAGTGCTTGTGGACAACCACCTAGGTAACAGTGCTCAAAGCCAAGCGGCAGCTGCAAAGGCAAATAAACTATTAGCATGTATTAAGAAGGGTATAGAAGCCAGGGAAGCAAATATAATTCTGCCACTATACAAATCTTTAGTACGCCCTCATTTGGAATATGGAGTACAATTTTGGGCACCACTTCATAAAAAGGACATTTTAGAGCTGGAAAAGGTACAGAGAAGGACAACAAAACTAATAAGGGGAATGGAGGGGCTAAGTTATGAAGAAAGACTAACCAAATTAAACTTATTTTCTCTAGAATAAAGGCGTCTAAGAGGAGATATGATTACCTTATATAAATACATCCAGGGTCAGTATAAAGATTTGTCAGGGGAGCTTTTTGTGCCAAGAGGTTTTCAACTGACAAGAGGACATCCCTTGAGGTTAGAAGTAAAAAGATTCCACCTCAAAGAAAGGAAAGGGTTCTTCACAGTAAGGGTGGTTAATCTGTGGAATTCTCTACCAGAGGAGGTGGTGACAGCGGATTCGATAGATAACTTTAAAAGGGGACTAGATTTATTTCTAATTAAAGAGGGAATTCAGGGTTATCATGGATAATTAGAGAGACAGTATTGATCCAAATTTTTTACATTTCCCTTTGAGACAATTGGCTAAGTCTCGCTTGTGTTTTTTTTTTTTTTTTTCTGTTTGCCTTCCTCTGGACTAATTAATAATAATAAAAAAAACAAAAAACATTAAATAATTGATTAATAATTAATTAACAACTAATGAATTAATAGTTAATCCGCATATTGCAGATCAGAGGAGATCTTAAAAGGTTGAACTTGATGGACTGAAAGTCTTTTTTCAACCTTAAATACTATGGGCCTCATTCTATTATCGGCCGCAGCCGTTGCGGGGCCGCAAGGACCGGCCGCAAGCTATTCGGCTATTCTATTCCCCTCCGGCCGGGGATTCCGGCAAACTTGCGGCCGGTGCCTTACTATCTCTTGCGGCCGCTCCGCCGGAGGAAATCCTTTGATCTAAAACGGCCGCAAGGAAATCGGCCGTAAGAAAATCCTATTTGCAATTCAATTGCTCCGGGAACCCTCTCTGCAAGGCTAAAACCGAGCCGCAGCTTACTTGCAGGAAAGAGGTCCCGCTACCACCAATTAAGCACGAAATATAGCCCAAATAAAGCCATCCTGCACTTTGAGAAGACTATAAAGTGATTTTCGGTGTTAGCAAAAATAGCACAAAATTCCCCTATACTCAAATCCGTAAAATATATATTTTTTAATATATGTCAAATATCCATGTAAAAAGTCCATAGGGCTTGGAGCACCTCAGACCCGCCCACGCCGCAGCCGGAAAATAAACAGTTAATTTAAACTCGGGTTTGGGCTGATGTGCAAGCTTGAGAGTGGGTTACTTTTAATCCTCATGTCCCCCAATATGATCCCTAGCATTTACAGAGCTTTACAGAGCTGTCTTGAATTTATTTTTGACTTTTTAGATTTCAGAGCTTACGGCCGGTTGCAAGATTTATGGCCGGCCGTAAGAGGAGATCCTTGCGGGGCCGTTTAATTGAATTGCGAGGTAACGGGACCCCCGCAAGGAATCGCAGCTTTACGGCCGGTTTACGGCCGATAATAGAATGAGGCCCTATGTAACTATGTAACTATGTAACTATAACTTTATTTCAACAACATATAACAATACAAGACATGGCACAGACCTAACAAAAAAATAATATACAGTATATGACAATTTCTGGCGAAAAAAATAAAAATAATAGAGTACAGTGGTTTAAGTTCGAGGACTAACTTTTAAGTCACTCCAGCTCTTTTTGGAGGACCACTATTTCAATAAGAAACTCTATAAAATGGCAAAAAACATAGAGAACAGTGGTTTTACTTCCAGGAAAAAATTAGATATCTCTGGGACTCTTTTACGAGGACCGCTATTTCACATAGGAAACTCTATGGGCCATTTTCACAAAATAATGTAATTTCTAGAACAAATGTACAACAAGAAACAAACAAAAATTAGAGAGAACAGTGGTTTCATTTCCAGAATGACATTTTATGTCACTCACACTCTTTTTAGAGCACCACTATTTCCATAAGAAACTCTATACAATGGCAAAAAACATAGAGAACAGTGCTTACACCCCGCAGACGAACTTTAATGTCTGGCGTTCTCTTTTTAGAGAACCACTATTTCATATAGGAAACTCTATGTGCCATTTTCGCAAATTACAACAATAACAACAAAATGTCAACCATCAAAAATCAACAACAAAATACCAAATTATAATTTTCTGCAAGTAGCCTTTTACTATGATTGGCCCCACAAAACACTTTGCTTGCATTTTACAACAATTACAGTTTAAATGTTACTTCATTATGTTACAGTTTCTAATGTTACTATTTTTTTGGAAAAAAGGCCCAAGTTGTTTAATTGCATATATTTCAAAGTTCATGTTAAGAGGAGGAGGAGCTTTTGTTATACAATTTAAATGTATCATTCAATGCAATGCAATTAATCCAGGAAGTAATCCGATCACCAGTTAATGGGGTCAGGAAGGAATTCCTTTTTTTCCCCCTTTGATACGATTGGCTAAGTTTCAAGGGTGGGTTTTACTGTTTGCCTTCCTCTGGATTCAATACATATTTAGTTTACCAGTTGTGAATTTACAAGTTGCATGTTACAAAACATTATGTCATGTTTACAATTCTCATTAATACAATGTTGACCTGTTCTTACATTAAAATGTTACTACTCTTAAAAAAAGATCACTTACCAGTTGGTACCCTACAAGTTGCATGTTAAAAAATAAACATCTTTTATATTATACGTGTACCACTTTATAGATAAGAAAAAGTTAAAAGTCTCAACTACGCATATTACGTGCAAAACAGAATTCAAAACATACATATTTAATGGCCGTCATTTTTTGAAGGGCAAGCCGCTAGTAAAAAATATATATACGACTGAGATCAAAAAGGAAAGTCCTTTTAGTCTCCAGATTAGAAAAGTGTAAGGGATCTGGCCTGTCATTTTAAATAGGTTTAAGCATTCAGGAAACTTGCTATATATGTACTATATGTTATATCAATAACTAATGATACAATGTTAGGATGCCCTTTATTCATGCAAAACACATTTGAAGACATTTTGAAGATCCTCTGCTCCAAAAAGAAAGGCGTTATTTTCAAACTATCACTAAGTGAAGATGCCTTTCCTATAGCCACATTAAATTCAAAGCCTGTAACCGCCATGGGACAACCGTAAAGCCTGCAGGTTTGAATTTCTGCTGCATTACAGAGCTATTACATGCAACCATGCCGCAACCAACAGGCCGGAGACGCAAGCTTGTAAATCATTCTTGCGCACGTTGCATGTACGGCCATGAACATGATCAATTAGTCAAGGAGCCAATGGTAAAAGAGATTGTCATCATTACGTCACTGAAAAATGGAGGTTAGATTTCAAACCCTTACGGGTTGCGATCGGACCCGCATTCCAGAAATAATACAATATTAATAAATATGAATTCAAGTCCATGCGATTTCCATTATATGTATTAATACATTGATTGCCGGGATCGATATAACACAGAAATTAAACATTAAAAAAGTATTTTATATTGCAGATTTGTGAGCTTAAGAATGTTGTGCTATTCATTTTAATACCTTACATTACTTTAATGTTAATTTTAAGTACAGTAGTGTGTTGATATTGGTATTTACAGTGCTACGGATAGGACTTTAACCCCCTTGCGGGTCCACTCTAGTACCCGTAGGCTGTTAGGCTCCATTTTTGGTTACAGGTTTGAACGCCAGTGGATTCGTACCTTGACAGAAGAAAGGATTTGCGGCAACGTACAGTAGGTCAGATTTCGACAACCCGTAAGGTTTTCCCGCCTGTAACCCGCAGATCATTTGCGGGTAGCTTTACGAAGCCAATTTAATAGCTGTAAATCTTGCGGGCTACGTTACGGCCTATGATTTTACACGCTCTCTCTCACAAAATGCTGTTTCCCCAACATTCTTTTTTAGCTTATGGTACCAAGATGGGCAGGACATAATAGAAGAGTCCACTGGAGAAGGAACTGGCAACCCACTCCAGTATCTTTGCCATGCAAACCTTATGGATTAGCACGACCAGACACAAGATGTGCCTGGTCTGCTGTGGTCCATAGGATGAATGACTAAACAAACACAATGCAAATGTTATAATCCGCTCAGCCTTTCAATATATTTGTAACACATATTCAACTAAAAAAACTATAGGCCCTACATCATCTTTCAGGAATATAAAATTGAGAGACATCACTGATGTTATTTTACAAAAATGTGGGTTTCAGATGTAATAAATATTAACAAAAAATTACAACTTTTATTATTTACCTTTTAAAATCCCAGCAAACAAAATCCCTGTTTAATGCCAAACAAAATAGGTAAAATTGAATGATTCCGCACTGTAGGAAAACAACATAAATACCAATAGTGAATCGTTTTAAAATCTTAAATAAAAAAACATGAACGTTTTTTGGATATGGCACGTAGCCCTATCCCGAAGAAGAACTATATTCTTGAGAATTACTTATATGGGTATCAACTGTCATAAATTTGGTTTAAGGCATATCTAAGTTTCCTGGGTTATGCATGCATCTGATAGAGTAGAACAAGTAGTGTATGCAAACATTTTTTTGCATGACAAAATACCAATTTAATCATTTAAAAATGTACCTTGAAGTTAGCAAAATGTCTTGTAATTTCTGACAGTTGAAAACTAGAGTAGACACTGCCTTGAAACCCAGGCTAATTCATTTTGTCCAATCAGGAGGAACCTCAGGCAACTGAAACATTTGTGTCATTATCTGGGGTTTCTGGCTGTGCTGCAAAGCAGCCTGGGATATGTAGGGAGGCAACAGCTTTGTCTGTGCTGATCTGTGGTGAGGGCAGAGCCAGCACAGACAGAGAGCAGAATGCAGCAGGAAGCACATCCCAGCATTGACTTCATGGCTAATATCAGCGCTCTCCTATTGACTGAGGAAGATGTGAATAATAAGTTAAAATTGACCCCCTAATGTTGCATGCTGATTGGATGGGGATCAAAGGCCTGTGTAGCCATGATCATTAGAGGGATTTTTAGATATTAATAAAAAAAATTATAAAATGTGCTGCAAATATAACTTATGTTTTTTACCGAAGGAGTGCATAAATGTGATAACCCATGAACCTTAGATATGCTTTTAAGCTTTAACTTGAAGTGTAATGTGAGTTTTGATACCTAAAACTGGTACAAAGTAGCATATATGATGAATGAATGATACCTCTAGTTTACAGTCTGGCTAGAATAGAAACAATTGCCAATATGAAACAACAAAGTAATAGATATTTTACATTTCCCAAATTTGTTATAGTATCAGGATAATTCTATTTAACAGTTTGATTGTTTCAAGTCTCCACATTACCAGCCAATAGTGGTTTATGTTGGCTTCAGAGTAGAAAAATGGTCATCAAAGAAAGGGGCCCAATTTAAAAAATGAAAACAGAGGGTCCCCACATATTGTTAGAGACCCAAACTATATGTGGGGACGCTGTTGAAAAAAGACATACAGCTAATTTTTAATTAGAAAAAAAACATTTTATTGCCTCTGCAGGACCCATGGAAGTTGTGTGTGATGGGTTGTCTTTACACGGAGAGCTATGGTTGCATCATTTGATGAAACATCCTACTTCTGGTCCAGTCAGGGGAAAGAGGTGTGGTGTCAACGTCAGTTTTATCCAGCTATTAAACAGAGGCTCTGGACTTCTTCCTATTCCCTTCTCTCCATAAACTACACCTGGTCATCATCCAGCACTCAGGATGTGATGTAATAAACACATACTGCATTCCTGTAGTTACTTGAAGAACAAGTGTCTTTCTTCTTGAACTGCAGTGGTTCTTAAAATATATCTGTTAGAGAAAAGATCAAAAGAGCCTTTGTATTTGGTGTAGGAGGAGGAGGGGTAAGAGGGTCAATAAAGCCATATGTGACAGAGTGAGGCAATAATGAGGTTGTTTCTCTACAAAGTTGTCAATTATAGTCATGCGTTAGAATGCAGTCTATGTGTCTGGTATCAAAGTAAACATTGGGCTTAGAAGATAAAATATTTTAAGGTCAAGCATGTAGACTACTCAGGTGACAAGACTATGTAATACCTGCATGTGTAATCACATTGCCTAGCATTATGATACCTTGTTTCTCCCATCCCCCTCCTTCTCATATTTCATGACTACCATCACCAACAAAATAGACAAAAGATCAAGTGAGTATTTGAGTCTACCGTAGGCATAGTAAACACAGCTGGAGTAGGCAAACATGATTTTCATATGTCCATTCAGACAATAAAAGAACATTGAATCTGAAGTAGAAAAGTGGGGGAAAGATTCAGAAAATTGAGATGTTACCTGCTGGAAGTCTTTTTTTTATATTATGCTTTTTTATAGTTGAATGGACAAAACATTCAACTGTAAAATGTCATCAGTATTGAGAGCTTGACCAATGTGCTGCAAATGTTCGGAAAGTAAGAGTGGTGAACTTAAGATTTTTTGTGCAAAAGTGTGACTTCTATGACTTTCCATTATTTCTGTTGTAGTATCAAGGTTACTAGGTCAGGGAATTCTGTTCATCTTCCTTAAGGATTAGCAATAAACTCAAAGTTGACTACATGATCAGCTGCAGACCACCCTTCTACTTCATACTGCTCATTCAGTCTATCTATTGACTCAAAGGCTATTCAGCATGCCCTAGACTACCAGGCTGACTGTCCTTGCTTGTAAGATCCATAGATTGTGGTCTGTCTTACATAATAAGTTATATAACAAAACCAGAGGGTGAATTTCATGACCATTTTCATGACCAATGTTTGGTTCCACTGCAAATCCACCTTGCTATTATCTCTATCCCCATGCTTTCACCCACCCCTGAATAGTGGAGCCAAAGATTCAAGTACCGTATATACTAGAGTATAAGCCGACCCGAGGATAAGCCGAGGCACCTATTTTACAATAAAATACTGGGAAAACTTAGTGACTCGAGTATAAGCCGAGGGTGGGAAATGTGCTGCCCCCTGTGTCCCTCATGTGCTCTCTGTGTCCCCCTCTTGTGTGCCCTCTGTGCCCCTTTCTTATGTCCCCCCTCTCTCTCCCCTGTGTCTATTTACCCCTCACACTCCCCTGTGTCTTTGCCCCCTCTCCCTCCCCTTTGTCTCTTTTCCTCCTCTCCCTCCCCTATGTCTCTCCCCCTCCCTCCCCTGTGTCTCTTCCCCCCCTCTCCCTTCCCTGTGTCTCTTTCCCCTTCTCCCTCGTGTCTCTTTCCCTCCCCCTTATCATCCTCCTCATCCTCCCTCCTCAACAGCCCTCCTCATCCTCCCTTCTCATCCTCAACCCCCTCCTCATCCTCCCTCCTTATCCTTCCTCCTCATCCTCTTTCCTCAACCTCCCTCCTCAATCCCCTCCTCAACCCCCTCCTCAACCTCCCTTCTCAACCTCCCTCCTCAACCCCCCTTCTCAACCCCCCTCCTCATCCTCAAACCCCCTCCTCAACCCCCCTCCTCATCCTCAACCCCCTCCTTAACCTCTCTCCTCAACCCCCCTCTAAAGAAGGCACAAATGCAATACAATTCCGATCCAAGTGGGTCAACAGGTAGCTTGGTGCAAAAGTTGGCGGTCCCTACTCCAAAGTGTTTACAATCTAGAAGGTAAAAGTGGGGTGTGAGACAAAGAGGTGGTAGATGCAAGTTGGCAGTGAATAAGGCAGTATGTCTGAAACTGTATGAAAATGAGGCTGATCAAAGGCAGGTATGCGCGACTTATAAAATACACAACCCCAAAGACAGTATAATGCCAGGCACGCCGGACTTTGAAAATAAAACCAACACTAGTCAGTGAGTACCATACAAACATTCAGCAGACACATACAAGAGAAAAACACAGGGAAGGGACAGGGGGGAGATGCTTGCACAAAACTTGCAGGTTAATGAACCCTGCAATGAGCGGCCCGTAAAGAAATCGCTCAATGCGGGGCTCGTGGTGAGCGCCAAAGATGCTCAGCAAAGTACTCATGTGATCTGGTGGTGTGGTCTGTTTATAGTTATATTATGTTATATTATGTAATGTTAATTACTGTATGTTATGTTATGTTATGGTAATTACTGTATGTTATGTTGCTTGCCTATGTGTGATTGACTTGTGATGTGTGATTCTGTATGCTGCATGTTTGGTTCATTAAGTGTTAAATATTTTAGAATGTTGTGTTGTCAGGCTGTAACTGTCACTGAGTTAAGCAGTTAGGCAGTTGAGAGGTTCAGTTGACATTCAGAGTTGGTGTCTCTGAGGAAAATCACGTTCTGAATGCAGTCTATGAAGTTTCCACAGAAATATAAACAGTTTCTGTTATTTTTCTAATGCTGAGCCGGAGTCCATATTTTTTAAATACTGCATTTGAGAAGGACATTTTAGAGACATCTGCTGTCTTGGTGAAGATATATAAAGAACCATGTGTATCTGCTGGGTAGGTTTAGCCATAACAGCCTTATCAAGCTCGACTGAAGAAAGCAGATAACCACACTAGTCATATATATATAGTTGTGGTAGTTACGAATTGTCGGTCCCACCATGTTAAAAGTTATAAGCGCTCATCTGCAGACCCGCACAACTTTGCTGTAATGAAAGCCGAGGCAGGCTCATCGTGAGGCCCGCAAGACTTTGAAAATGGCCCACGATGCCAGGCCCACAATAAGCGCCAAAACAGATACATAGAAGGGAGGGGGGGAAACAGACACATGGGTCAGAGAGTGGGGAGAGGCTCGAAATGAGCACCAAAGGCTCATACCATGTTTGGTATGAATGCCCAGTTCTTCACCAATTTTGGGAAAAGTTAATATATATCTTTACTAGCGACTCTCCAGTCAAAAAATGACGGTCAATAAAACTGTAAGGCTGGCAATGCTGTTTGGCACACAATGTAAGGCTTTTAGTCCTCTGAGCACCTTCGGCGCTCATTGCTAACATAAACATTGCTAAACTACCCTACCTCTACACTAACCTATTAACACCTTCACTACCTACCTACACTACCTACCCCCTAATACCCCTACCAATTACAGAACATAATAGAACCTAAGTCACAAAAAAATAATAAAACCTAAGTCACATAAAATAAAACAGCCTAATACACCGAAAATAAAAAAAGCTACATTACAGAAAATAAAAAAATCTTCATTATAAAAAATAAAAATATCTACAATACAGTTAATAAAAAAAAAATACAATACAATACAAATCAAATAAAATACAACACCTCTTATCTAAAATATATTAAATACTATGTAAAATACACACATACCCCACTATCTAAAATACATGAAATTCTATCTAACATACATACTGTACATACCCCACTATCTAAAATACAATAAATCCTATCTAAAATACACACATACCCTCCTATCTATCTAACCCCCCCCCCCCTATTTAACATACAATAAATCCTACCTCCATATACAAACCTTAATTCTAACCTAAAATAAAATAATTAAGAATACCTACCTTTGATCAGATCACCAACCTATTGAAAAAAAAAAAAAAAAAATTAGTACAACACATTTACATACAATAACCCTCCTCCGCCCACCCCCACCTCCTGCCCCTTCCTCTCTCACTGCTGATGACTTTGCCAGCCATTTTAAAAATAAAATCGATACCATCCGAAATGAGCTCTCCTCCCAGCTTGGCCCTACCCCACCACCCTCTCCCCAAACCGACAACACCCAGCCCTTGCCCTTACCCAATCCCACCTCCACTATGGACTCCTTTGACCCTGTAACCGAGGATGAAGTATCTACTTTACTATCAACCTCTCACCTTACCACATGTCCTCATGATCCTATTCCATCACAGCTAATCCCTCCCCTATCCACCACACTTATCCCAGCTCTCACACATCTATTCAACCTCTCCCTAAACACTGGCAAGTTTCCATCCTCCTTAAAACATGCCACAGTTACACCCATTCTCAAGAAGCCCTCTTCTGACCCAGCTTCTGCCTCCAACTATCGCCCTATCTCACTACTTCCCCTTGCGTCTAAACTCCTTGAGCGGCTTGTTTACAATCGCCTCACTCAATTTATTTCCTCCAATTCCCTACTTGACCCCTTCCAATCTGGCTTCCGGTCCCAACACTCTACAAAAACAGCCCTTACAAAAGTCACTAATGACTTGCTAACCGCCAAATCAAAGGGTCACTACTCTATTCTAATTCTCCTGGAACTCTCTGCTGCCTTCGATACAGTTGACCACCCTCTTCTAATCCAAACTCTCCGCTCTTTTGGCATCCAGGACACAGCTCTTTCATGGTTCACATCCTATCTTAAAGATCGTACATTTAGTGTCTCCTTCTCTGGCACCTCTTCTTCACCTCTCCCTCTGTCTGTTGGCGTTCCCCAAGGTTCTGTCCTAGGCCCCCTCCTCTTCTCCATCTACACCTCCTCCCTTGGCACCCTTATAAAATTCTTTGGATTTCAGTATCATCTCTATGCAGATGATACTCAAATCTACCTCTCTGCACCTGATCTATCCCCCTTTCTTTTAGCTCGTTTCCAACTGCCTCTCTAGCATATCCTTATGGATGTCCACCCGTCAACTCAAACTCAACATGTCTAAAACTGAACTTCTAATCTTTCCACCCTCTACTACAGCTTCCACACCTCAAATATCTCTCACTGTTGACAACACCATCATCGCCCCTACCTCCCAGGCCCGTTGTCTTGGGGTTCTACTGGATCCCGCCCTCTCTTTTATTCCTCACATCCAAGCAATAACAAAATCATGTCAGTTTCACCTAAAAAACATCTCCAAAATTCGTCATTATCTTACAGAAGACACAGCTAAAATTCTAATTCACTCTCTCATCATCTCTCGACTCGACTACTGCAATTCCCTCCTTGCTGGCCTCCCCATCTCTCGTCTGTCTCCCCTCCAATCCATAATGAACGCCTCTGCTAGACTCATCTTCAATACCAAACGATCAGTGTCTGCAGACCCTCTCTGTCAATCACTCCACTGGCTTCCCATAGCTTCCTGAATCAAATTTAAAATCATGACCCTAACACATAAAGCCCTCAACAACAGTGCACCCCCTTATATCTCTGCTCTTGTTTCAAAATACTCTCCCAACCGGCCCCTTCGTTCTGCTAACGACCTTCTTCTTTCCTCCTCTCTAATCACCTCCTCTCCCTCCCGTCTTCAAGACTTTTCTCGTGCTTCCCCATCCATTTGGAACTCCTTGCCCCGCTCCATTAGATTATCTTCCTGCCTCAAAACCTTTAAGAAATTATTAAAAACACACCTGTTTAAAAAATCTTATCATCTTCAGCCTTAACATGTACAACTGAACATTCCACAGCTTAACAACACTCACACCCACAATCTACAGTACAACACACAGACCCCTCCACTTTACTGAACCAATTGCTTTCAATTGTATTTGTCACCCTCTTGTATCACACCTAAACCCATAGGGCCTCATTCTATTAGCGGCCGTAAATCGGCCGTAAGGCTGCGATTCCTTGCGGGGGTTCAGTTAACTCGCGATTCTATTATACGGCCCCGCAAGGATCTCCTTTTACGGCCGGCCGCATATCTTGGAACCGGCCGTAATCTGTGAAATATAAAAACACAAAAATAAATTCAAGCCTGCACTGTACAGCTCTGTAAATGCTAGGGATCATATTGGGGGACATGAGGATTAAAAGGAACCCACTCTCAAGCTTGCACATCTGCCCAAACCCGAGTTCAAATTAACTGTTTATTTGCCGGCTGCGGCGTGGGTGTGTCTGAGGTGCTCCAAGCACTCTGGACTTTTTACATGGATATTTTACGGATATTAAAAATTAAATATTTTACGGATTTGAGTACAGGATAATTATGTGCTATTTTTTCTAACACCTAAAATCCCTTTATAGTCTTCTCAAAGTGCAGGATGGCTTTATTTGAGCTATTTTATGTGCTTAATTGGTGCTAGCGAGACCTCTTTCCTGCAAGTAAGCTGCGGCTCGTTTTTAGCCTTGCAGAGAGGTTTCCCGGAGCAATTGAATAGCAAAACTCTTGCGGCCGTTTTAGATCAAAGGCTTTCCTCTGGCGCGAGCGGCCGCAAGAGATAGCAAGGCACCGGCCGCAAGCCTGCCGGAGCCTCCGGCCATAAGGGAATAGAATAGCCGAATAGCTTGCGGCCGGTCCTTGCGGCCCCGCAACGGCTGCGGCCGCTAATAGAATGAGGCCCTTAGATTGTAAGTTTGCGAGTTTTCAATCTTGTGTCAGTGCCTTGGAAACAAGCTCTATGTACATTTGATTTTATGCTCAAAAACAGGGCCCTCCATTCTTTACAAGGTGTTTAATTTGTTTTCTGCTATGTACTCAACCCCTGTACAGCGCTACGGAATATGTTGGCGCGATATAAATAAAGATAATAATAATAATAATAATATTAATAATAAAGGGAGTAATTGGCTGAAAGCATCTGCTCCTTCTGATTG
This sequence comes from Discoglossus pictus, assembly GCA_027410445.1. Taxonomy (NCBI): domain Eukaryota; kingdom Metazoa; phylum Chordata; class Amphibia; order Anura; family Alytidae; genus Discoglossus; species Discoglossus pictus. Next base: position 368,596,686 of record CM050167.1, read on the forward strand.
GCTGTTGTCACTGTCAATGAGATTACATGGAAAATAAGAAGGATGGGGAGGACATGCTGGAAAGGTGAGTAGAATATTTAGAATGTTTATTTATTTTATGTAAATGTGTTGTACTAATTTTTTTCCCCCTAGGTTGGTGATCTGAAGGGACATCTGCAAAGATAAGTGGTCCAAATTATTTTGTTTTAGGTTAGAATTAGGCTTTGTATTTGGAGATAGGATTTATTGTATGTTAAATAGGGGGTATGTATTTTAGATAGATAGGGGGGTATGTGTGTATTTTAGAAATTAATTTATTGTATTTTAGATAGTGGGGTATGTATGTATGTTAGATAGTATTTAATGTATTTTAGATAGTGTGCGATGTGTGTATTTTGATAGGATTTCATGTATTTTAAATAGTGGGGTAGGTTTTATTATTTTTTGTAATTAGTGTGGTGGGCGGTTTATTAGGGGGAAGGTAGGTATTGTAGGTAAGTAGTGTATGTGTTAATAGGTTAGTGTAGAGGGGGGTTAATTTAGATTTAATGGTTTATTGGGAGGTATAGTGCAGTGTAGTGTTTGTACTTAGTGTCTTGAGGGTCATTGAGGACCGCCATGGCACTAATGTGGTTAATGTTAGGGTTGTAACTGCCCCATAAGGGTCTTTATATACCCTTATGGGACTGATGGGGTTAAATAGAGGCTTATGAGGGTCTGTATTGACCCCCATTAGTGACAGGGTTAATTAAGGGCTTATGGGGGTCTGTGTTGACCCCCATGAATGACAGGGTTAATTAAGGGATTATGGGGGTCTGTATTGACCCCCATGAGTGACAGAGTTAATTAATGGATTATGGTGGTCTTTATTGACTCCCATGAGTGACAGGGTTAATTATTGGCTTATGGTGGTTCGTATTGACCCCGATGAGTGACTGGGTTAATTAATAGATTATGGAGATCTGTATTGACCCCCATGAGTGACAGGGTTAATGAAGGACTTATGGGGGTCTGTATTGACCCCCATGAGTGACAGGGTTAATTATTGGCTTATGAGGGTCTGTATTGACCCACACGAGTGACATGGTTAATTAAGGGCTTATGGGGGTCTGTATTGACCCCCATGAGCGACAGGGTTAATGAAGGGCTTATGGGGGTCTGTATTGACTCCCATGAGTGACAGGGTTAATTAAGGGGTTATGGCGGTCTCCATTGACCCCTATGAGTGAAAGGGTTAATTAAGGGCTTATGGGGGTCTGTATTGACCCCCATGAGTGACAGGGTTAATTAATGGATTATGGGAATCTGTATTGACCCCATGAGTGACAGGGTTAATGAAGGACTTATGGGGTCTGTATTAACCCCCATGAGTGACAGGGTTAATTATTGGCTTATGAGGGTCTGTATTGACCCACACGAGTGACATGGTTAATTAAGGGCTTATGGGGGTATGTATTGACCCCCATGAGTGACAGGGTTAATGAAGGGCTTATGGGGGTCTGTATTGACCCCCATGAGTGACAGGGTTAATTACGGGCTTATGGGGGTCTGGTTAATTAATGGATTATGGGGATCTGTATTGTCCCCCATGAGTGACAGGGTTAATGAAGGACTTATGGGGGTCTGTATTGACCCCCATGAATGACATGGTTAATTAAGGGATTATGGGGGTCTGTATTGACCCCCATGAGTGACAGAGTTAATTAATGGATTATGGGGGTCTTTATTGACTGCCATGAGTAACAGGGTTAATTATTGGCTTATGGCGGTCCGTATTGACCCCGATGAGTGACAGGGTTAATTAAGGGCTGATGAGGGTCTGTATTGACCCCCATGAGTGACAGGGTTAATAAAGGGCTTATGGGGGTCTGTATTGACCCCCATGATTGACAGGTTTAATTAAGGGGTTATGGGGGTCTTCATTGACCCCCATGAGTAAAAGGGTTAATTAAGGGCTTATGGGGGTCTGTATTGACCACCATGAGTGACAGGGTTAATGAAGGGCTTATGGGGGTCTGTATTGACCCCCATAAGTGACAGGGTTAATTAAGGGCTGATGAGGGTCTGTATTGACCCCCATGAGTGACAGGGTTAATAAAGGGATTATGGGGGTCTGTATTGACCCCCATGAGTGACATGGTTATTTAGGGGGTCATGAGGCTTTGTATAGAGCCCCATGAGTGACAGGGTTAATTTTTATTTATTGTGGGTCCTTTAAAGACTTTTATGGTCCTTTAAGGACCCGCAAGGCAGGACATTTGAATTTTGATTTCAGTGGGGGTCCCCGATCACATGTGAGTAGTGTATGTGTTAATAGGTTAGTGTAGAGGGGGGTTAATTTAGATTTAATGGTTTATTGGGGGGTATAGTGCAGTGTAGTGTTTGTAATTAGTGTCATGAGGGTCATTGAGGACCGCCATGGCACTTATGTGGTTAATGGTAGGGTTGTAACTGCCCCATAAGGCTCTTTATATACCCTTATGGGACTGATGGGGTAAATATGATGGTCTGTATTGACCCCCATGAGTGACAGGGTTAATTAAGGGCTTATGGGGTCTGTATTGACCCCTATGAGTGACAGTGTTAATTAAGGGCTTATGGGGGTCTGTATTGACCCCCATGAATGACAGGGTTAATTAAGGGATTATGGGGGTCTGGATTGACCCCCATGAGTGACAGAATTAATTAATGGATTATGGGGGTCTTTATTGACTCCCATGAGTGACAGGGTTAATTATTGGCTTATGGCAGCCCGTATTGACCCCGATGAGTGACTGGGTTAATGAAGGGCTTATGGGGGTCTTTATTGACTTCCATGAGTGACAGGGTTAATTATTGGCTTATGGCGGCCGTATTGACTCCCATGAGTGAAAGGGTTAATTAAGGGCTTATGGGGTTCTGTATTGACCCCCATGAGTGACAGGGTTAAGTAATGGATTATGAGGATCTGTATTGACCCCCATGAGTGACAGGCTTAATGAAGGACTTATGGGGGTCTTAATTGACAGGGTTAATTAAGGGGTTATGGGGGTCTTCATTGACCCCATGAATGAAAGGATTAATTAAGGGCTTATGGGGGTCTGTATTGATCCCCATGAGTGACAGGGTTAATTAAGGGCTGATGAGGGTCTGTATTGACACCTTGAGTGACAGGGTTAATAAAGGGATTATGGGGGTCTTCATTGACCCCCATGAGTGAATGGGTTAATTAAGAGCTTATGGGGGTCTGTATTGACCCCCATGAGTGACAGGGTTAATTAATGGATTATGGGAATCTGTATTGACCCCATGAGTGACAGGGTTAATTAAGGGCTTATGGGGGTCTGTATTGACCCCCATAAGTGACAGGGTTAATTAAGGGCTGATGAGGGTCTGTATTGACCCCCATGAGTGACAAGGTTAATAAAGGGATTATGGGGGTCTGTATTGACCCCCATGAGAGACATGGTTATTTAGGGGCTCATGGGGCTTTGCATAGAGCCCCATTAGTGACAGCACATGCGATCGGTGACCCCCACTGCAAGGGTTCATGTGGGGTTAATGTGGGGACCCTCGGGGGGTCCAAATGGTGACCCCAGCACTGGGGGGGTTAATGTTAGATGCCGGTGGGGGTACTTACAGTTCCCCCACTGCCGCCCTTAAGTGTTTGTGAGCCGCAACAGGGAATTTAGAGCTTTTAAATGCACGGGGGGGGGGGGGGGACCCCAGCATGGGCTTAATGTGGGCACAGTTTGGGGGTCCGATTGGGCCCCAGCTGCAAAGGGTTAATTTGGGGTATAAAGCGTATCTCGGATCTCTTGGGAAAGTTGTACATATTTAGCAGTGTTTTTCATGGTCCTGGGTCGAAGAGCCTCGGCTTCGGAGTTACAATCTTGAAAAAAATGGAGGGAGAGGGGGGAAAGAGACACAGGGGAGGGAAAGAGGGGGAAGAGACAAAGGGGAGGGTGAGGGGTGGAAGAGACACAGGGGGGGTGAGAGGGGGAGAGACAAAGGGGAGGGAGAGTGGGAAGAGAAACAGGGAAGGGAGAGAGGGGGAAGAGACAAAGGGGAGGGTGAGGGGGTAAAGAGACAGAGGGGAGGGAGAGATGGGTAAGAGATAAAGGGGAGGAAGAGGGGGTAAAGAAACACAGGGAAGCAAGAGGGGGAAAGATACACAGGGAGTGGTGGAAGAGACATGGGGGGAGATAAAAATTAAATATTATCCCGTCATTTGTGACGGGATGCCTGCAATGAGCGCCAAAGGCTGAAGGCGCTCATTGCAAGGCTCACAGAGAGGAGAGAGAAGGAGAGAAGAGGGGGGAGAGTACACAGAAGAGGGAAAGGAGAGAGGTAGAAGCCGGCTCATTGCGAGGCGCGCAAGGTAGAGGGAGGGAAAGGCTCAGAATGGCTTCCGAGTTATGGGCTTGACAAAAGAATGTTGGTGGTTAAAACCTCAAGGCTCGAAGGAAAGGATAGAGAGAGAAACCGTGCATAGCGAGGCTTGCATTGCCCGGTTTTGCTTCTCACGGCGAGGCTTGCAATGTGTGACAAACAACAGCATTGCGACGCTTCAAATTTTTATGCCGTAATTTTTGATGGGCAAGTCGCTAGTAATTAATAAAACTCTGGAATATGATTTCTAAGAGTTTGGTGTAATTAAAGTTCCTGCATTCAAATGAAAAAGATGGGATTCTATTATAAATAATACACCTATACAATTTAATGCACTTTAGCCTAGATTTTTTCTATATTTTAGCTCTGTATAAGTTTGGCCCAAGACTTAGTCAAGTTGTTTTGTTCTGTCTTTTATGGATTGAAACAGGAATTTATACTTTTGAATTGTTGCTATGGTTGATTGACAAAGTAATAATTACAGTCTGATTGTCATTCCTGTCTTTATTGTATTGTTTTAAAAAACAAATAAAAACATATAAAAAAATCCCAAAGAAACAAACAAAGTTGAAAACTTGCAAGCGTACAAATACAGGGTTTGAGCAGGGCGGGGAAGAACTGTTGGACAAATCCCTCCCAGATTATATGAATAGGGGACACAAAAAATAGCAAATTTATATCAAGACATTTCAGACTATTTCATGATAAACAAGTAGATAGTCTGCAAGTATGTGTCATAGACAGTGTCCATTTAGGACCTTGCAAAGGTGATACTGACAGACACCTTTTGGAGAGAGTCAATGGATCTATTACTTAAAATCCCAATGGCCTTAACAAAGGTTTTTCCTGCTCAGCATTTATTTCATATTTAGGCCTAATTGACCAGTTATTGTTGGTAGACATTGTCCATCATCCATCATAATATGAGCCACCACCATAGTCATACTATATACTGTATGACAATACTGTTCAGCTGTTCATTTATTTACATTCAGTTCAGCATAGAGTATGTGTCATAGATAATGTTCAGTGGGGACCTTACAGAAGGGATACTGTTAGATGTCTCTCTTTTAGAAAGAATCAATGGATTAACTTTCTACATCCTCTATAAAAACAGTGACACAGAGATTTTTCTTATTTACCATTTATTTAATATGTAGGTCTGATTGACCAGGTTTTATTGGTGGACACTTGTCCATTTTAGTGTGAGCCACATTTATAGTCATATACAGTGTGGGAAAAAGTATCTGATCCCTTGCTGATTTTGAAAGTTTGTCCACTGACAAAGAAATGATCAGTCTATAATTTTAATGGCAGGTGTATTTTAACATTGTATTTTTGACAGAATAACAAAAAAAACAAACAAGAAAAACGCATGTCAAAAAAGTTATAAATTGATTAGCAGGTCAATGAGGGAAATAAGTAGTTGACCAGGGGCGGCCCGTCCATTGGGGCGTCAGGGCAAACGCCCCCCCAAATATTTTCTTCACCCTGCAATAAGAAAAACACAACAATGTATTAGTATAACCCAAAAACAAATAAATATAAGGTGTACATCATCATTTCAAGTCTCAATAGTATTAAAAATGAAGTAAAGTTAGTAAAGGGACACTGTCACTTTAAAATAACCCTTGCGCTACATTAACTAATGCTGTGTATCTATATAGCCCCCTGCCTGCACCCTGTGTGATCAAATTACAATAGTTATACTGTGTACACTAACCTTAGACTCTTCTCTCTCTTCAATGAGTCCTGGCCTGGCCCCCTGACCGTTAATGCATGCCGCCCACCATCACAGTGATGATATGCATGGGCGGTCATAAATGTATCAATTAATAACTGACAGTCTTCCATCATTGACCAATCAATGATGGAAGGCTATCCAGTTACTAAGTGATCAATCTAAACCCACCCAGACCGTTAGCCCTGAGCGCCCGCCAGCAAATAGGGCCTCGAGTTATCATTTTGATTGACTGATACAGTCAATAAAACCACCAGTTGCCTGTCCCTTCCCCCTTTCTGTTTCCTGACCCTGGTCACGCTGAGACTGAGAGACCTCCCTGGCTGAATCTACTCACATCTGCTCTGCCTGCCTAACACAGTAAGTCTACCTGCCTGGCACCTGCCCTGCCCCTGCCCCTGGCCAAACCAACACCCCTAGTAGCCCCTAATAAAAGTTAGGGGTGACCAGTTACCCCCAGTCCCCCACTATGCCTGCCTGGCCTGCCAGTGCCACCTACCCAGCCACCCACCAACTACCACCGACGACCCCAGCCATCACCCCCATGTGGCCTGTGCCACCCCCGATCAGGCCTGCCCTATGCTAGCTATGCCATCATGCCACCGCCGGATTACCCCGATCACGGGATCGGGGTAGTCGAGTGGTGAGCGGGGTGGCACAGGCCCACATGGGGGTGATCGGATCACCCCCTTGATGAGGCCTGTGCCACCCCTGATGACCTCCATGTCGCCGCCCTATGCCACCCCCGAGGCCCGATCACCACCACCCTGATGCGGCCTATGCTAGCACCGCCCGATTACCCCGGGTATTCGGGCAGTGAGCGGGGTTGACCAGGCCACATGGGGGTGGATGTTCACCCCCATGAGGCCTGTGCCACCCCTGATCGTGGCCTACGCGGTCCGATGGGCGACCGATGGGCGCCTGAGCGTGACCGACCCCACCCTGGATGAACCAACTACCTACCCCCCCCCCCTATTTTTATTCCATTTTTAGAAGTAACAGGCATGTATATGTGCCTGTCACTTTTAAAGATAAAATAAAAATAAGGGAAGGGAAAAAAAAAATACAGTAAAAACATTATTATTACAAGTAAACAGTAAGCAAACACATTGTTAGTACAGTTAATAACACAACACATTTTATACAAAAATAAACAGCTTTAAACAAACATTAATAAAAAATAAAATAAACAACAGCACATACTTACCTGTAAAATTGACCCCTCCAGCGTTGGCCTTCTGTCCTCTGGATATAGTCATGAAAAATAAATAATCCAATGTTGATTGAAGCCCATGTCAAATAATCCAATGTTGATTGAAGCCAATGGTCAAATAAAATAATCCAATGTTGATTGAAGCCAATGGTCAAAATAAAATAATCCAATGTTGATTGAAGCCAATGGTCAAAATAATCCAATGTTGATTGAAGCCAATGGTCAAATAATCCAATGTTGATTGAAGCCATTGTCCATCCATCCATTCTGGCCCATTGAAAGAGGCCTCCACAAAAAAAAAAACGACGCTCTAAAAAAAAAAAACCAACAAACTAAAAGAGCTCCTCCTACAAGGAGCCCCTCCCGCGATTAATTGTTTTTTTCCCACGGTCTGCTATATATACTAATTTTTGAAGGACTCTGATTGGCTGAAATTTTTGATTGACATCGATTTCAACCAATGAGAGTCTTTAAAAAATTAGCAAATCAGCAAGCAGGTATGGAAGCCTGTAAGGGTAAAAAAGGTTAGTGTGAACTTGTTTGACCCTGTATGTATTATACATATTACAGGGCTATTTTATGTGATATACATGTTACAGGATAATATCCTGTAACATGTATAGCCAAAAAATAGCACTGTAATATGTATAAAAAATAATGTGTAATAGAAATGCATGAACAATATAATATAACAAGTAATAAAGAACATCAATTAATCAAATAATAAATATCAATTAATATATATTGTTGTATGTATATGTTTATGTATATTTATGTGTATTTTTTATGCGTATATATATATATATATACAGTGGCGGCTGGTGACTTTTCAAGTTGGAGGGGCGACAGGGCGAAACATAGCCACTCCCCCTTTTTCAAACCACACCCATTTTTATAACTCCTCCCCCTGACGTCATAATGACCTTTATAAGCCCCGCCCAATGACCTTATGCTTGTAAAGCCCATTGAAATACATGATCTGCAATGCAGAAATGTCAAGAAGTAAAGTAACAATGTGTTAAATTCATTGGTATACAATATAGATTGAAAAAACTCATGTGACAAGACTACAGCAATATCATAATTGCACCTATACGTATTAACAGAAAAATTAAAGGAGTGACACCTACCATTAGTCGGCTCTTCTTCTCAGGGTATTCACGTTCATTAAGTTGACCAATGAAAACCTTAAAAACCTTAAATAACAAATTGGGACCATATAGGCCCCAACCGCACCTTAAAAACCTTAAATAACAAATTGGGACCATATAGGCCCCAACCGCACTTTAAAAACCTTAAATAACAAATTGGGACCATATAGGCCCCAACCGCACCTTAAAAACCTTAAATAACAAATTGGGACCATATAGGCCCCAACCGCACCTTAAAAACCTTAAATAACAAATTGGGACCATATAGGCCCCAACCGCACCTTAAAAACCTTAAATAACAAATTGGGACCATATAGGCCCCAACCGCACCTTAAAAACCTTAAATAACAAATTGGGACCATATAGGCCCCAACCGCACCTTAAAAACCTTAAATAACAAATTGGGACCATATAGGCCCCAACCGCACCTTAAAAACCTTAAATAACAAATTGGGACCATATAGGCCCCAACCGTACCTTAAAAACCTTAAATAACAAATTGGGACCATATAGGCCCCAACCGTACCTTAAAAACCTTAAATAACATATAGGCCCAAAAAAAAAAAAAAAAAAAAATATATATATATATATATATATATATATATATATATATATATATATATATATATATATATAAAAATTGATATCAATATATCACAATAAATAAATATATATATATATATATATATATATAAAAATTGATATCAATATATCACAATAAATAAATATATATATATATATATATATATATATATATATATATCAAATTGATATATATATATATATATATATATATATATATATTTATTTATTGTGATATATTGATATTAATTTTTATATATATATATATATATATATATATCCAAATATATATATATATATATATATATATAAAAAATTACACATAAATATACATAAACATATACATACAACAATATATATTAATTGATATTTATTATTTGATTAATTGATGTTCTTTATTACATGGTATATTATATTGTTCATGCATTTCTATTACACTTTATTTGTTATACATATTACAGTGCTATTTTTTGGCTATACATGTTACAGGATATTATCCTGTAACATGTATATCACATAAAATAGCCCTGTAATATGTATAATACATACAGGGTCAAACAAGTTCACACTAACCTTTTTTACCCTTACAGGCTTCCATACCTGCTTGCTGATTTGCTAATTTTTTGAAGACTCTCATTGGTTGAAATCGATGTCAATCAAAAATTTCAGCCAATCAGAGTCCTTCAAAAATTAGTATATATAGCAGACCGTGGGAAAAAAACAATTAATCGCGGGAGGGGCTCCTCGTAGGAGGAGCTCTTTTAGTGTGTTTTTTTTTTTTTTTTAGAGCGTCGTTTTTTTTTTGTGGAGGCCTCTTTCAATGGGCCAGAATGGATGGATGGACAATGGCTTCAATCAAGATTGGATTATTTTTGATCATTGGCTTCAATCAACATGGATTATTTTATTTTTGATCATTGGCTTCAATCAACATGGATTATTTTATTTTTGACCATTGGCTTCAATCAACATGGATTATTTTATTTTGACCATTGGCTTCAATCAACATGGATTATTTTATTTGACCATTGGCTTCAATCAACATGGATTATTTATTTTTCATGACTATATCCAGAGAGGACAGAAGGCCAACGCTGGAGGGGTCAATTTTACAGGTAAGTATGTGCTGTTGTTTATTTTATTTTATTTTTAATGTTTGTTTAAAGCTGTTTATTTTTGTATAAAATGTGTTACTAACTGTACTAACGTGTTAGCTTACTGTTTAATTGTAATAATGTTTTTACTTTTTACTGTATTTTTTTTCCCCTTCCCTTATTTTTATTTTATCTTTAGAAGTGACAGGCACATATACATGCCTGTTACTTCTAAAAATGGAATAAAAATAGGGGGGGGGGTAGGTAGTTTGTTCATCCAGGGTGGGGTCGGGTCACGGTCAGGTGCCCATCGGTCGCCCATAGGCCACGACCAGGGGTGGCACAGGCCTCATGGGGGTGAACATCCACCCGCATGTGGCCTGGTCAACCCCGCTCACTGCCCGAATACCCGGGGTAGCATAGGCCGCATCGGGGTGGTGCCGGGGGCCCGGTGGTGATCGGGCCTCGGGGGTGGCATACATGGAGGTCATCAGGGGTGGCACAGGCCTCATCAAGGGGGTGATCCGATCACCCCCATGTGGGCCTGTGCCACCCCGCTCACCACCCGACTACCCCGATCCCATGATCGGGGTAATCCGGTGGTGGCATGATGGCATAGCTAGGCTAGCATAGGGCAGGCCTGATCGGGGGTGGCACAGGCCACATGGGGGTGATGGCTGGGGTCGTCGGTGGTAGTTGGTGGGTGGCTGGGTAGGTGGCACTGGCAGGCTAGGCAGGCATAGTGGGGGACTGGGGGTAACTGGTCACCCCTAACTTTTATTAGGGGCTACTAGGGGTTTTGGTTTGGCCAGGGGCAGGGGCAGGTGCCAGGCAGAGGCAGGTGTAGACTTACTGTGTTAGGCAGGCAGAGCAGATGAGTAGATTCAGCCAGGGAGGTCTCTCAGTCTCAGCGTGACCAGGGTCAGGAAACAGAAAGGGGGAAGGGACAGGGAACTGGTGGTTTTATTGACTGTATCAGTCAATCAAAATGTAAACTCGAGGCCCTATTTGCTGGCGGGCGCTCAGGGCTAACGGTCTGGGTGGGTTTAGATTGATCACTTAGTTACTGGACAGCCTTCCATCATTGATTGGTCAATGATGGAAGACTGTCATTTATTAATTGATACATTTATGACCGCCCATGCATATCGTCACTGTGATGGTGGGCAGCATGCATTAACGGTCAGGGGGGCCAGGCCAGGACTCATTGAAGAGAGAGAAGAGTCTAAAGGTTAGTGTACACAGTGTATAACTATTGTAATTTGATCACACAGGGTGCAGGCAGGGGGCGATAGATACACAGCATTAGTTAATGTAGCGCAAGGGTTATTTTAAAGTGACAGTGTCCCTTTTCTAACTTTACTTCATTTTTAATACTATTTAGACTTGAAATGATGATGTACACCTTATATTTATTTGTTTTTGGGTTATACTAATACATTGTTGTGTTTTTTTTATTGCAGGGTGAAGAAAATATTTGGGGGGGCGTTTGCCCTGACGCCCCAATGGACGGGCCGCCCCTGTATATATATATATATAAAAATTGATATCAATATATCACAATAAATAAATATATATATATATATATATATATATCAATTTGATATATATATATATATATATATATATATTTATTTAGTGTGATATATTGATATCAATTTTTATATATATATATATATATATATATATATATCAATCAATATATCTATCAATATATATATATGTATATATATATATATATATATATATATATATTATTTTTTTTATTTTATTTTTACAATTTGGGCCTATATGGTCCAAATTTGTTAATTAGGGTTTTTAAGGTGCGGTTGGGGCCTATATGGTCCCAATTTGTTACTTAGGGTTTTTAAGGTGCGGTTGGGGCCTATATGGTCAAAATTGGTTATTTAAGGTTTTTAAGGTGCGGTTGGGGCCTATATGGTCAAAATTGGTTATTTAAGGTTTTTAAGGTGCGGTTGGGGCCTATATGGTCAAAATTGGTTATTTAAGGTTTTTAAGGTGCGGTTGGGGCCTATATGGTCCCAATTTGTTATTTAAGGTTTTTAAGGTGCGGTTGGGGCCTATATTGTCAAAATTGGTTATTTAAGGTTTTTAAGGTGCGGTTGGGGCCTATATGGTCAAAATTGGTTATTTAGGGTTTTTAAGGTGCGGTTGGGGCCTATATGGTCAAAATTGGTTATTTAAGGTTTTTAAGGTGCGGTTGGGGCCTATATGGTCCCAATTTGTTACTTAGGGTTTTTAAGGTGCGGTTGGGGCCTATATGGTCAAAATTGGTTATTTAAGGTTTTTAAGGTGCGGTTGGGGCCTATATGGTCAAAATTGGTTATTTAAGGTTTTTAAGGTGCGGTTGGGGCCTATATGGTCCCAATTTGTTACTTAGGGTTTTTAAGGTGCGGTTGGGGCCTATATGGTCAAAATTGGTTATTTAAGGTTTTTAAGGTGCGGTTGGGGCCTATATGGTCACACTTGCTCTTTTAAGGTTTTAAACGTTACGGTTTGGGTCTTAAACGTTCTAATGTTTTTTTTTTTGTTTTCTATCACTTCCCAGGTGCAAACTATCTGTGGAATCAGATTTGTTTGGACTCGTTGGTTGACTTACTGGACGTGAATACCCCGAGAAGGAGAGTCAACTGTTGGTGAGTATATGGTCACACTTGGACTTTTAAGGTTTTTAAGGTGCAGTTGGGGCCTATATGGTCACACTTGGTCTTTTAAGGTTTTAAAAGTTACGGTTTGGGTCTTGAGATTTCTAATGTTTTTTTTGTTGTTTTCTATCACCCCCCAGGTGCAAACTATCTGTGAAAGCAGATTTGTTTGGACTCGTTGGTTGACTTACTGGACGTGAATACCCCGAGAAGGAGAGTCAACTGTTGGTGAGTATCATTGCCTTTAATTTTCTGTCCATGTGTATAGGTGCAAATTTGATGTTGATGTAGTCTTGTCACATGAGGGTTTGCAATCTGTAATGTATACCAATGAAATCAACACACTGGTTTTTTAAAGTAATTTTGTGACATAATATAAATTAATATACCGTGATCTCTTTCTTTTATTGGTATCAATATCAGAAATGAATACTATTGACTCTCTACTTGTGAAGCCTTTCGGCACCCTAACCTATGAGGAGAAGGTGGAAGTAAAACGGTTAGGAGCTGACCAACCAGAGATAAATCTGCAGCAAATCGCAAGAGATAGAGGGAAGCAATATGTCCTTAATTTCAATACTGAATGGTACAAGAAGAATGACTGGCTTTCTGGAAGCGTTTCTAGGAAGTCCTTATATTGTTTCCCATGCATTCCTATTTGGTGGTGACGCTGCTTGGACCAAAACTGGAGTGACTGACGTCAAACATCTAGCTGACAAATTGGCAAAACACAAAAGTTCTAAAGCTCACTTGGATAACAGGATCAAGTTTGAGATGCTTGGACAGGCGAACATTGCTGTTCAACTGGACCAAGGATACCAAGTCAGCATTCAAAAACACAACGAAGAAGTGGCTAAGAACCGGTACATCCTTTCGAAGATAATTGATTGTGTTCGCTTTTGTGGCGCTTTTGAACTGGCATTAAGAGAACACGACCAGAGTGAAACATCGCTAAATCTAGGAGTGTTTAGAGGCCTGGTGGATTTGGTTGGCAGTATCGATAGTGCAATGGAACAGCATTTAAAGACTGCAACTGTGTTTAAGGGCACTTCCAAAACCGTGCAGAATGAGCTACTGGACTGCATGCATGAAGTTATAAAGGAAGTGATTCACCAAGAGCTTAAAGAAGCCCAGTTTGTGACAATCCAAGCGGATGAAACAACCGATATTTCCGCTAGGACACAGTGCGTTGTAGTCTATCGCTACATTGACAAGAAGCATCAAGTGGTGGAAAGATTTGATGGCTTCACGGAAATGAAATCAACGGATGCAGACTCGATTGCTGCTGTTGTGCTGGAAACACTGAATACTGTTCTCCCAGAGCCAGAAGACAAGAAGAAACTCATAGCTCAAAGCTACGATGGTGCCAGTGTGATGCGTGGAGATCAAGGAGGAGTTCAAAGAAAAATAAAAGACGTGTACCCGAACGCACACTACGTCCATTGCTATGCTCACCAACTGAACCTAATAATGGAGAAAGCAGTTTCAAGGATTGTAAGAGTTCGAGTTTTTTTTTCCAACATAGGCGGCATACCATCTTTTTTTTCACGCTCTCCAAAAAGGACTGGAGTTCTGGATGAGGTAGTTGGTAGAAGACTTCCAAGAGGTGCACCAACACGATGGAACTTCAACGTTAGGACCGTGAACGTGATCTACGAGAACAGAGATGCGCTACTTGAGTGTTTCCAGACAATTGAAGCATGTCTAAACTTTGATCCAACATCTATACGGGAAGCCGCAGGTTTCATTGGAATGCTGGAAGACAGGGAGTTCCTTTACTTCCTTAAATTATTTCATTTAATAATGCCACATGTTGACATCCTCTATAGTCAGCTTCAGAAGCGAGACACGGATACTGTTTATATCAAAAAAGTCACAGAAGACTTTGTCGCCAGCATCCAGAAAATCCGTAATTCTGTGGAAGAGATAGAAGCAAGTTTGCCGAGCGATCTAACAGTCAACAGACGGAGTGCGGAGATCTCAACCTTGAGACAACTTTCAAGAGAGGTATATGACATAGTGGTGGTTCATGCAAAAGAACGTTTTTCATTTTCAAATCACCTAGTCAGTGCCAAACTTGTTCAAAGTGACTTGTATAAAACCCATGACACTTGCTTTCCAACCCAAGCTCTGGAAGACACCGTGCAAGCATATCCAATACTGAAGAAGGAACAATTACGCACTGAGCTGTCACTTCTGTATGGGAAGACAGAGTTTCATACTTGTGCAAGTGCTGTTGCTCTGCACAAACTTTTCCATCAATTTAATCTGCAGAATGATTTCACAGAGACAGTAAAATTATTAAGAATCCTGATTACAACACCAATGACTACTGCAGAATCAGAAAGATGCTTCTCAACATTGAAGAGGATAAAAACCTTTTTAAGAAGCACCATGTCCCTGGAGCGGTTGAATGCATTGGCGATGCTCTCAATGGAAAAGCAACTGATTTCCGAGATCCCAGACTTCAATGAAAAAACCATTGAGAAGTTTTCTTCTTTGAAAGATCGCCGTGCAAAATTAAAATACAAGTGATTGAAGCAAAGAAGAATGCATACCCCCAAGGTGTGCAAAGATAAACTGCGTTAAGCAGCACCACCTCACACTACCAAACATAACTAGTGGTAAGTAAAGTATGAACGGTGTGTGGGTGTGCATATGGAAGGAGCTATGAAAGGTGTGTGCCTGGTCAGTAACAATTGTTTAAGCCTTGGTGTGGTTTGAAGGAATTGGAGGCACTTCCAAGGGTAGCTGTCACTTGTGTACAGGAAGCAAGAATTCCATGTCTGTACAAGTGCTGTTGCTCTGCAGCAACTTTAGCATCAATTTAATCTACATAATTTAACAGAGTGAGTGAAGCTATAAGGAATCCTGCTTACAACAACGAAGACTACTAAAGAACCAGAA
Organism: Discoglossus pictus; assembly: GCA_027410445.1. Lineage (NCBI taxonomy): Eukaryota > Metazoa > Chordata > Amphibia > Anura > Alytidae > Discoglossus > Discoglossus pictus. The sequence continues at coordinate 368,612,390 of CM050167.1, forward strand.
AGATGCTTCTCCACATTGAAGAGGATCAAAAAAGTAATTAAAAAGCACCATGGTCCTGTAGCGGTTAAATGCATTGGTTTGAAGGAATTGGAGGTACCTTCAAGGGTACGTAAAGTTCTCAGAAATGGCACCACCTCACTACCAAAAATAACTAGTGGTAAGTAAAGTATGAATGGTGTGTGGGTGTGCATATTGAAGGAGCTATGAAAGGTGTGTGAATGGTCAGTAACAATTGTTGAAGCCTTGGCGTGGCGTTACTGCTCATATGGTTATCCATATGCTAATTCAACGTGTTTGTTTGACATTGATTATTGTGTTGTCTAAACAGAAGTTAAATGTTGTTGTTTTCTTGAATCCCAAGATCCACTGGTTTGGGCCTATGCAGTGCTGATTGGTCTTCTAAGGTATGTTTGAGGCCTATATGGTCCCACTTGGTCTTCTAAGGTATGTTTGGGGCCTATGGTCACACTTGGTCTTCTAAGGTATGTTTGAGGCCTATATGGTTCCACTTGGTCTTCTAAGGTATGTTTGTGGCCTATATAGTTCCACTTGGTCTTCTAAGGTATGTTTGAGGCCTATATGGTCACACTTGGTCTTCTAAGGTATGTTTGAGGCCTATATGGTCACACTTGGTCTTCTAAGGTATGTTTGGGGCCTATGGTCACACTTGGTCTTCTAAGGTATGTTTGAGGCCTATATGGTCACACTTGGTCTTCTAAGGTATGTTTGGGGCCTATATAGTTCCACTTGGTCTTCTAAGGTATGTTTGGGGCCTATGGTCACACTTGGTCTTCTAAGGTATGTTTGGGGCTTATATAGTCACACTTGGTCTTCTAAGGTATGTTTGGGGCCTATATAGTCACACTTGGTCTTCTAAGGTATGTTTGGGGCCTATATAGTCACACTTGGTCTTCTAAGGTATGTTTGGGGCCTATATAGTTCCACTTGGTCTTCTAATGTATGTTTGGGGCCTATATAGTCACACTTGGTCTTCTAAGGTATGTTTGGGGCCTATATGGTTCCACTTGGTCGTTTAATGTTTTTTAAGTATGGTTTTGTTCTTGAATGGTATGATTGATTTGCTTGTTTTCTTTCAACCCCAGGTGCAAACCCTATGTGGCTGCAGATTTGTTTCTACTCATTGGTCAACTTAATGAACGTGAATACCCTGAGAAGAAGAGCCGACTAATGGTAGGTGTCACTCCTTTAATTTTTCTGTTAATACGTATAGGTGCAATTATGATATTGCTGTAGTCTTGTCACATGAGTTTTTTCAATCTATATTGTATACCAATGAATTTAACACATTGTTACTTTACTTCTTGACATTTCTGCATTGCAGATCATGTATTTCAATGGGCTTTACAAGCATAAGGTCATTGGGCGGGGCTTATAAAGGTCATTATGACGTCAGGGGGAGGAGTTATAAAATGGGTGTGGTTTGAAAAAGGGGGAGTGGCTATGTTTCGCCCTGTCGCCCCTCCAACTTGAAAAGTCACCAGCCGCCACTGTAGTTGACCCCCTCACCTTAGTACTTGGTGGCAAAACCTTTGTTGGCAATCACAGAGGTCAGACATTTCTTATAGTTGGCCACCAGGTTTGCACACATATCAGCAGGGATTTTGTCCCACTCCTCTTTGTAGATTCTCTCCAAGTCATTATGGTTTTGAGTTTTGAGGATGATGTTTGGCAACTCGAACTTTCAGCTCCCTCCACAGATTTTCTATGGGATTAAGGTCTGAAGACTGGCTAGGCCACTCCAGGACCTTAATGTGCTTCTTCTCGAGCCACCCCTTTGTTGCCTTGGCTGTGTGTTTTGGGTCATTGTCATGCTGGAATACCCATCCACGACCCATTTTCAATGCCCTGGCTGAGGGAGGTTTTCATCCAAGATCTGATGGTACATGGCCCCATCCATCGTCCCTTTGATGTGGTGCAGTTGTACTGTCCACTTAGCAGAAAAACACCCCCAAAGCATAATGTTTCCCCCTCCATGTTTGACGGTGGGGATGGTGTTCTTGGGGTTATAGGCAGCATTCCTCCTCCTCCGAACATGGCGAGTTGAGTTGATGCCAAAGAGCTCGATTTTGGTCTTATCTGACCACAACACTTTTACCCAGTTCTCCCAAGAACATCTCTCCCTCCTCTCTCCCCAACTGCACATGTGCTTTCTTGAGCAGGGGGATTTCAGTCCTTCATGCCGTAGTGTTTTACCAATTGTTTTCTTGGTGACTATGGTCCCAGCTGCCTAGAGATCATTAACAAGATTCTCCCGTGTAGTTCTGGACTAATTCCTCACCGTTCTCATGATCATTGAAACTCCACGAGGTGAGGTCTTGCATGGAGCACCAGACCAAGGGAGACTGGCAGTTATTTTGTGTTTCTTCAATTTGGAAATAATCACACCAACTGTTGTCACCTTATCACCAAGCTGCTTGACGATGGTCTTGTAGCCCATTGCAGCCTTGTCTACAATCTTATTCCTGACATCCTTGGACAGTTCTTTGGTCTTGGCCATGGTGGAAAATTTGGAATCTGATTGATTGATTGCTTTTGTGGACAGATGTCTTTTATGAAGGTAACAAAATGAGATTAGGAGAAATCCCTTTAAGAGAGTGCTCCTAATCTCAGCTCTTTATCTGTATACAAGACACCTAGGAGCCAGAAATCTTGCTGATTGATATGGGATCAAATACTTATTTCCCTTACTGACCTGCAAATCAATTTATAACTTTTTTGACATTTGTTTTTCTTGTTTTTTTGTTGTTCTGTCTCTCACTGTTAAAATACATCTACCATTAAAATTACACACTGATAATTTCTTTGTCAGTGGACAAACGTTCAAAAGTAGCAGGGGATCAAATACTCACCCCACCGAGCCCCCACCCCCACCCCCATTTATCTATTTCTATTACTCATAGTTCATTCTTTAATAGCATCATTTGTTTCCATCACAATGATTTACATTGATCACTTCGCATTATATTTATGTTTAGCACAGTGGCACGACTTTGATGCGCTCTCTCCTCTCTTTTTTTCCTCTCTTTCACTTTCTTTCCTTCTTTCTCCTTGTCTGTACTCTACTTTTCTCTCTCTCTGCTCTCTCCCCACCATCTCATCCTCATTGGAACGCGCGTCAAAGTGGGGTACCGTTTTGCACACTTAGGTAGTTTTGACATTTTTTTTTTATTACACATTGATACATACTATAAAGTATCTTTTGATAAAATTACAGGTTTAGAGTTTGGTTACTTTAGATACTATTAGTATTACTAGGTTTGCGACTTAGTATCATATTTATTTTAACACTGAGTTCGTTCACCATAAGCACGTATATTCACTTACAACCTTTGGATGTACCTGGCTTTAGAGCCGTTCCCACATATTCATTTTTTTTATTAAGGCACTTCAGTTACAACTAGTTGAGTTATATGTTTATGGAGCCTTTGGTGGCCCATCATGATTCACACATTTTGGAGGATTTTTATTGATTTAAATGTGAAGCATGTCTAGGAGATCCAGACATATATTACACTTGACAATGTTATTTATATATCACATAAATATCTGATGGATGTTCATTTTGTTTTCTGATTTGGTGACATATTGTACTTATATGACATATTACACAGAAAATAAGGCTTATATCATTGTATATCACTTACACAAGTAATTAATTAAAATACTCAATGGTTAATGTACAAGACATAGGTTGAATCGAATAAACATGCATAAGTGGAATATGCTTGTATTTAGATTTGATATTTAGATTAGAAACGTGTAGCCATGACATGTATAGCTTGCCTAACTGACTAATTGGATGACAATATTAACAAAGAAGGTAACTTCTCTCTGTTCAAGTCAGTATTTTATTTTTCCAAAGCGGATTTGATATACATCTCAAATATGGCAAATTTAATATGGAATGCCTGAGTAATGGATCTTATGCCCTCCATCCTATAGGTGACTCTTCTTGTCCATCTCTATCAACTATGCATTAATGTGACATCACTTCTTCTCTCTGTTCATTATGTTAGTGAAGTATGAAGGATTGATGAATGGACCTTACATCCTCCATGCTATAGGTGGCTCTACCTTCTCTTTTTGTTTACTAGTATCAACTTTAGATCAACGTGACATCACTTCCTCTCTCTGTTCATTATGTTAGTGAAGTATTAAGGATGATGAATGGACCTTACACCCTCCATCCTATAGGTGGCTCTACCTTCTCTTTTTGTTTATTTGTATCAACTTTGGATCAACCTGACATCACTTCCTCTCTGTGCTCATTTAATTTATAAAGTGGCTCTACCCCCTCCTTTGCTAGCCAATTCCAGCTAATGAACCAATCAGGCCAATCGGAAGCAACTGATCAGTGCCGCTATCTCTATTAGACCACCCACCTGTGACAAAGCAGCTGAAGCTGTGAAACGAGCCCTTAGGCTTTAATGTAGGGTCTTTGCTGTAGGTTTGGTTATTCATGGCATTTTTTGTGACTTTAAGCCCCTGGTTCTCTCAGAGGCAGTTCTATTACCTCCAACCAATGAGATTAGATAATTTAGTCACCTTGCCAATTTATTAATATGCAAGCCTATACTGTCCCACAATAATGGGTGTATCCTGCTTTTAGAGGTTTTGTTTTATGTGTTACTTGGCTCGCAAGCATTTTCCGTCTGTTTTAATGGTATATTTTGGATCTCCTACGTTCCTGGCTAAATCGTATGTGCCTGGCCTCGGTCTCCTTTAGTCTCGTTTTCATTGTTTTCGGCCGCCATTTTTTTTTCCGCTTAGCTGATTTTCGAGTGCTGAAACTCAGCAAATTCAGCTTAAATTAGTGTGCAACCTCACTTGTTATTTTTATTTTTCTCTTGTTTTGACGCATAGAAGCCTTTCCAGCTTGGAGCACATAGGCGATGCGTGCTGAAGGCGCTCATCATCCTGCGAGCCTCGCAAAGCAGTTGAGGAATGCGGGACTTAGAAAAAAAAATTCCGACCTCGGAATCTTGCGGGCAAAAAAATCCGACCTTGTAAAAAAAATAAAAAAAATGGCGGGAGAAAAAAATGAAAACAAGGCTGAGGCTAAAGGAGACCAAAGTGCGCAAATCACCGCCAGGATCTACCTCGGAATCTCGGGGGCAAAAAAAAACAACCTAATACAAATTTAACGGCCGAGCCACAGAAATCAAAAAACACGAAAAACAAGAAAAAAATAAAAATAAAAACGCACTCACACACAGCACCAACTGAATGTCAGGACACCTGGAAGTGAGGTTGAATGCAAAATTTTATTTTCGGCACTCGAAAATCGGCTAAGCGAGAGAAAAAATGACGGCCCAAAAAAACGAAAACGAGGCTAAAGGAGACTGAGGCACGCAAATCACCACCAGGCACGTACAACTTACCCAGGAATGTAGGAGAGGGGCCATAGCCTTGCATTGTGTAGCAAACAGCATTGCCTGGCTAAACATTTTATTGCCGTAATTTTTTGATGGGCAAGTCGCTATCACATATATAGTTGTGAGCGTACGGGCCGTTGCTCATGCTTGCGGGCTCGCATAGCGAGCCCGCGGCCCTCGCGCAGCGAGCCGCGGCCCTCGCATAGCGAGGTCACTGGGCAAGGGCCTCAGTTGCTGGCGAGGTCACTGGGCAAGGGCCTCAGTTGCTGGCATGGAGCGCCGAAGGCGCACCATGCCAGCAACTGAGGCCCTCGCTTCGCGAGGGGCCTCAGTTGCTGGCGAGGTCACTGGGCAAGGGCCTCAGTTGCTGGCATGGAGCGCCGAAGGCGCTCCATGCCAGCAACTGAGGCCCCTCGCGAAGCGAGGGCCTCAGTTGCTGGCGAGGTCACTGGGCAAGGGCCTCAAACCCTCGCAAAGTTCACGTCGCTACTCAAAAAACACGACACACAAATTCCGACACTCGCTAAATTTTACAAGGAACGCAAACAACCTACGAAACACGTTACCACACATTAAGACCTCGCAAACATCGGACGCATCACGCCGACATACAAACATTTAAAACACAATAAATACACACAACACACACATAAAAAGCTTACCTACAGCAAGAGGAACCATCCAGCACCTCAAAAAAACAAGTTACACCTTCATTTAAATAAAAATAAAACACTTTAGACACTAATAAAATCGCTAAGCGAGAGAAAAAATGGCCGACGGACAAAACGAAAACGAGGCTACAGCACTCTCCACACGTAAAACACCACACCACACTCGCAAAACACCACACGAAACTCGAAAACCACTACAAACCAACAACGGACAATACGCAAAGACGCACAACACACATAAACCGCCATTTAACGCAAATGCGGAAGTACGACACTACGCGAACGGTTTTGCCTCGCGCACGCACAGTATTATACTGCACACATTCACCACGCTTATAGAGCAGCTCCACAACACTAATGCTGCAGCAATGTCAAAACACATTCACAGCTCTTCAACACAATGCTTCCAAATAGGTAAAGTATATTCATTTATTAATGTATTATATCTTTACTATTACACACCAAACAACATTAGCTCACTTACAATAACATTGCCGTCATTTTTTGATGGGCAAGTCGCTAGTTATATATATAATTTTAAGGGGCGGCTGGGTGAGCAGGTACGTGGGGTGGGTAGGAGCATTGAGGATTTAAACAAATAAATAACCCCCACCCCCATAGCAGGGCCCCAGTGCATTGCACAGGGGGACCTGGTGGTAGATCCACCCCTGCTGCCTGTCCTGGGAGTAGACTTGAATTGCACCACTCAGGGCCACAGTTTTTTTTTTCTCTTTAAACTTTTTTCCCTCCTGATTTTTTTGGGTTTCTACGCTCATGTGTTTGAGTGAGATTCAGAGACTGATAGATGCAAGATGGCAGTGTGCAAGGCAATAGGCTCAAGCAAGTGGAGTCCTCTGTGTGTTGCACTGTAGATTGTGTTGTGATATAATGCTGCAGAGTATGCAATTGTGCACATTAAGACTGCATTCAATTGGCAATGTGCTTGTTATTACCTATATAAAGTATTTCGCTTTCTGTACCCTACTTTCAGAATTATTGTTTTAGTAAAGAGACATGGAGCACAATTGTTTTTTCATGCATTTAAAACACATTTTAAAAATTACAAAGTGTTTTTTTTTTAAATATTAAGTAAAACCTGCTAAAATGTAATTGAAACTAACCCTAAATCCAGACAGCATACTTTAGTTTGTACATCTCATTGGTTGGCATTGGCTGGCAGAAGTTATTACCAACTAAAATTTAAATTACTGCAAAAAGGAAGAGCCGACAAAGGGTCAATGTAATTTAGGAAAACTTTTACATGCTTGTGAAGCCCCCAATAGCAGCAAAGCTTCTAAACAAGTTTTTGTGCTGAGATGTTTATTTGGAAACATTATCTTTCTTTTGCAGCAAAGTACACAGATATTTCCCTTTAACACATCCTATAATGCCTTGTTCAATCCTATAGTATGACATTCGTTAGCATTAATGGATAAGTTAACGATTGTGGGGACTGAAGACAAAACAATAATTTATTTTTTCAAATAAAAGAAAGAAACAGAATATTAAGGACCTGTTTTTTTAATTTACTTTACCTACATATGGAGATATGACCCAGTATTGTTCAAGAAATGAGGTGAATGCCTCTCCATTTCCTTACTCATCCATCTTCAGCTCTTCGTTTGACAACTGATTTATAGGCATAAATGGGTTTAAATGTCCCTATGTAGTTCAGTTCAGTTTTATTCTTGCTTAATAAATACTATCTATTGAAAACATAAGAAATTGGGGTCTTTTATTTAACTCCACTGGGCTTATCCCAATTTAAACCCTACTTAATAAGTATACTGCTATGTATCTCAGAAGAAGTATCTAGGATTGGAAGATATTGCATATGTGACCTGGGGCAGATAGATTGGTTTATTGCTCCAGGTGACATTAGCAGTTGGCATCTGGCTTGCCTAATCTCACAGTGCAGCTGACCATGTCAGATTCTTTGTCTCTACCCTCCCCCTCTTCTGTTCCAGCTGCCGTCTCTCCCCCATCTCTCCCCCATCTCATAAATACTGAGTCAGACTAGGAATGTCTGCTTGTTGTCAGAGGGGGAGGGGGCAAGGCAAAATATTTGTGACATAGCACATTAGGACACAACAAAAGTATTATTTAAGACTATAGGTAGCAACACGTACTTTATTAATTTAATATTTTATGTTTTTTTATTAATTGCAGCTTGTTACGTTTTATAATAGTTGCCACTTAGCCTTTCTGATCATCTCTTAGCTGTCGCTTTTATCTTTGTGCTACAGTGTAATCATGCACATGCTCAGATTATTTAAATGAAAGGACAATTGGAAGGCTTTCCTCTATCTAAAAAACAAAAGTAAGATAAACTGTGCATTAATCTGCAAAAATTAGTATCAACACAAAAAATATATAAACATTGGTTTTATTTCAAATAATTAAAAATTAGAAAGGACTACAAAAGTAAAAATTATGGATAGTTAAATAATATAATGGCTAATTAAATAATATACTATAGATAAAGTCAATAGTAAGTGACCAACAGCCTTATTAAATTGCGATTTGGCCAATTGAATAGGGCTCTATATAAGCACAGAGCATATATATTTTACAGAAGTTTTTAGTTAGTGAACTTCTATCCAAAAGCAAGGTCTTCACTAATTAAAAACTTCTGTAAAAAAAAAGTGCTCTGTGCTTATATAGAGGCCTATTCAATTGGCCAAATCGCAATTTAATAAGGCTGCAAATTCTAAATTATTAATGTTTAAAATCTGGCCACACTAAATTCAGGTGATCTGATATTGTGGGTACAATAGGTAGAATTGATCAATAATTACTGGCTAACCTATTTATTCCATAAGGCTATATCTTAGAGTCTTGTCTGGATATGTTAACAGTCTTTAACATTGAAGTTAAATCTTTAGCCTAAAACAAAACCATAATACACATCAGCCAATGTATAAAACAACAACTAATAGCTGGTTATCTCTGCATTGAATTCTGCAATGCTAAATGGTATAAAGATTGCCAGAAAAATTCTAAGTATAGTGGGTTGAACTACTAAAAAAAAACATTTGATTTGTAACACGTTTCGCCAACAGCTTTGTCAAAAAATAACTTTCTTTTGTCTTTGAATCCAAAGCCAATCTAACAAGCTAACAGCTGTTTTTTTTTTAACCAACAACATCACCAGCTGTGTAAGCCATGGACTTTTGGGGAAATCTTTTTGAAGACTCTGTTTATGAGCACAGGAATCCATTTTGTATTTGTTACATCACATCCTGAGCTCTGGATCATGAGGGTGTGTCTTTGTAGCTATCAGTGGAGGAAGTGATAACGGAGAAGGGATTAGGGAGAAATGCAGTCTTTGTTAGACAATACATTGCAACACATAGGTCCAGAAGCAGGACGTTACATCAATAGATGCAACCATAGCTCTACAGAGAGATAAACACTCCTCTCACACACAACTTCCATCCAGTATCACAAATGCCTCTAACAGAACTACCAAAATGTTTTTATTTTGTTATAATTAAAAACTAGCTTTATGAAGTTATATATATATTTCATTGTACAGTGGCCCTTTAATCAGTGCAAATACAACTTCCAAGGACAAGGGTGTAGAAGCCAAAGAAAATCTGCAGGGGATACCGAATATAGTAAAAAATACCACACAACTGCTTCTTTACACACACTGAAAAATCTGGGGGGGATTTGTCCCCCTCGTCTCCACCAGTTCCTATACCCATGCCCATGGAGTAATGAGTAACAGAGATTAGGCATACAGCCCTTTAAATGTATATATTGAATCCAGCTTTAATGAAAGACATTTTCTAAAAGTAATGAATTATTAATATGTTTTATATTTTCTTCTGCTCACTGTTAGGGGCTGCCAAGTCGGTCCCCCTCCCATCCCTTCGGAGAGTGTCCTTATGCAAGGTAGGCAGGGAGCAAAGTGTGAATGTCCATGTTATATCTTCTAATGGCCACCAGGTTCCTGTTGGTCCAGGCAGTCATGTGGTGTAGTTTCTAGTTCAGGGGCCAGCACCACATGACTAGTATGAAGATGTCTGCATTTAACTTGATGCAATTTAGATAGAGGTCAGCAGGGCAATCTCCTAGAAGTTGGCAGAGGCAGCGGCATAGCTGGGGGGTCCACTCTGGGCCGCACTTTTTGGGACGGCACTTTGCATATTGAGAGTGAGGGCAGACGGCTGCACTTTGTGTATTTAGACAGTGGTAGCCCCGGGTGGCAAAATCTGTACCTTCTCCACTGGGCAGAGGGAATAAGAAAAGTAATCATTTCTAATTTAGGTAATAGGGTTTTCACTATGCTACAAGTAGCTTTTAGACGGTGATTACTACATTACTACTGCAGTGTCCCTTTAAGTGTCTAGTCTATGTATTAAAGGGTAGTCTTTGTGTCTGGCTGGTGGGAAGAAATTAAGATTGAGAGACAAGATGTGACCTAATTACTGATTTACAGGTAACAAAAGGATTTGGCAGCAGGCCATTCTAATCTCATTGTCTATAAACATGATGCCTTGCTTCTCCAATGACCTCTCCCCCTCCTCCTTTCCAAATACCATTGACAAAGCATCAGTGAAAGCAAGTGTGAGGGAATGGTGTAGGTAAATGCATGTGACCTTTCAATTTAGCCAAAGGAGATGGAATCTAGTATTAAAAATGAGAGATATATGACTAGGACCAGCTAGGAGTGATAAATCCTCTTTATTTGAAAGTTTTTTTTAAAGGCATACTGCCTGAAACGTACTTATTTTTTATATTTTTTTATATTTGCAGCTCTGATCAAGCAATACATCCCTCCTTTGCGAGTCACTCTGAGTTACTCTTGGATGCTTCTGTGTAAATTATGGGGTGTGTGCATGGCATGTCTTAAAAAACAATTGTCTTTCAGTACCCCTTAAGAAACGCACTGGTAGCAGTATCTTGCATATTATTATTATTACTTGGAAATTGCCCGTCAAAAATGAAGGGAGTAAAATTTGAAGCCTGGCAATGCTGTTTGCCACACAAGACGAGGCTATGGGCCCTCTGCGCACCTTTAGCGCTCATCATGAGCCGCAACTTTCCTGCATTGCAATGATCACCTTCAGCGCTCATTGCAAGCTTCTCCCCCTGTGTAGTTTATAGGCCTCGCGCTTAAGTGTTACTGTGTTCGGTTGTGTTAGTGCTTGGTTAAGGGTTACTGGGTTGGGTTAAGTGTTACTACCTTGTGTTAAATGTTAGTGGCTTGGATGCAGTGTTACTGGCTTTAGTTAAGTGTTACTGCTTAGGGCTCGTTTTTACATCCTTCGGGTTAGTTTTCCGTCCTTCGGCCTGGTTTTCGTTGTGTTGCGTTTTTTTGGCAGACATTTTTTTCCTTGCTTAGGCTATTTCCGATCGTGAAAAAATGACAAATATGCCTCAAATGAACTTGCAACCCTACTCACAGGCTTCCTGGTTCTCCCCCTGTGCTGTATGTGAGTGTGTAAGTTAATTTGAGGCATGTTTGTTGTTGTTGTTTTTTTTTGCTCTTTTCAGTTCGGTGGTTCGGCCGTTGAAGGCGGATTTTTGTGAGGCGCACAGTGTATGTATGTGTTTCGGTCCTAAGTCCTACGGGTCGTAAGTCTGGCATGCCTCAACGAATGCCTTTGGCGCTCATTGCAGCCTGTCCCAGGTGCTGCAGGCGTCAACTCCTTGCTTTGTGAGGTTTTGCAGTTGCGGCCCTATGGGCCGCAAATGGCTCCCCTCTCTTCACGAGGCTCGCAAAGCGTGACCAACGGCCTGTATATCCGCAACTATTATATGTGATTATTATTGTTTATTTGTAATGTGCCAACATATTCCGTAGCTTGAGAAATCCATGATACATTGGTGGAAGTTGTGTGTGTGAGAGTGGCAATTACATTTCAGGAGAACTATGGTTGCATCATTTGATGCTTCTGAGCCAGTGAGGATAAAGGGGTGTGGTGTCAACTTCAATCTTATCCAGTTATGAAATAAAAGCTCTGCACTTTTGCCTGCTCCCTTCTCCCCCACACCTCTATGCACTACAAAGACACACACCCATTCTCGAACTTAGTAACAAAAGCAAAATGGATTCCTGTTCTTATCAATCCTAAAAATATCAGATGTCCACAAAAATATTTTATGCCCAAAGCTGCTAATGTTGTTAGTTTGGTACATATTTGACAAACAAGTTTTTTTTTTCTTGAACTGCAGTGGTTCTTTCACACTGTGGAATCACTTTCTTCCTACGGAGACTGTCTGTAACACTTAGTATACGTTTCACACCTAGTGGATTCTACTAGAAGCCATCAAATGTCTCTAACACGTAATTTTAGTTTTATTCTCTAAATGTTTCAAGCTCTCAAATTCCGACCCTTAAAGCTGAACTCGTAAACCCTGCTGGTGCTTGCAAGCTGGGTGAATGACATGACACAGAGGCGGAGCAACTGCCGGTGCAATCGGTGCAAGGCACCGTGGACCCTTGTGGCTCCTGCATGTCCTCTATGGCCCCTATGGCCCTAAGCCCCTTCAGGTCCTTGGTAACTCCCGGAAGCCCCTTGTGGTCTCCCTCTGCCCCTTGTGCCCCCCTTAGTCCTTGCAGACATCTGTGTATAGATGCATATGTAAATGTATATGTGTATATGATATATATATATATATATATATATATATAAATCCCCATCCACAGTTGGTAGGGCAAGAGACTGGGGCAAGGGTAATGAATTACAAGCACGAGGAAATGATGGTCCTCCTCAGTGAAATCCTTGATCGCCCCAATATCCTTGCAGAGGGAGAGAAGTTAGGCAAGGGCCCAGACCTGGAAGGAGGTAGCAGTCACAGTGACAGCAGTGGGCTTGGCAAAAAGGGATTATGAGGTCTGTCAAGCATTGCTTCAATGACTGCCGGGCCAAGGTGAGGATGATGATGGCAGAGGAAGAGAGAGCAGTGAGAGCACCAAGTGTTGCCCCCCAAGTGACTGTCAAGTTCAACGAGCGGGACAGGGTGCTCAAAGAGATGTTGACCCAGGTGCCCGTCACTGGAGCTCCAGGCCTGGTGACCCAACAGGATCCAGATTCCTTGTCAGGTGAATATCAGATACATCAACATGCCATCACATGCACATCACACACACACATAGAAAATACAAAACACATGTAAATGATGACCACCAATGAAACTGACATGTGAGCTCCCTTGATTTACCATGGGATAGATGGATCATTCATGCGTCATTAAATCCACAAAGCTGACAAATCACGTTCATTCGTGGGCACAACACAAGTAATTATCCAATAGAGAGTCCATGTATTTGTTTACCTTCTCAACAGCACTCCTCAGTGACAGACTCTGTAAGGATGGATGTGCAGTGTTGGTTTACTAGCCTATCAGGGAACACCTCTCAGCAGCATGTTAACAACCATTGCTGAGAAATGGTCACTGATTGGTTAGTATGGCACACTGTCCAACAAGGTCTAAAGAGTATGCATATGCATATACAGACTTCAGTGGGAATCAAGATATCATCCAAGCTCATAATCCAAATAATTGATCACATCTAGCAAATGATAGCTCCACATAGTAGAAATTAAGTGAAACATCCAGATTCAAGATAACAAGATGTCAGATAGTTAGAAATAAACAGCAACCAAGGGATCATTCAATATAATGAACACAAATAACATTCTTCTCTCTTTTTCAGCTGGCAGAAAGTCTGGGTTCACTAGTGAGCCAGAGGCGAGGGCCTCAGCTCCATAGAAACCGGAAGTGCAGGACCGTGCCCCAACCCAACAGGTACTGTGCAGGAGGAGGAGGCAAGGAGAGGGCATGGGATATGAGGGGGAGGATCAACACTTCATGTTGGCAGTAGGGGCACCTGCTGGACCTTCTGCTACACCCATGTCATTGGACCCCACTGTCTCCCTCCTCCAACAAATGTATTCACCATCCGGGCCCTTCTAGTGGATGGACCACAGATGTTTTTTTCAGCATAACCTGGCTCCCATCACCACCAGGCCCACCACCACAACAACAAAGCCAATTTCCAGCCAGGCCCCAGCCCCTCCCCACTGTGCCACTACTGCCTCCTCAAGAAGCCATGCCCGCCCAAAGCAGACCTCAATCCCAAGGTCCACCATTGGAGGGTGCCATTGGGGAGATGCTGGTCCTGATGCATCAGTAAGTGGAGGCTACTCAGGGGCTCCAGACCAGTGTCTCCTCAAACCAGCCCTCCACGGACAGGAACCTGCAGAGCATCTATTTGGAGTTAAGGAGGCACCACTTATGATGTATTTATATATGGCGATCTAACTGAACATTGATGCCACCCAGCAAGCTCATGCTCAAAGTACTGTAACCTCCACCACAGAGGCCTCCCCCGCACAACTGCAGCCTGGCCACTCCTCACCTCCCTCAATGCCTCCTCAGACTCTGGTGCTGCTGCATCCTGGGGAATGCCTCCCCTGAAACCCCCTCAACTAGCGAGAAGGCGTACGGCCACATGGAGTTGGGGCCCTATGGCAAGGCAGAGGAGGATGTAGGGGCTGCACATATTTTTTTACCTTCTCAACAGCACTCCTCAGTGACAATCTATTGGTCTAAATGTTAACATAATCTAGCCTGGCTACAGAGTATTGTATCATGGCCTATGTGATGGTGATATTTTCTAAGCAGATGGCTACCGCCCATCACATGGTCCATCATCCTCTTCTCTGTGGACTCATAGGATTATGTTTAACATTTTACCAATTGAAGAGTGCCATTGAGAAGAGATGCTGCAGTCCCTATATTTTTTTAAGGTCTTAGAGCCAGCCCGCTAAAAGACGCCAATTTAATAGCAAAATAACTTCCCTGCTACATTTCCGAAGCCCGGATCTCTGAAAGCTCAATTTAAAGAGGCTCGTTTTTTTTTTTATATTTATTTTAGGCACAATTCAGACCCATGAAGGTATCTTCTTCGTCTGTAGGCATTTTAAAAATATGAAGTAATTAATATTTATTCACAGTGGTTATCAGATAGACATTCCATCAGTGACATCCCCTCCTTTAAATGTAGCTCACACAATATTAATTAAATATCATGTCCAGTTTGTTTTAACACATTATTGTTGTTGGCATACATTGAGACCAATAAAACTATGGTGGTAGACTTGCAAAGTCCCAAAATGGCATGTTAATCAAAGCCAGCATTAATACATGCATTAGGGAACTATGTCATCCTCTTGGCAATTTCAATATGAGAACATACACTTTTGTCTGAAAGAAGTAACAGAGATTAGGGCTGCTGACCTTTGTGTCGGGTAGGTGTTCCAAACTTAAGATATCATACGAATCCTTTAAAATGTGATAACACCTGTATACCAGATGAATGTGATATCAATGTTGCTAAAAATATCAGATGAAGATGGTGATAGTACTCTTAGACCACTGACTGTGGTCACAGCTAAGCATTCATTGTGGGATGACACATCATTCTTAATGGTCATGGCTAGTGATTTGTAATAATATTTTGGTGCCATAGGGGTCTCAATAGACCCCTGTGGTTATTTTGCGAGTATTGGGGATCAGGAGTTACAGGTGAGGATATCCCGGGGTAATCTTCAGGGTGGGAGGGATAATCCCCAAGTTCCCCTATTTAATGTACTGTAAATGAGAGAATGCTGGGCATCACTGGGCTCATAGGGGGTAGGGGTACTAGGGGGATTCATGAGATCATAGTTTTAGGGTGCACTTATTAACCCCTCAATTGTTGAGGGGTTATACTGTTTTTAGCATAAGATCTGATGCTTGAATCATTTCAGAAACATTTTTCATAGATAAAATAGGGCTTGCACATAGTATGTTACTTGAATGATGCACCATTCAAATTGATTGGAATGGCTTGGAAGGAAATACAAATGTGACAGGTTACCATAAATAGCCTATGCAGCTTATTCTAGACTATTCAGTGATGATTTCAGGCAACCATTGGAATAGATAGGTAGTGAATGCCGCTTTAACATACAACAGTAACTGCCCTCACAAAAGGAATGGGGCCCTAAGTTACTCCACTGCATCTCTTTGTTACTTCTCTGTCTCAGGAATTTGTAAGACAAAAGACTAAAAGGGTGTTTTGAACACAAATGAAAAATGCAGTTAGGTTAGTTTATTTATTGTCTCTAGGTAGCAACAGTTATTGGCATATGTGCAATGTAAGCTCATTCTCCAGTTGATCAAGTCAGACTCTTTGTTTTACCCTCCCCATTTCCCTTGCTAGCCTTCAAAACTATCCATCTTAAATGGAGGAGGAAGGTTCCTGCATATAAGTATTTATTTGCATATTTAAACATCATTTTATTAATAAATGCTTAAAAGCTCTGTTTTTACTTACTTCAACCTTCCAAATAGTCTGCTCTGCTAATTACCTTCTTCTTTCCTCCTCTCTTATCACCTCCCCTCATTCCCGCCTTCGGGACTTTTCTTGTGCTGTTTAGAACTCCACTAGACTATCCTCCTGCCTCAAATCCTTCAAAACCTCACTAAAAAACTCTTCTATTTAAAGAACCATATAACCATCAGCCTTAATTTGCATAATATAATGTACCTCACCTTTATATACCTCACCAATACCCTCTAGACTGTAAGTTTGTGAGTTTTCAATCTTATTGGATGCTTTAGAGAAAGCACTTTGTATGGTTGAATAACAGGGCCTTCCATTAATTCGTAATTTGTTAAAATTGTTTTTGACTTGTATCTATCCTGTTTAGTTCTGCAGAATATGTTGGTGCATCACAAATAAAGGTTAATTATTAATAATAAACGTCAGGAGGATGATGGAAGAGGCCAAAGCAGCTACAGCTCCAAGGGGTGGCCCCAGAGTTATTGTCCGCTCTAAGCAGTGGGATATCATACTGGAGAAGATGACTACAGGGACCTTCCCCAGAGCTCCAGGCTTGGTGGCTGCACAGGATTCAGCCTCCTTGCCAGGTGAATATCACATACTGTACATCCATATGTACACCACAGACACATAGAACACTATAATCACATGAATGCTGCACAACAATTACAGTGAGATGTCAGCTCCCTGGAATGTTTTACTAGGGATAGATGGTTTGTCATCGCTCATCAAATCCCGGAACCTCACATATCACTCATATTGATGGCAGCATCAGACATACAAGACAGATAAGTTTATCCAATATCCAATTGAAAACACAGTTGTGGTGGGGCCACTGCACCATTTGCAGATACAAACTTTGTAGGCATGGTTGTCCTGTGTAGTGTACTAGCCCATCAGGGTTCACCACAAAGCAGCACATTAGTAACTATTGCTGAGAAAAGATCACCGATTGGTTGGCATGATGCAATACATAGCAACTTCTGCAGAGTATGTATGTGCATATACTGCAGAGGTCACACTTCAGAGCCCATCAGTTAGAATCAAGATATTTTTATGTGCCAGTAACAAACAAGCTCATTATATAAAGAATTGATCATCTTGCAATGGATAGCTTTAAATATTAACTGATAAGTGAACAATTCAGGTGCAAGATGTCAGATAGATAGGAACACACATCAATGAAAAGATCATACAATGTTAACCATATACCATTATTCACTCATTACAGCTGACAGGAGGTCTGGGTCCACTACAGAGACAGAGGTGGGAGCATCGGCTCAATCGGAGCCTGGGGCTGCAGGCAGTGCCTCGCCAACCATGAGCCAGTAGAGGAGGAGGAGCCCAGGACGGGGATTCAGAAGAAGGGGGTAGGATAAATGCTGTGGTCAGTGGGGGATTGGCAGGAACTTCAGCCACACCTATGGGCCCAGATATTGAACATATGACAGGGTCATGCCTCCATCAACTCTTCCTCCCACCGCCATCACGTTGTGGCAACCACCACCACAAGGCCCAGCACCATCCTACACTCCTCAGCACCTCCCAACTTGGCCACCACTGCTGCCTCCTCCCACAGCCAACAGAGACCTCCATCCCCAAGCCAGCATTAATACATGCATTAAAATCCCATAGAGAGATGGTGATTGTACTCTAGCCTGCTGAATGTGGTCGCAAATAAGAATTCAAAGGAAAGATAGAGGATATTTTGTGGATAAAGTACAGGTAAGTTGGTTTATTGTTACAGTTTTTACCACTTTACTGTACTTACATATTGTTTTAGACCACTTTATGATCACCTTTTTTTAACAATGTAATTGAACCAGTATTTTCAGCATCTGTGTAATGTAACAGATGGATTCCTATAGATTATGTTGAAATCCAATTGGGTGTTAACCACCATATTTTCACTTGAGTATAATGTAGCAGATTGATGATGTATGTGCTATGCACATTACTAGCTACTTCTATTATATGTAAATTTGAAAGATGATTTTTCTTTATCTGAATGTGGTTAATGTTGTAATTACTACATTTGATCCTAGTAGATGCTATACATTATTATTATTATTATTATACAGTATTACCTTGACCCCTTTAGCTTTTTCTTCAGCCTCTTCTCCTTTTGGATTCTCCGATACCACACCTATGATATTAATGCACGGTTGGATATGTTTATGACTGTGCTCTGTGTATTCAATAAAGGATGTTTTTGTTATACCATTATCCATGTTTCTGTTTGTTCCTCTTGTTAATGGATTTTTGACATCAACACACATAACAATTAAATCAATATTTTGTTTAAGGATATTGGTTATCATCCTGTATAGGCATCCCTTCATGCATGGTATGATTCCAGAACATTCCAGTGCAATAAGGGGGGCTTACATAGATGGTACCTGTAATAATTTGTTCATTGGTTTGCAGTTACGGCAGTGCCCTGATTTGTGAGCGATACACAAAACCCCATTATTATAGGGTTTGGGTATCAGAGTCTCTCAGAGCAATTTCCAACTCCAGCTTGCAGCAGTGACTCATCACAGTTCTCTTGCAATATTTTAGGGGTGGGTGACTTACAAAGCTAGGTAGAATTTTAAATCTATAGCACTCGTAATTTATTTTGCCAGGATTAGCATAGGGGCCTATTTTGGTAAGTTTACATTTTGTCCTATATGTCCTATATGTGAAGCTATAAATATAATTACTCAAGTGATGTTCTCTATTTATTCTGTGTGGTTAGTGGATATAAGGTGATAACATAAGAACAGAATAAAGTAGAACACCTAAGGATTTTGTAAAACAGACCCCCCATCTCCAGAAGTAAATTATTAATACAAGTACTACCAGGTTCCTGGTTAACTCTTCCTCATGGACCACTTAAGAGCCATCAGGGTCTTGCCATGAAGTTTTCCTATCACATAGACACACTTATTCAAGTGAAGTTCTTAAAATTAATGGCTATCTTCTTCTATTTTGTGTATGGCACCCTTCAGTTTTAACTGCTATGTTACTATATAAACAATATTTTATCTCTAATCTAGAAAATGATCATATGCATTCATTTTATCTTCCACTAATGGGAAAAGGGAGAGGAATATGTTTAAAGGTATTGTAGACTACATATTATGCCATAAGTTAATTTACATAATTTTTTTTTTTTTATATATCACAGGCAGTGCACCATGCACTGTATTAAATAGAATAACATTCAAGTCAATATATTGAGGCCACAAACATCTTACAAACCAAACCAGTATACTTTTTACCTAAGGTTTGAATCTTGTTACCTTTGCTGGTCTCACTTAGTTACCCTCTCTCACATTGCTCTGTTTCAATAAAGCATTACACGGCTGTATTTCTAAGAATCTAATTGGAACTAGAATAGAACTAATATTCTACATATATCATATATATAGTTGTCAGTGTGGGGAACGTTTACTATGTTGGTCACATTTGCGGCCCTCGCACAGTCGACTATGAGCCTTGCGAAGCGAGCAGTTATAGGCCGCTATCACGAGGCCAGCGGGACTTAGGCTGCAATGAGCACTGAAGGCGCTCATTACAGGCCACGTGATGAGTGCCGCAGGTGCTCCTCGCCAGCAGCGCCAGACTTAGGCTGCAATGAGCACCAACGGTGCTCATTGCAGGGCTCAAGATGAGCGCCACAGGCGCTCATCGCCAGTGGCACACACGGGACTTATAACCCATATGACTTAGGACCGAAACCCTTACATGCACTGTGCGCCTCGCAAAAAAATACTTTAAAAGTCGAACCACTGAACTCGAAACACCTAAAAATAACAACAAATATGTCTAAAAATAAACTTACTCACTCACACACAGCACAGTGGGAGAGGTAGGGAGCCTGTGACTGAGGTTGCAAGTTAATTTGAGCCATATTTGGCAAAAAAACGCACTTTGACAAAAACGAGGCCGAAGGATGTAAAACTAGCCCGAAGGACGTAAAAACGAGCCATAAGCAATAACACTTAACCCAAGGCAGTAACACAACCCAAGACAGTAACACTCAAGTGCAACGCCTATAAAGTACACAGGGTGAGAGCCTTGCAACCGAAGGCCCTCATTGTGGGGCTCGCAAGGAGCACCGAAGGTGATCATTCAAAAGCAGGAAAGTTGCTGCTCGCAATGAGCGTCAAAGGCGCTCAGTGGGCCCATAGCCTCGCATTGTGTGGCAAACAGCATTGCCAGGCTTACAAATTTACTCCCGTCATTTTTGACGGGCAATTTTCTAGTGATATAGATTCAAGTGTTTGTTCTGGCTGTAGGAAATAACACCTTTCATTGCATTAGCCAAGGAAAAAAATGTAGATGGTTTACTGAGTTTTTTTAAAACACTTAAGATTTCCTCTTCAAATGTTTTAGCAGCTTGGTAGAAAAAAGTATGCCTATCAACAATGCAATTAAGGAAACAGGAAATCTTTATATAAAGACATCCTGTTTCCTTAAATACAGTTCTTTATAAACTTAATATATCCTCTAACAAAAAAAAACAATGGGATAAAATACTTAAAGATTTAAATAAATCTTCACTTAATATAAATTTAATAGAAAACGCCAACAAAACATTAATGAGATGGTATCTTACTCCAGTAAGATTACAAAATTAAACCCGTCAATTAATGATAAATGTTCAGAGGTTCAGTGATGAAGCTGACACTTTGAAAAATTCTCAGGAGGAATGTCCTAAAATCCTAAAATATCAGAACTATGGGAAGAAACATATTCAATATTAGAAACACTCACAGGATTTCCTATCGATAGAAAACTAGAAGAGGCATTATTAGGATTATATTGGATTACCTACCAAGAGACAAACAACTCCTATAAATCAAATAGTTTTAGCTACTAGAATTATCATAACTAAAATTCGGAAATCAGATAAACCCACAGTAGAACAGATTTAAAAAATCAATATATACACATGATGTACATGATGTTGGCAATTATAGACAAAACCTTTAAAAGATGGATATCCTGTTGGACCACTTGGACCCTAAAAATAGACAAAAACAAATAAATTGATAATATAAGCACTTAAATAACTTTGAAGAAACATATGAGACAAAGGAGAGAAAAAAAGGAGAGAAAAAAGGATAAAAAGAAAGAAAAAAGAAAACATAAAGATGGAAAATGAAAATAGGTAAAAAGAAAAGTATTTATCCCATAGGCAGTGAAATAAGTCAGCAGTTGACTGATTATATAGATTCATAGAAATCTCCATAAGGCTGCCTTGGCCTATGGGAGTAGACTATATGGGGGCCAGGGGGGCCTATAGTGACTGCCATGGAGGGTAGCAATAAGGTCCTTGAGGGTCCTTGTGGACCCGCATAGGGAATAGGCACAATAGATCTCCATTGGGAAACCCATGCGGTGTAGATTTTAAAATGTGTAGGTAAGGGTTTGTTGGGGTTAATGGGCCTCCCACCCAAAGAACAAAGTCTGCTTGGGTGCAGAGGGGCATAGATGGAGGGGTTATGAACACTTTATATCACTCCTTCCCTGCTGCTATTACTTGCAAGGGTACAAATATAGTAACAATTTAGGGTCTTACGAGAGTAAGAAACAGCTTACAAAACGAAGCAGTATACTCTTGGGCATATATGGAATGTAACATTTTAAAAGTAATTTCACAGTAATGATTTGCTAGATTTGCTACCAAGGAAATTAATGATTTCTTCAAGTATAAACTGAAACATGCCTTCCATTGGATAATACTTATATTTGCTCTACCCGGATCTGGGTTGCAAAATAGTACAATATAAGCTTGATAATTCATATCATTGGTGAGATCTCTTTCTTCAAGATTAAACAAAACTTGTTTGGCAATATTTCTTGGATATATGCAGATATTCTGTAGTTCACATGAGGTTACACTTGAGAATAATGCAAATGGGTGGAAGCACTGCTTTTCTCAAAACAAAGGGTGTGTGAAAGTGGAAAGAATATTTTTGTTGAGGATTTTATTTGGATTAAATTAGTGGATTGTCTATTAACTCTTTGGAGATATTATAATGGAATAAAGCTGCAAGGTAGTTTTTGGTGCTAGATTGTTCTCTCCAAGTATGTGTGTAGATGGGAGTAATATTCATCCAGTCAATGACATGTGTGTATAATGCTGTCAAATTATAATCTGCTTTGTTGGGTAAATTCCCTCCCCTCTTTTGGTAAGAAAGTGCAATACAGAACAGGTTATTTTTGTAAAAAAATGTGTGCAGGGTATTTATGTCAGTTTTGTGTGATAAAATCCAGAATAGCTCCTTAATTTGGAAACAAATGTTCTTGTAGGTATTATGATTAAGCAGAAGTATGGATTTAATTATGCAGAGGTTAAACCCAAGCAGATTCACAACAGGAGGGTCAGACGTAAAATCATAAGATCAGTGGCAGGCATTGCAAATGCATATATGGATAAACAGGCACGTAGCGTGGTCCAGATAGCAATCCAACATGTTCATGTCATTGCTATGTGGACCAACATGTTCACGTCGTTAGCTGCATGAATACATACATTATTTGAGGTATCCATTGTAGTTTGTTTGAATGTCTGAATGTATGCACAATTTTACATTTGCTAAACACTGTGTGCAGTTTGCTGGAAAAAAAACTCTTGCCACCAGTAGGACACAGTTTAAGTAGATAGGTTGCATGGAAACAGTGCAGGATCATATTCAACCAAGACGCCCAATAGATTTCCTTGTCTCTGAGCCCCTTCCAACCCACCAAATTAAACAGTACCCCTTCAACCTACAATTCAATGATTTGTGCTTCTTCAAACCCAGAATCTCCATTCAACGGTATAGTAAGAGTTAGATACATGACAATAGAGTATGTTATTCAATGGTGTAAGAACAGACAAATGAACCACAAGTTAAATATGCAAAGTGAAAGGAATAAAGAGGTGGAAAATGTCAGGATTCATGATCTATTTCCTGCTGTTTAGCATAGTGGGATCCAAGATTTCTGCAGGGCAAGTCATGATGGTTTTTTTAGTAAACCAAACCATATGCCAAGCCTTGCATAACAGAGTTTGGATCTTAGTTTATCTGCATATCTCTTCTGGACCAGTTGAAAGTCACTAATTGCCTTCTGTAGGTATTCAAATTGTCTCTTTATCCTTTTAGTGAGATCTGTTTTGCTAAAGTCATATTCTACATTAGGCAGAATAGGCAGCTTCCTGGGAAATCTGCTGGAAAATGTACAAGCTGCCATCAATTACAAGTGCCTTAGAACACTGCTACAAGTGACTGTTTCTTGCACAGTGTATCATTAAGTAAACATTGATAGTCTTTGGCCGTTTCAGGGATAAGAATCCTCATCTTACTCTCGGTTGCAGTCTTGTTTTGAAATCAGCAAAATCAACTACTCTTAAAAGAAGCTTGTGTACCTGAATTTTATTGGAATTCATGTCATCACTCTGGTTAATGGGTCATGTTTCTTCTAAGGGGCTTCACAGATTATCCATGTGGATGAGTAGGCAGTGGGAAGGAAATTATTTGTATTGGTGAAGCTGTTGAAAGTAACATTGTGAGGGACTGCTGCAACAGAGCAGATCTGGTATTGAGAAGCTGAATTAAACAATAATATTTCATGGCAGCTAAAGGGTTAAGATGGTGCCTCATTGCTGCACAGCTTTAATGGCATTGTATGAATGACAATGTTTGAATAATATAGGAGTACCAGCAATTTTAAGCATACATATTCTTACAAATGATCAACATTTGTTTTAATTACTGGAAGTTGTTTATATATTTGAAATGTAAAAAACTGGGCATATCAGTGGGACATTTTTGTTCACTTGTTTCTGACAATTTACTGAGGTCTAAAAAGTGGTTTAAAGTGTAGAAAACTACTGTGTAATACTACATTAGTAATACAGTATAACATTAGTTAAAATGGCATCTCAAATACCTATGGATCCTTCCCATTATTTTACTCAACATAATGTAAAACTGCATATTTTTCATGAAGTTTTCCTCAATTTCATTAAAAGCTTGGATGCATATTTAGGAGCTGTTTTTAACAATGTTATACCTAGTTCAATGTATAAATGGTGAGTACCTCCTTAGGTCTATTTGTTTGTGTTATTAGAGGAACACTATACTTGCTTTCATTAAACCTAAATCCCTTTAAGAGCTAACATATTTCTGTCTGTTTTTATTACATATTTAAGATTGAAAGCTAAACATGGTGGACATATATTGTTTCAAACAGTGTAACACTTCACATTAATCTAGTTTAGCTAAATATATATATGAGAGTGTAATATTATCAAGT
Organism: Discoglossus pictus; assembly: GCA_027410445.1. NCBI lineage: Eukaryota > Metazoa > Chordata > Amphibia > Anura > Alytidae > Discoglossus > Discoglossus pictus. Next base: position 368,637,100 of record CM050167.1, read on the forward strand.
ATTTTAAAGTATTTGTTAAAATTATTTGAAAGAGGATTAGAAGAAAGAAAAGGAAAGGAAGGGAGGAAGGAGGAGGTAGGTCGAGGGTTCATGGCTTTACACCCAGAGCTCGGGTTACGCGCTGCTCCTGTGCAAAGGCAGAACAAAATGGGTCTTGTACAATATAGTATAGTAGTGTTCAGTTTTGGCAGTGTAGCATGGTTAGACAACCCTACTTTACATCAACCAGTTTTGATGGGATTTTACACAGAAGACAGAAAATGGTGTTGATTAAAGCCACATGTGGATAATTAGATTAAGAGCACTTAATGAATTTAAAATGGACATTTTACACCTTTAAAAAGCTTGCTGTGAGCAAAGGCCTTGAAGTTATGTGTAGACAGAGTAGAGGTTGGAATGTAAGTGGGACGAATATGGAAAATTGGTGATGTCAATAAGGAGTTCTTTAATAATACTATAAAAACTGATATCAGTTCATAGACATGTGAAAAATATTTTATAACATGTAAGTGCACATGGGTAACAGCATTACATTCTCTGTAATTGCTCCATGACCTGCTGCACCTTCTATTATGCCCTCATATTCAATGACGTATTTCTTCCTCAGCCAACTCAACATAGACCATATCTAGGAAGCAACAGACTGCTTTAAGTTGTTATTGTATACTGTATACAGTCTATACAATACTTTTTATATATTACATAGTTACATAGTTACATAGTAATTAAGGTTGAAAAAAGACTTTCAGTCCATCAAGTTCAATCTTTTAAGATCTCCTCTGATCTGCAATATGAGGATTAGTTATTAATTAATTAGATTATTATAGTTATCAACTATTTATTATTTATTTTTTTAATTATTAAGTAATTTATCCAGAGGAAGGCAAACAGAAAAAAAAACACGTGAAAATTAGCCAATCATCTCAAAGGGAAAAAGAAACATTAATTCCTTCCGGACCACAGATACTGCCAATCGGATTCCTCCCTGGATCAATAATTTGTCTCTCATTAACCAGGATAATCCAATCTGCCCTTTTTTATTTAAAATGATATGCAGACGCTTTTTAAAGTTATCTATCAAATCCGCTGTCACCACCTCCTGTGGTAGAGAATTCCACAGATTAACAACCCTTACGGCGAAGAACCCTTCTCTTTTTATAAGGTCGAATCTTTTTTACTTCTAATCTCAAGGGGTGTCCTCATGTCAGTTGAAAACCTCTTGGCACAAAAAGCTCCCTTGACAAATTTTTATACTGACCCTGGATGTATTTATAAAATGTAATCATATCTCCTCATAGATGCCTTTTTTCTAGAGAAAATAAGCTTTATTTGGTTAGTCTTTCTTCATAACTTAGCCCCTCCATTCCCCTAATTAGTTTTGTTGCCCTCCTCTGTACCTTGTCCAGCTCTAAAATATCCTTTTTATGAAGTGGTGCAAAAAATTGTACTCCATATTCCAAATGAGGGCGTACTAGAGATTTGCATAGTGGCAGAATTATATTTGCTTCCCTTGCTTCTATAACCTTCTTAATACATGCTAATATTTTATTTGCCTTTGCAGCTGCTGCTTGTCTTTGAACACTGTTCCCTAGGTGGTTGTCCACAAGCACTCCCAAATCCCTTTCAATATCATGCAAGGGAAAAGGATGAGCCATAATCTGGGCATTTAGGGAGTAGGCTGGCACACAAATCTGAAAGGGTAGGGCAGCATAAAACCATGCTCAATTCCATCTCCTTCACCACAGAGAAGCAGTTTTTTTTCCAGTGTTAAGATTAAGAAAATAAATTATTGGAAAATGTAAGACATCAAAAATATAGACATGTATGAATATTAATTTATATATTTATTTATACATATGTTTATTATTTATTTAAATCCAACCCACTAGCTCACTCACTGCTGATAGAAATTTGCACCCCCCACCCCAAGACATTGAACAGCACATCTATAATTTATTTAAGAATCTACAATATATCCAATAACCCAAGCACCTCATGGTCAGAAGATGCGAACAATGAGCCTCATTCAATTGAGGCTTTTGGGAGATCCGGCCTCGGAAATGGAGCCCGCAAGTTACTTTGCTATTCAATTGGGGTATTTTTGTGGGCTCCGATTGAGTTACGGGCTCTGTGCTGCTATTCATTGCAATTTTCCAGTTAATGCCCCTCCAAGCCTTTGATCTTTCAAGCCTGTAAATGTTACAATCGCAAATCGCTATTCAATTGCTGCAATTTCTCAAGCCTGCAAATGTTTTCACACCCGTAAATGGCAAATGTAGAAGAAAATCCTACGAGTACCAGATAGGGCGTTAAACATCTGTTCGTAGCACTGTAAATGCAAATAAAAAATCAATACTGCACTTTAAAAGACAGGGAAAGTGATGAAAGACATTAGAATTAACTGCAGAAGAGTTTCAAGCTCGTAAATCTGCATTACATTTTTTTTTTTTAAGATTTCATTTCTGTGTTATATAAATCTCGGGAATCAAGGAGTTTGAATCAGTGCTGTAAATCAGTGCAGTGTTTTCTGTCCTGTTGCAGTAACCAGTCTACAGGTGAGAGTGGGTGTGGCTTGGTCTGTGTAAGTTATATCTGTGTGCATTTGTGTGAGGTTTTGTTTGAATTAGTTCTGTAAATCAGTGCAGTGTTTTCTTCCTGTGGGCTGTAATCCGGGTCCAGGTGAGAGTGGGTGTGGCTTGGCCTGTGTAAAGGTATATCTGTGTGCATTTTGTCGTGTTCTGTTGAATCAGTTCTGTGAGGCATGGGCAGTGTTTTCTGTCCTGTGCTCATTTATCATTGTACAGGTGAGTAGGCGGGGTCTATTTTAACAAGGGAAGAGCGAGCCTGGGAGCTTGCAATTATTTCTAGTGTAAGTGTAGTTAGTGTGTAGGAGATTGAATAAAAGGAGGAAATCCAAAGAAAAGGGGTATTATAAGAAAAAACAGAAAACAAACGTATATATATTTTTTTCTGTTTTGTTTGGGTTAAGGTGTAGAAAAGTAATCTTTATACAAGTACATTGATTTGTTTTCTCACTGTATTTTTGTAAATGATAATCATGAGTCAGTCCAGTGGCAACCTCACTCAGTGTACATCCTGCCAAATGTATGCACTACTGGAACAGATGATCCAGGGTCCATACCTATGTGACAGGTGTGAGCATGTTGCCTCTCTGGAAGCTCAAATTGAAGATCTGGAGAGGAGAATTGCAGCACTTAGTGATACTGCTCCACTGGAAATGGAGGTGGTGCTCACGGAGCACAGTTTAGCTGGGCCTAGTATGGAGGTAGGAGCTGGGGCTAGTGAGCATGGCCAGGGAGGTAGCTTGGTTACAGTTAGAAGGGGAATCAGGGGGGAACAGGAGGAGGCAGGCCAGCTCTGAGTTGGAAAACACCAACAGATTTGCCAGATTGAGTGAAACTGTTGGGGATGTCCTTTCAGGAATGGCAATGCCAGATAGAGCTGTTCCCTCTAACAGCCGGGAGAACAGTTCTACTGGAGGAGAGGGAGGGCAGAATAGGCAGAGTAAACAGACATGTTTTGGTGGTAGGGGACTCTATTATTAGGAAGGTAGACAGGGTAATTTGTCACCCAGATACCAGCAATCGAACAGTTTGCTGTCTCCCTGGTGCTCGGGTTCGGCATGTTGTTGATCGGGTGGATAAATTATTGGGAGGGGCTGGTAATGAACCGGCGTTCTTGTTACACATTGGTACCAATGACAAAGTTAGTGGAAGAAGGAGCGTCCTAAAGAATGATTTTAGAGAACTAGGGAATAAGCTTAAACTAAGGACCTCCAAGGTAGTATTTTCTGAAAAATACTACCAGTGCCACGTGCTAGCCCAGGGAGGCAGAAGGAGCTTAGAAAGGTTGATGCATGGCTAAAAAAGTGGTGCAGTGCAGAGGGTTTTGGGTTTTTAGAGCACTGGGCTGACTTCTCACTTGGGTACAATCTCTATAGCAGGGATGGATTGTACCTTAATGATAATTGAACTTTTGTACAAGAAATGGGGCTTAATAGGCATTACTGAAACATGGTGGGATGAATCTCATGACTGGACTGTTAATCTGGATGGTTATAACCTATTAAGGAAAGATAGGGGAAATGGTAAAAGAGGAGGAGGGATCTTTTTGCATGTTAAGCCTGAATTTAAGCCTATAGTCAGAGAAGATATTTATGCTGGAACTAACGGGTGGGTTGAGCTAAATAGTGGAGGAGCTAATTCTAAACGCATATTGGTGGGAGTATGCTATAAACCCCCAAATATAGTGAGGAAATACAATTATTGTTACAGATTGGAAATGCAGCTAAGCACGGGCAAGTTCTAATAATGGGAGACTTTAATTACCCTGAAATAAACTGGATAAATGAGACCAGCAGCTCAGCTAAGGGGAGCAGGTTCTTGAGTACACTCGGGGATCATTATCTGGCCCAGGTAATACAAGAACCTACTAGAAATGGGGCCATCTTGGATTAAGTCATCACAAGTATTATCGATATAATATCAAATTTTAAAATAGGGGAACCCTTGGGGAACAGTGATCATAAAACAGTATCATTTGAGATTGAATACAAAAAACTGAGTTGTAAGGGGCCAACAAAAACTCTAAATTTTAAAAGGGCTAACTTTAATGGGCTAAGGGCAGCAATACTACATATAGACTGGGACAAAGAACTTACAGGGAAAAATACTGAAAATAAATGGACAACATTCAAATCCTTACAAAATAAACATACTTATCGGCATGCACCATGTGGAAATAAAATTAATATGAGTAAATCATATCCCATGTGGCTCAACAATGACTTAAAGATCATGATGAGGAAAAAGAAACATTTACATTTAAATTTAAATTATACAAGAAGGAGGGAACAGAGGCAGCTTTATGTGACTATAAGGAAATCAACAAGGCTTGCAAAAGGGCTATTAGACTGGCTAAAATAGAAAATGAGAAGTCAGTTGCAAAGAAAAGTAAGACTAACCTTAAAATATTTTTTAAATATATTAATGGGAAGAAGCCGAGGAAGGAAGCTATAGGAACATTACAATGTGACACAGGCCATCTGATAATTAGTGACAAGGAAAAGGCAGATGAGCTAAATAGGTTCTTTTCGTCGGTATACACAAGGGAGGTACCCTTGGTTGGGCTCACCGCAACATAATGGGGCTACACTACCATCACTAAATAATTGGTTAACGCAGGAAGAAATCCAAAAGGGATTGGAGAAAATAAATGTTAATAAAGCCCCAGGTCCTGACGGAATACATCCAAGGGTACTGAGGGAGCTGGGTTCTGTAATAGCCAAACCATTATATCTAATCTTTCAAGACTCACTCACTGCAGGGTCTCTACCGGATGACTGGAGGAAAGCAGAGGTGATACCTATATTTAAGAAAGAATCAAGAGCAAATCCGGGGAATTATAGACCAGTGAGCCTCACATCTGTAGTTGGGAAGCTTTTAGAGGGTTAAGGGACAGAATACAAGAATATGTCTATTTGAACAAGATCATAGGTAGCAGTCAACACGGATTTATGAAGGATAGGTTGTGTCAGACCAATCTAATTAGTTTCTATGAGGAGGTTAGTAGGAACTTGGATCAGGGCAACTCAGTGGATGTAGTCTTTTTGGATTTTTCAAAGGCATTTGATACAGTGCCACACGGAAGACTAGTGAGTAAACTAAGGGATACAGGAATTGCAGTAAATATCTGCTTATGGATCGAGAGCTGGCTAAAAGACAGGAAGCAAAGGGTTGTTGTAAATGGAACATACTCCGATTGGACTAATGAGATAAGTGAGGTTCCTCAATGTTCAGTATTAGGTCCTCTCCTTTTTAACATATTTATTAATGACGTAGAAGTAGGACTCGAAAGTAGTGTCTTTATTTTTGCTGATGACACTAAGTTGTGCAAGGTAATAAAATCAGATAATGATGTACTTTCCCTACAAAGGGATTTGCATAAATTAGGGAAATGGGCGGCTAAATGGCAGATGAGATTTAATACAAATAAATGTAAGGTTATGCATTTGGGAAGGAAAAATAGCCATGCAATTTATAATCTTAATGGAGCAAATCTAGGGGTATCAGATATTGAAAGGTATTTGGGAGTACTAGTGGACAACCACCTAGGTAGCTGTGCTCAATGCCAAGCAGCAGCTGCAAAGGCAAGTAAAATATTTGCTTGTATTAAGAAGGGTATAGAAGCAAGGGAAGCAAATATAATTCTACCACTATACATTTGGAATATTTAGTACAATTTTGGGCACCACTTCATAAAATAGACACTTTAGAGCTGAAAAAAGAGAAGGGCTACAAAACTAATAAGGGGAATGGAGGGGCTAAGTTATGAAGAAAGACTAACCAAATTAAACTTATTTTCTCTAGAATAAAGGTGTCTACGAGGGGATATGATTACCTTATTTAAATACATCCAAGGATTTGTCAAGTGAACTTTTTGTAGCAAGAGATTTTCAACTAACATGAGGACATCCTTTGAGGTTAGAGGAAAAAAGATTTCACCTTAAACAAAGAAAAGGGTTCTTCACAGTTAGGGTGGTTAAACTGTGGAATTCTCTACCAAAGGAGGTGGTGACAGCGAATTCGATAGACAATTTCTAAAAGAGGTTAGATATATTTTTGAATAAAGAGGGCATTCAAGGCTATCCTAGATAACTAGAGAAGGAATATTTATCCAGGGAGAAATTTGATCGCAAGTTTCTGGGGTCAGGAAATAATTTTGCTTTCTTTCCCCTTATGAGACAATTGGCAAAGTTTAAAAAAAATTTTTTTTCTGTTTGCCTTCCTCTGGATCAATTAACAATTAATAATAAATAGTCCACATATTAAAAAGAGATCTAAAAAGTTGAACTTGATGGACTAACTCTTTATTCATCCTCCAATACTATACTATTAATAATTATTTAACAACTAATTAATTAACTAATTAATTAATTAATAACTGCAGATCAGTTGAACTTGATGGACTGAAAGTCTTTTTTCAACCTTAATTACTATGTAATACATATCAGGACACCCACATGGAGTAGAGTTGGCTGTATGCATTTGTAACATGAAGCCCTTTTCTGCAGGAGCTTTTTTTTCAGTAATTCTACACACGTATTCAGCACAGTTCATTGCAATATTACCTATTTCACCCGACATCAGTAATTCCTGTCTTGTCAGTAACATACTAGGGGCCATATTCAATTCCAAGCCTGTAGCTGCACCGGTATACCCGCAAAGCCTGCAGGCTTGAAATTTAGCAAGAGTTAGAGTTATTAAATTAGCCAAGCCCGCAACAGACGTGGCCGGCATCCAAACCCGTAAACCATTCTTGCTCACGATGCATATCTGGCCGCAAACATGATCAATTAGGTAATCCCGTAGTTCCGGGTTTAGATGGAGCCAATAGTAAAAGAGATCATCATCATTACGTCACTGAAAAATGGAGATTAGATTTCAATCCCTTACGGGTTTGAATTACAAGTTACCATCGGACCCGCATTCCAGAAATATTGCAATATTAATAAATCAGCAAATATTATATTCTCGTCAATGCGAGTTCCATTATATCTATTAACGCTAGTGTATTGCCGGGATCAATACAGTAGCGTGTTGATATTTGCATTTACAGTGCTACGTATAGGACTTTAACCGCCTTGTGTGTCCTCTCTAGTACTAGTAGGCTTTTTGGCTCCATTTGCGGTTTATGAGTTTGAACACCAGTGTATTCATAGCAATTTAATAGCGATTTGCGAATGAAACATTTACGGGCATGACAGATCAAAGGCTTTGCGGCAACAGAGTTCGACAGCCCTTAGGGTTTTTCCGCCTGTAACCCGCAGATCATTTGTGGGTAGCTGTAAGAGGTTAATTTAATAGCCATAAGTGTAGCAGGCTCCATTACGGTTTATACATTTGGGGAATTTAATAGGGCTGAAGGTGTAGAATTATGTGTTTACAAACCAGGCATTTTACTTAAATACTACTATGAGACACAGCTCAAGAACCAAGAGAAAATGATAATGTCATGATATTGTATACAGAAGTACAACGAGTAAGAATAAGCACCTATTAATGCGAGTAAGCATTTTGCGAGTAGTTAATTACATTTGCAGGTAGGCCTTCAAAAGACAATGCATTTAAACATCTGTTTCTAGTCCATGTGGGTTTCCTGATATGTATTAACCTCTTAAGTACTGGTTTTGTATTACGCTGGATGTTGTATAATGGAACATACATAATAATAAAAATATCTATAGTATAATATAATATTTTTAAATTCAACATATGTGCCTATATGAATGATGAGCATCAAATTCTGATGAACCTCCAAGCATTTGTTTTACATTTTTTAGTGGTTTACTGTCTCTTCTGTTTTTCCAGGTTTTAGAAATAGTTTTAAAACCATTTGTGAGTGCAGTTTAGTACCTATAATATATATGTACCTATAATATATTTGCCTTAGTGAGTTATCAGCTACACCTCACTGACGAGGCCCAATGAAGGTCGAAATGTACGTCTGGGGTTTGCCGTTTCTCTAGTTCAGGGTAGAATTGCCTAGTATTTCGATGCTGGACCACTCTATTGGGTGAGAACAGACTGATATACTACAAGATATTTCTTCCTGTGAAGGGCACAAGTGAGATAAAATAGGTTGCTTTCAGAGTGGGTTATCATGCCAATAGAACTACCTATTAAGGTTAGTTTGTTCTCTGCATCTCCATTTTGTTTTTTTTGTACCTGTAAATTTTCCTTCAGATTTTTGATTTTACAAGTCAGAAATAATTTGCGAGTGCTCATAGCGATTTACTGTGAAACTAAGAAAGAGTCCATCATAATATTTTGGATGTCAAAAAATCAATGGGAAAGCTTGCCATTAAATATTTTATTTCCTACTATTTAATATATTTTTTAAGTATTGCACTATTTATCCTTTGCTCTTTCGGATTTATTTTTCTTGAGGTACAACCAGTACTGGTGCTTTATAAGGGAAGGGAATATAGGTGTTTTTGTTCTCTTCACCATTTCTCTCTTACTTCATTGGTAAGGTGGATATTTCTACTTTTAAAATTACATCTGATGTAATGAAAGAATATAAAAGGGATAATCTTGATGAAATGCTTATAGATTATTAATCCATGCATCTCAAACTGGAGTTGAGCAAAGAGTAATTTTGCACATTTCTCTCGAATTCTCTCATCTAATTTAGCCAATAAACTTCTTTTGTGGTCCAAAAGTATTGAACCAGACGATTGCTTCTGCTGAGCCGCACAATTCCCCTTTTACCCCCAAAACTCATTGACATGACATTGCCTTTCCGGCATCACATAAAATGCGCCAAGATCTCAAGTTCTCTGCCTAAAAGCTAAAAACACCTCTTGCCTTACAATTTTAAAAGACCAGTGAAAAACTTTTGATTTTTATGAAGTTTGTAACTGAAGGTTGCAATGTTTGTTTCTTCAAACTTATGGAAGCTCATTATCTATTGAAGATTGGAAGTAGGAGTTAAGAGGATTTGTTGACTGATTGGTGGATTCAGATAAAAGGTCAGCTTTGGATACCTTCCACCTCACATAGGCTCAGTAGTATTTTTGTAAGCCCTGGAACCCCAGCTCCATAGGCCCTTCATACATTGAAAAAAAGTATGACTATCGTGGCAGCTCCCATGTATTAGTGCGCTAAAATGAAGATTTTCTCTGAAAATCTGTTTAAGCTCATGACTTACTTGGCTGGTAATGTTGCTAGCTTGTTGCATACTTCACTAACACCACTGAGGATATCACAGAAAAAAAAATATATATATTTGTTCTAAAAATGTTTGATGTTATCAGTTCTGCAGAGCAGCATATTGTAAATATGGAACTTTGCATTTCTTAAAATATTTCTCTTGGCATGCTAAGTGTTTATTTTCTGTTGTTCTGGGAAACTATTTTCAGTTTGGCTCAGTTTCTGTTTTTAACATCCATTCCATAAAAATGTGTTTGTAATGGTTTGTGTTATCTGAATTGAAAATAAAGTTAAATGACTAGTGTAATTTGGGCAAACCAAAGTATATAATTGTGACGATTCGAGGGTAGGGGCTATATGAGCCCAGGGCCATCTGCTATAGAAGACAGGTTAACTACCCACAAGGACCGTTTGGGTTTTTGGAAATCTTGGCACTAGCACCCTGATATCTGGATTCTGTATCATGCAGGGTCCTTGCATCAGAAATCAGCACTTCCAGGCTACCAAGAGACTCCAGATCTGCTTCTTCTTAGGGGGCTTGATAAGACTTGTTACAGTCAAATCTACCCCAGCAGGATCTTACAGAGTCTCCCAGTACCTCAATGCAGCCATCCAGGAGATCAGGAACAAAATAAGAGACACACAATTTCTATATGTCTCTCTATTTTTTTTATTTATAGCAGTTAGATACAGATGGGGTGTACACAATTTAACTATGAGAGGGTGTGGCAGACAATTACATGAGATGACCCCCCATGGGGTCTAGCAGTACCTTGATAGCTGACACCTGAGAAGAATTTGGCTACCTTCTAATACACATCCTGCTGTCTCTGTGTCTGAGTGGTCCAGACCTTAGATAGAGTACATGGCAGATTAACGTAATTTGCTAACAATGGGCCAGAGCAGATTACAAATACAATGTAGGTGTTTACGTACATAATTAAGTGGCAAGAGCCAAACTGTCTGTCCTTTAATAGGCTAAGACCCAGGCCCTGGAAATAGGTCCATGACAATAATAAACTAGCAGTAAATCAGAAACATAAGAGCATTTTAAACACAAACCTAAATGTAGCTGCTGATTTATGCCATGGGTTCTCACCTTGGACTGTTAGTTGTTGATAGTGTTTAGTCGTTTCAGCATCTGTGACTCTCCGTGACCCTATGGACTGCATATCTATTATTATGCCTCTAGTTGTGCTTATTCATAAGGTTAACTTGGCAAAGATACTGTTCATTTCCAGTGGACCATGAGTTGGCTGACCTCTCTCCTATGACCTGCCCATCTTGGGTATGTTGTAGTGGAAGGTTGGTTTACCCTAACAGGCCGTACTCTCCTAATTAGTTCTGCTGTAAAGTGTTTATTCACAGTGGTAATATTTCAAAAGCGATATTGTCTGAATTCAAGATTCATCCTATTTTTTTTTAACTAGGACTTTTAATGTGTTTTTATGAAATTTACTATTTTGGTTTTAGCAACTCAACTTTCCTTATGTAGGAGGAAAATTTGAATGTAAAGGAAGTTTATGTCTGCACAATTGGTATGTGGTAGTTACAAGTCTCAGCATGATTAAGAGATGCTCATTAATTTACAAGCCCCTCCTGAGAATGTAATAGGCAGCAAAAGGCAAGGAATATAAATAGAAGCAGGCAGTAAAGAATTAACTTAAAATGTGCAAAATGTAAAGTTTGTGTTTGTTTATTTTTTTGTTTTTTAATAAATATTTTGCCCATTATCAAGTTTAGTAATTCAAAAGAAAAATATATCACAGTGGTGCTTTAAAGACAGGAAACCATTTTCTTTTTCTGTTTAACCCCCATTTTATCTAGTTGCTCTCTTTTCATGCTCACTTACACAATCATCTTTTCATGTCACATTTGCCTTTTTTCATTCTTTTTCACTTCCTCCCACTCAAACTGCATAAACTGACATCTGACAGTTGTCTAAATATAGAAACCTTCCATTCTGTGTTCTTTAGTTTGAGTTAAAAGAGCACATAAATAGTTCTAACATGTCCAGATGTGTATAAGCAGGACTCATTAATATGTAATTTTACAACTGGTTAGCATTATGTTAAATATTGTATGAATTATCTAAAAATCCATAAAAGGCAGCTACTTGGAATTTATATCCACAACCCTGGCCTGTGAGTAGGAGGGGGCAGTGTATGTCATGTTCAGGAGGGCCTTAGGATTTGCTAATATTATATAAAAGTTACTGAATTTATTTGTGGGACTGGGGAATGGTGTTTTGTGATATCTGGAAAATGTGTCTGAAGCAATAACAAAGAGTCAGTCTGCTTGTACTAAGCAAGGGTATAGGTGTTGTTATTGTCTCCTCACCATTGCTGGGGATGCTGAGATCTTGAGAACAAAAAGTCACGACCCAGAGAGAGGAAATTGAGGTGCGTTTGGTTCCCCAAATCTGGGGTCCTAACAGTGTACATGTAATAAGATATTGTTATGCCAATCCTGAGCTGCCAAACACTAGACTCATTTAGTCTACCTATTATATATACAGGTTACACTGGCCCTTTCTATACCCAACCAGAAGGAGGCCAGAACCAAATAACCACATTTGGGTTAATGAACCAGTGTATGATAAAAAATTCCCAAAGCTCCATGCAAGATTAAAAACTTGCAGGCTTACAATCTAAAGGTATTGGGTGTGGAACAGGAGGGTGAGATAAGTGTTCCATGTTAGGGTGGAAGGTGATAGATGTTTTGTTCAGTGAACAGATGTTTTTTTCAGTGAGGTTTTGAAGGCTTTAAGGCAAAGAGACAGTCTGGTGGAGTGAGGCAAGGAGTTCCTGAGAATACGGGCTGTACGAGAAAAGCCCTGAAGGTGAGAATGAGAGGAGGTGACGAGAGAGGTAGAAAGAAAAAGGGTATTAGCAGAACGAAGAGGGTGGGTGGGAAAATATTTGGAGATGGGAGCAGAGATATAAGGTGGTGCATCATTGTTGAGGGCTTAGTAAGTTAGGGTCATGTTTTTATATTTTATTCTGGAGGCTACGGGAAGCCAGTGGAGTGATTGACAGAGAGGTGCTGCAGACATTGAACGTTGTGTACAGTAGATGAGTCTAGCGGATGCATTCATTATTGATTGAAGTGAGGATAGACGGGTGGTGGGAAGGCCAGCAAGAAGCGAGTTGCAGTAGTCAAGAAGATAAACGATGAGAGAATGTATTAAAATCCTGGTTGTGTCTTGTGTAAGGTGGTGACGTATTTTGGAGATATTTTTTAGATGGAGAAGGCACGGTTTTTGTTAGTTACTGTATGTGAGGAATGAAGAGAGGGGAGGGTCCAGTAGAACTCCAACACAACGTGCTTAGGAGGTGGGAGTGTTAATGGCATTGTTGACAGTGAGAGAGCTGTGAGGAATTAAAAGTTGAAGCAGAGGGTGGGAAGATTAGCAGTTGGAGACGTGTGATAGAAGAGAGGGGAAATTGAGTGCCATCTGCATAGAGATGATACTGAAATCCAAAAGAGTTTATTAGGGTACCAAGTGAGAATGTGTAGATGGAGACGATGATGGAGCCTAGGACGGAATCTTGGGGTATGCCAACAGACAGAGGGGGAGGAAAGGAGATGTGCCAGAGAAGGAGACGCTAAATGTTTGATCTTGTAGGTATGATGTGAACCATGAGAGAGCAGTGTCTCGAATGCCAAGGGAGTTCAGGATTTGGAGTAGAAGAGGGTGGTCAACTATGTCAAAGGCAACAGAGAGATCCAGAAGAAGAATAGAAAAGTGACATTTTGACTTACATCCCCTCACCACTTCCTCCTACTCTGTCTAAATACAAGTTAAAAAAATAATCTATCAATGGTTTAATGCTCACAGCTTACACAGCTGGTAATGCTGTTAGTATTTGACCTACATCATAAATATGTATTTTTTTTCCTAAACTGCAGTGTTCCTTTAAGCCTTAATCTCTGCATCTCTGCAGTTTGTAACTTTAAGCTAAAAAGACACTGTCACCCCAACAGGAGGTTGATTTCATATTAAAGAGCAATACAATATGACTATACATTGTGCTGGCCTATTTTCTCTATAGTAAATAATTGCAGAGATATAAAGCATGTTTTTCGCAGCTAATTTTACCTGAATGTGTTCCTGAATTTGCAGCTCAAGGTACTTGATAAGGAGGGCGATCTATCTGAATAACAACAGTGGAGGTCATTGTTTTGACTGTGATTAATGCATCATCTCATTTGCATAAAAATACAGTGCAAAGATTATTGGAATTCTGAGGAATTGTTTACTTTAATTTAATTAAAAAATATCTAACACAATGTATTGCCAATATATAAATGTATTTTTTTATTTATTTTTTTAATTAAAGATTACAAACAACAATTAGGTCTTATGAAACATTTTGTCAGTATCTTTCCCCAACTTCTGAGTTCTTTTTGTCATATACATTTGTACAATAAAATTCTTGGGGGAAAAAAACAATTAATATCTAAGCTTAACATACGTTAACCTACAAATCCACAACAAGGCATAAGACACAGGGCAGAGTCACCGAGAGCCAGAGTCGGAAACTTTTGCAGGACCTTTACACCAGATATCCTACTACTCCCATATCATAAAAGTATCTCTCCGGCACAACATTTCTATTGATTGTTTTTTTTTTTTAAGCTGATGACACAAAGTTGTGCAAGGCAAATTGAGGAATGGGCAACTAAATGGCAGATGAGATTGATATGAATAAATGTAGAGTTATGCATCTGGGAAGGAAAACTAGCCATACAATTTATAATCTTAATCGAGCAAATATAGGGGTATCAGATATTGAAAGGGATTTCGGAATGCTTGTGGTCAACCACCTAGGTAACAGTGCTCGATGCCAAGAAGGATATTGAAGCAAGAGAAGCAAATATAATTCTGCCACCATGCAAATCTCTAGTACGCCCTCATTTAGAATATGGAGTACAATTTTGGGCACCATTTCATAAAAAGGACATTTTCGAGTTGAAAAGTTACAGAGAAAGGCAACACAACTAATAAGGAGAATAGAGGGGCTAAGTTATGAAGAAAGACTAAACAAATTAAGCTTATTTTCTCTAGAAGAAAGGGGGGATATGATTATCTTATATAAATATATCCAGGGTCAATACACAGCTTTGTCAAGTGAACCTTTTTTTACCAATAGGTTTTCAACTGACAAGAGGGCATCCTTTGAGGTTAGAAGTAAAAATATTGCACCTTAAAGAAAGAATAGTGTTATTCACAGTAAGGGTGGTTAAACTGGGTTACCAAAGGAGGTGCTGACAGCAGATTCATTAGATAAGGGATTGGATATATTTTTTTATAAAAAGGGCATTCAGGGTGTAACGTTCCGATGGTAGGGGCTATACACGCTAAGGGCCACCTGCTATAGACTACAGGTTAACTACCCATAAGGACCGTGGGGTTCTTGGAAATCTCGGCACCAGCACCCTGATATCTGGCTTCTGTATTGGTCAGCGTCCTTGCATCAGAAATCAGCACTTCCAGGCTACAAAGAGACTCCAGATCTGCTTCTTCTTATGGGCTTGATAAGACTTGTTACAGTCAAATCTACACCAGCAGGATCTTACAGAGTCTTCCAGTACCTCCCTGCAGCCATCCAGGAGAACAGGAGCAAAATAAGAGACATACGATTTCAATATGCCTCAAAAGTTAACTGTTTTATTTTTTAAAAGTAGCAATATATATATGGTTAGATAGAGTGGTGTATACCAAACAAAAATGACAGGGAGTGGCTGACAAAGAACAACAGAGATGTAATCAGCTTATCTAGCAAACAATGGGACAAAACAGATCATAATACAATGTATGTGTTTATGCAGATAATTCACTGCTGGAGCCAAGCAGTCTGTGCTTTTATGGTGGCTCAATGGGCCAACACCCAGGCCAAGAAAAAGGGGTCTGTGAAAGGGGGTTATCCTGGATAATTACAGAGTGAGTATTGATCCAGCTAGGAATCCGATCGCCAGTATCTGGGCCAGGGAGAAATTTAGTTTTTTCCCCTTTTGAGACAAATGGCAATGTTTAATTGTTTGCCTTCCTCTAGATCAATTAATTAACAACTAATCTGCATATTGCAGAGGATATCAGAGGAGATCTAAAAAGGTTGAACTTGATAGACTAAAAGCCTTTTTTCCAACTTCAATTACTCTGTAACTATATATATATATATATATATATATATATATATATATTGTATATGTATATACGGATATTTGAGATATATATTTGAGATATATTCATAAGTATATATATATATATGTCGCCAGTCTCCTATGTGCCACCAGTCTCCTCTCTCATATTTGTGTCCCCTCTGTGCCCCTTGTCCTCAAGTCCCCTTTGTGTCCATAGTCTCCTCTCTTCCCTGCCTCCCATGACCCCAGTCTCCTGTCTGCCACCAGACTCCTATGTATCACCACTCTCCCTTCTCATATTTGTGTTCCCTCTCCTGTCTCCCCTATGCTCCTTCTCCCCAAGTCCCCTCTGTATCCCCAATCTCCCCTCTTCCCTGCCTCCCATGCCCCCAGCCCTTCTCCCCTCTGTTCCCAGAAACCCCTCTCCCCAACTCCCCTCTGTGCCCCAGTCACCCCCTTTCACCTTTGTCCCTATCTACTCTGTCCTTCTCCCATGTATCCCCAGTATCCCCTTTCACCTGTCCTGTTTTCCTGTTCCCTGGTCCTGTCACCTGGACATTCAGGCCGGAATCTGTTCTGTCTCTTACTGTGCCTCAACCAATCTGTGTCAGAGCTAAACAATCAGAAGCTGAGAAAGGCGAGTCTAGTTGCCCAAAGCTGCTGCAGGCTTCCCTGCACCCAACCAGAGTCTTCTCTACAAAGAGGGCTCCAGGGGCCCAAGGATCACTGTATTGTGTGCTCCGCAGGGGCAAAGTAAAAAATAAATATATAAAAATATAAAAAAACAATAATTGACAGCACTGGCATCCCCCAGAGCAAGTAACTCAGCCTCCTAATGGAGACCTATCTAAACTGGCATACCAGAATTGCAGTATGATAATGGTGGTATTTTAATATCAGCTCAGGTTACACTGCTTCCTGCTACTAATCTGGTACTTCCCACAGGGCAAGTCCACTCCAGCCACTATTCTTGATTCAGGGTATGGAAAGATCCAGAGCTTATACAGTCTTGCTTATTAAAGAACCACTCTAGTGGTCCTATAAAGTGGTCTAATCTGACTATTCTTCAGAGATCCCTTTATAGGACACTAGGGTGGTCCTTTAATATAACGTTTTTAACTTACATTTCCAGCAATATTTATTTGATATCTAGGTTATATGAAGTACAAGGTGGATATTAGTATATGTCTCATAGGATAAAAAAAGGAATAGGACAGTTCTTCAAGACACCTCCATGCATCTCCAACACTTCGCCATTTAGAGCACATGTCCAACATGTCATAGCAATGTCTATTAATGAGACATTTGAATAGGTGTTCAACATATGTTCAGTTCATAGATCTATAATGTACACATGAAAAATGGATATCAGTGTCTAACAACATAATGCAGTCCCAGGAAATCCATTTTATACATAACAATAAGATATGACATTTATTAAATGTTGATATTGCTGCTAAACAGTATTAATCCCCTTCAGTTAGTAATAATGAAAGCATTGTTACTTTTCCATTGAGGAAATAGATTATCAGAAACTAGAGATTACACTGCATAATTACATTTAAAAATGTTTATTTTCTAAAAACAAGTTGCTTCATATTAAATGCAGTTCTTCAAACATTACTGTATCTATTAAATATAAAACCAAAACAGGTCCTGTAATGTTTATTCTTTATGTAAATTAGATATATCTGTAAACCAGTAAGTATTGTATAATTTAGATATCACTGTCAATGTTGTATAAATAGATCAAGCTGCAATCTTTAAATTACAATTTAAATGATGCCTGGATCTACCAATCCTTTAATTAATAATAATATTGCTCTCTGTTCAAAAGGTTTACTAAAAATAGTATTATAAATACTAAATAACCATATTACATATTCATGTTCTTTGGGAGCTTTAAGCTAATCAACATGATTAGTTAATGAGATGTAAATGATCCAATGTTGTCTACTGTAGATGAATATAATGGAGAATAACACTTAAATGCAACATAAAATAACATTTACTTTTCTATAGTAAAGGCTTCTGGTTGGTGTTTTATCATAAATAAAATTCTAGATGTATAACCCAGTGTTATTAGCAAAACAGACATTTCCTTTTTTTTTTTTTTTATAACCATTCTAGTTCCACAATTACTGCTAGAACTACTAACCAGTCATTTCACCATCACTCTGTGTCATGTTTGGAAATCTATTTCCCCCTCTCGGACATAAATAAGAAGATGATGTCAGCTAATCATGATATCTACAGTGAGGTATAAAAAAAAACTAAGAAATAATCAAGCCAACAGCAAGGAATATGGCATGAGACTGGTGGCTTCACCAATGAGACCTTTATTAAGGATAACAGCGTAAAAATGTGTGTTATGGAGCAAAGGGAATTCCTCTTTTGGGCTTTTTGGTCCTTTCCAACTCCAACTGCCGTGTTTCTCCCTGTAATGACAGCATGAGGTGCAAATCTGTTTATGGGTCCTGCCCAGCACCACTGTATTATTCTAATTTAACAGGACAGGCTATTTAAAGCCCAGAGCATGTTTCCAGTTGACATGGTGAAGTAGAGTATTCTTGGTTAGATCCATCAGATACATTAGGCCAAGGCAGTGCAAGGTGGTTCAAACTTTATAAGATACTATGCAATGAATAGTTTATCTAGGTCCAGTTTCTTAGTCTGGGAAATGTGTTATTGTCTGAAAGTATCTACCTTTGTGGGTTCTGACCATAGATGGCAAACCCGTTACAAGAATTCCAGGCAGATGTACAACTGTCGTTCCTGTCCAATAGTTGTCCTGTTAAATGGTCAATTCCACTTGGTAAAGCACAAAGACAGTTTGGTTTTATTAAAAATAGCTACAGTGCCTTGCAAAAGTATTCACCCCCCTTGGCATTTTTCATGTTTTGTTGCCTCACAACCTGGAATTTACATGGATTGTTTGAGGATTTGCATAATTTAATTTACAGAACATGTCCACAACTTTGAAGTTGTTTTTTTTTTATTTTTTATTATGAAGCAAACAACAAATAGGACAAAATAACAGAAAAAGTCAATGTGCATAACTATTCACCCCCTATAGTCAATACTTTGTAGAGCCACCTTTTGCTGCAATCACAGCTCCAAGTCGCTTTGGATAAGTCTCTATGAGCCTGTCCACATCTTACCACTGGGATTTTTGCCCATTCCTCCTTGCAAAACTGCTCCAGCACCTTCAAGTTGGATGGTTTGCGCTTGTGAACAGCAATCTTTAAGTCTGATCACAGATTTTCTATTGGATTGAGGTCTGGGCTTTGACTAGGCCATTTCAATACATTTACATGTTGCCCTTTAAACCACTCAAGTGTTGCCTTAGCAGTTTTTGGGGTCATTGTCCTGCTGGAAGGTGAGACCTCCGTCCTAGCCTCAAATCACGCACAGAGAGATTTTGCTCAAGAATATTCCTGTATTTAGCACCATCCATCTTTCCCTCAACTCTGACCAGTTTCGCAGTTCTGGCTGCTGAAAAACATCCCCACAGCATGATCCTGCCACCACCATGTTTCACTGTGGGGATGGTGTTCTTTGGGTGATGCAATGTGTTGGGTTAGCGCCAGACATAACATTTTCTTTGATGGCCGAAAAGTTAAATTTTAGTCTCATCCGACCAGAGCACCTTCCTCCATACATTTTGGGAGTCTCCCACATGCCTTTCAAAACATGCCATTTTGTTTTTTGCTAAAAGTAATGGCTTTTTTCTGGCCACTCTGCCATAAAGCCCAACTCTATGGAGCGTACGGCTTATTGTCGTCCTATGTACAGATACTCCAGTCTCTGCTGTGGAACTCTGCAGCTCCTCCAGGGTTAGCTTAGGTCTCTGTGCTGCCTCTCTGATTAATGCCCTCCTTGCCTGGTCCGTGAGTTTTGGTGGGCAGCCTTTTCTTGGCTGGTTTGCTGTTGTGCTATGTTCTTTCCATTTGTTTATGATAGATTTGATGCTGCTCCTGGGGATCATCAAAGATTTGGATATTTTTTTATAACCTAACTCTGACTTGTACTTCTCAACAACATTGTCCCTAACTTGTTTGGAGAGTTCCTTGGTCTTCATGGCAGTGTTTGGTTAGTGGTGCCTCTTGCTTAGGTGTTGTAGCCTCTGGGGCCTTTCAAAAAAGGTGTGTATATGTAATGACAGATCATGTGACACTTAAATTGCACACAGGTGGACATCATTTCACTAATTATGTGACTCCTGAAGGTAATTGGTTGCACCAGAGCTTTTTATGGGCTTCATAAGAAAGGGGGTGAATACATACGCACATGCCAATTTTCTTTTTTCTATTTCTAAAAAATAGTTTTATGTACATATTTTTCTCATTTCACTTCACCAACTTAGACTATTGTGTTCTGATCCATCACATAAAATTCCGATTAACAAAACATTGAACATAAGGCTGTTATGTAACAAAATAGATAAAAAGTCAAGGGGGGTGAATACTTTTGCAATGCACTGTATGTGATCTAGGTATAAACAGGTAAAATACTGAAACCCACTCAATAACTAGTAAATTAGCTTATGGAAAGTGGTGGGATTGTTCTTCATTCCAAAGAGCACAGAGAATTGGTGTAATCCAAACATAGTGGTGGGAATTGATAATCTGTATTGCCAATAGCTCCAGAAGAAGTCTAAGTAAGCTAGTTGGTAGAGAAGGAAATATTCTCTAACCATCAGTACATGTCTGTCTTGTTATAGTCAAGGGATCATCTTTAATCTACACAGAAGCAAGTCCCCCCCATCCTTTTAGGGCAGTAACACAACTGGGGATGTTGATAATGCCTAAGGGCAGTACCTCATTGATTTCCTACCTCAAGATAGTTTTAATGGCCTTTAGCCTGTATTATTACCTCAATGATTTGCTACCTCAAGATAGTTTTAATGCCTTTAGCACTCGGTAAGCTGCCTGTATTAATAAACACTCTTTTGGGATCAACATATGGTTCATAAGTAGATAGATATCCCTGGTTTGGATGTGTATGTAGTCTGTCCATTTTATCTTCCCAAAAAACGGTTGGCTTAATTAAACCTCAGGATGACCATATGCTTATTATAGGTATGCTAGAATTCCTTCTGTGTGTTTGTAAAAGACAAGTTGCTCATTTTGGTGGACTTGAGACTACTGCAAAGTTATAGGATCACTGCTCTACGGAAAATGTTGGCGATTTACAAACAAAGGATATATATAGTTATTTTTTTAATTAAGTGTGACCAAGAGCATAACTAAGCATGGAAAAGCTCACAGAGCTAATTTTCAATTAGAAATACATTATCTCACTGCTAGTCTCTTCTCCCATGATACTTCTACAGTACTTTGGAGAAGATTTTTTGTGTGGGTTGATAGTTTACAAATCTGCAGGAGCAGGACTTGACCTTTATCTTGACACTATCACTCCTCCAGTCTTTAATAGCCAAAAGGCACGGGCTCCTGCTAGCAAGAAGTGCTATAGAAATAAAAATGAAACATTCTATACACAAGAATAGTCC
Source organism: Discoglossus pictus (assembly GCA_027410445.1). Lineage (NCBI taxonomy): Eukaryota > Metazoa > Chordata > Amphibia > Anura > Alytidae > Discoglossus > Discoglossus pictus. Next base: position 368,658,493 of record CM050167.1, read on the forward strand.
TTTAAAAATGAAAATGTCTCCAGTAATGTTTTTTTACTCTTGTCTAACATAGATGCTAACGAATGTTGTTAGTTCGACACTGTCGTTTTTTCTAAACTGCAGCAGTACTTCAATAGACTTAGAGTAATTGCTAGCCGATTTATTTTGTTAAAGCATTAGAGATCATTATCCAGAAATAGCATATAAAGGATAGTGTTTTAAATATATTACAAATGCATAACATTCTCTATATCAGTGAGCTTACAGTGGGCTAAATTGTACAGTGAAGCTTTTATGTAGATAATAAATGTGCATGTTTTAGGTAGTGTCTGACATACATTTTTTGCAAAATGTTAGGACAAAAGATCCCATTCACAGTTGGTGTTAGTATAAATAAACACAGTTGTCCAAAAATTTACATTTAAAGATCATTTTAATGTGCAAAATGTGCACAGCAGTTACATGCATAATTCCTCTAGTGTGAAACAATTTAGGTTAAACACAATTGTCAAGTTAATTTATGTAATTTTGTTGCAAAGGGAACCTTTTATTTAAGACATATTTTGATTTTGTGATTTCACCACTGCGACCTGGGTTCAATTCCAGTCAGGGAGCCAAGAGTTCACACTACACTGAAGCCGAGCAGGGTTGGGCCTGGTCAATACTTGGATGAGAGACCACCTTGGAATACCAGGAACTGTATGCTGTGGCCCACTGGAGAAGGAACTGGCAACTCACTCCAGTATTTCTGACATGAATTCCAAGTGGTCCAGCATGACCATGGACATGAATATGTCCTTGTGTGTTACGGTCTATGAGGTCACGGAGAGCAGTTTTTCACTAAATCAGCACTTGTTTCTCTATTATGTACCAAACTAACATGATTAGCATCTGTATAAACCATGGCCATAAAAACATTTTTTGAGAAAATCTGTTTATGAGTACAGGAATCCATTTTGCATGAGGGTTGATCCTCTATTAGTGATGGGTCTTCCATTTTAACTGTGGCGTCGATATTGTGGTGTAAATAAAATATCTCCAAGTTTATTTAGATTTAGTACTCTTAAACTCAGTGGTCCTTTAAAGTTAAACAGAAAATGTCCCATTTATTGAATACATGAACATCACACTTAGAAATAAACATAATAGCAGCTTGTTTTAATTAAAAATTCTAAGTGGAAGTGCCTTAAAATGGTATTGAGTTTATGTATACAACTAACAAATCCACCCTCTGAGTTAATTACTTTATCATCAGCAATTGTTCAAGGATATAGTAATAATGGGCCTCATTCAATTGCAAGCCTGTAACTCGATTGCAGACAGCCGCATGTCTGAGATCGAGTTGTGGGCTCTTGTTGGTCTCCGTTTGCGAAGGCTATTCAATTGCTCCAGGTCGCACAATGCGATTCTGAAGCCAGCTCCGTAAACCATGCTCTGGTTTGGAGCATTTGTTGGCCGGATCCGTATCAATTCACTGAGCTGAAACTGCCCATTTCGAATCGGCCAATAGAAAATGAGACTGTCATAATTAAGGCAGTAAAACATGGCGGTTACGAGTCAAACACTCCGGTTCGGGTGTCCGATATGCGATCAGACTCGCAAGACTTTTAAAATGAAGAATTATGAAAATGAATGCCAATACTGTTCTAGTCCATATGATTGGCCTGATATTTATTAACTCATTGATACCCAAGATCATTTATCCCCGAAATTACACATAAAAATAAAACTTATTTCCTGCAGTTGTGCGGGCTTGAGACTGTTGTGCAATTAATTCTAATGTGTTTCATCGCTCTCCCCGTTATTTACAGTGCTGTATTACTGTTTTATTTGCGTTTACAGTGCTACGAATTGGTGTTTAACCCCTTTGCGGGTCCTCTCGAGTACATGTAGGAATTTCTTCTCCATTTGCGGTTTACGAGTGTGGATACGTTGTGAGCTCTGGGAATTGAAGCAATTGAATAGCGATTTGCGATGTTAGCCCTGCGAAAGTGACACATGAAAGGCTTTTGGATGGTGTAACTTACGAGTTGGACTGCTGACATTTTTCCAAGCTCGTAACTCGTAATGATCCGAGCATGCAAAAAGTCGGCAATTGAATAGCAAATTTGACTGTGATCTCACTTACGGGCCCTCGTATCTCAAATCCGTCCAATTGAATGGGGCTTAATATTTCTTGTATGTTGGACGGGTAAGTGCTTTAGCTGCATTTAACATTTTGGTGCTGAAGCCTCTGGTGTCAAATGACAGTTTAATTAGCTAAGTTAACTTGTGTATTTACATGGCAAAGAGGGGCTTTTATTTGACCTCAGGCTGCTCTGTTTACATTAGACATTGTAAAATACAACCTATTGACCTGAGTGTAGCCATTTACAATGAAAGAGTAAGCTACAAGATAATTTTATTTCTTTATTTGTTATTGTTGTTGTTTATGCTCCAGTGTAAGTTTGATAAGTTATGGCATTGTTTAGAGATTTTCTGATGTAAAAGGACCACTACAAAAAAAAAAAAAAAAAATATATATATATATATATATATATATATATATATATATATGTATACAGTATATATACTTAAGGCTGTAATGTAACAAAATAGGTAAAAAGTCAAGGGGGTGAATACTTTTGCAAGGCACTGTATATATACATTTATAAATATACATTTGTAGGCACATTTGCATGTCTTTGCTCAGCTTCCCAGAATGCAGTGTAAGAAATTTATTTCTTGGAATCTGAGCTGAAAACAGTTTTTTTTAACTTGTTTTAGACATTAAAATGTGAATACAAATGGGACCTTGCTTTTTACATCAGCGCAAGCCAGAGAACTGCTGTACACCACTCCCACTGGTCTGTCACAGGCTCTGTCCTCTTAAGGTGGATTAGTACATTTACCACTATATATATCAACAATGATATACAAGCAGAAAGAGTGTTATACAGACCCGGAAGTGGGGGGTAGGAGATCAGAATGAGAGGCCTGGGTGGGGGGGGGGGGGGTAGGAGATCAGAATGGTGGACATGGCGGGGGTCCCCCAGGCCCCCATTCTGAACTCCTACTCCTCCCAGGTCTCCCATTCTGATCTCCTACCCCCAGGTCTGTATAACACTCTTTCTGCGTGTATATAATTATTGATATATATGGTGGTAACTGTACTAATCCACCTTAAGAGGAGCCTATGACAGGCCAGTGGGAGCGGTGTACAGCAGTTCTCTGGCTGGCGCTGATGTAAAAAGCAAGGTCCCACAAATGTACTATTTATTTACTGTACTACTACGGTGGAGTGCTTCTATGGCTCTTTTGCCCAACATATAATCAATGATTGAGCTACCAAAGGCATTGCAGCCAGCGGCACCGTCACAAAAGCGAGCCTTACAAAGTGAGGCGAAGCAGCTGCGGAGCGCGTAACTCTAAGAAACCCATAAAAAAAAAAAAGAATGCACACAAAATTAGAACACACTCACACACAGCATGGGGAGGGACATATGAAGCCTTGGAGTGAGGTTGCAAGCGAATTACACCGATATTTGGCATTTTTCACCACACAAAAAATGTCTAATCGAGGAAAAAATGCAAACGTTCAGAAACAGCATGAAAACGAGGCTCTGCAATGCCAGGATCGCAAAACGTAGAAAATAAACAACGGCAAAAACAGTAACACTTACATTAACAACACCAGGCACGTGGGACAAAATATGCCTCAAATTAACTTGCAACCTCACTCACAGGCTCCCTGGCTCTCCCCCTGTGGTGTGTGCGAGTGTGTAAGTTAATTTGAGGTGTTTTTGTGTGTTTATGCAGGCTTTTCCAGTTTGGCGGTCCGGCCATTAAAGTCCTGCGTGTCCACCCCTGCAATGACCGCCTTCTCCCCCGTGTACTAATGCTGTTTGCCACACAATGCGAGTCTCTGCCTCCCCTGAGCACCTTAGGTGCTCATTGCGAGCCTGTCCCCCCGTGTAGTTTAGGGGCCTTGCGTTAAGTGTTACTGCCTTGTGTTGAGTGTTTACTGCCTTGGGTTAAGTGTTACTGCCTTGGGTTAAATGTTACTGGCTTGGGTTAAGTGTTACTGGCTTGCATTAAGTGTCCTGGCTTGGGGCTATTTTTTACTCCATTCGGCCTCGTTTTCATCCTGTAAGGTTTTTTTGGCCGCAATTTTTTTCTTGCTTGATTTTTGATTGTGTAAAAACTCCAAATATGCCTCAAATTAACTTGCCACCTCACTCACAGTCTCAAAGTCCCATGGGACTCGCGATGAGCGCCTTCAGCCCTGATTGCGAGGCCCGCAACTCCGTCCCTCGCTTCGCGAGGCCCACGAAGTGTGATGACAACTTTTCGAAAAACATATATTGTGATATTGTGATACTTCTTCAGGGCATCTATATTTCTGGAGAGCTATGGTTCTAATGTTGCAAGGTGAGTACTACAAGGCCATGGAGGTAGAATGGGTGTGATGTAAATTTAAATCTTATCCTATTATTAAACAAAGGCTCTGAACTTCTGTCTGTTCCCTCTTCTGCACCCTTCCTGCCACAAAAACACACCCCATCACCCAGCTCTCAGGATGTGATGTAACAAACACAAAATGGATTCCTGAATCTATCTATTGTTATTATTACCCTTTATTTCTATCTATCGAATAAACAAGCATAGACCATTTTAATGACTGGGTATTTGCAAGGCTAATTCCCTGTGTATCTGTGCACACTGGTGTATGATGCTCTCACAGTAGAGAAGGGGACTGGTAGTTCGTCTCTGTTGGAGGTAAGATTAAACAGATACTCATCCACCACAAGACAAACAACTAATTTCTCTTCTCCCTTTCTTGTTACTGGAACACATTTACATTGTTGTTGTAGAGGGGGGAAGTGGGAAGTAACCAGATGCACATGCAGCAAAAGGGGCTGGGAAGGTGACCACCGATCCCCCAAGTTGCTTGTTGTCAAACAGTACTGTTTTTACAGCTAAACTTCCTGCAACAATAGGCAACAAACAGTTAATGTTTTGAAACAGAATAGCTAATCTGTTAATTAGTTTATTATTATTTTGTTGCTGGAAAAATGACATGAGATTTCATTTTTAAACTGTCAACATTTTAGAAGTGGGTTGCTGAATTTATATAAGATTGAATGTTGGTAATATATTTTAATGTTTAGAAAGTATTTTCCTATATGTGACTAAAACATTATATATATATATATATATATATATATATATATATATATATATATATATTATGTAAAGTAAATAAAAGTAAACGTTAAGAAAATGTGTTAGTGTTGTCATAGGAGATTGGAATGCTAAAATAGGGAACCAAAAGATACCTGGAATAACGGATACGATTGGCCTTGGAGTGCAAAATGAAGCAGGTCAGAGATGAGTAGAATTCTGTCAAGATGGCAACGCTAGGGGGCGAGATCAGGAAATGAAACTAGCGTCAGAGTGAGGCAGACGTCGGGAGAGTTGGGAGGCTGATGAGACTGATGAGGCAGCTGTAGCAAATGGCATGGCGTTCAAGAGATAACTCAGCCAAACCACTAAGGAAAAGAATGAGCGACATGCCAGTGGCGCTGCCGGAGCTGGTACAGGTCTAGCTAAGGAGATTTACCAGCACAGGCAGCTGAACCCGTCACGCCACCGGTGAGCATCAGGAAAGTGGGACTGGAGGGTTCCGAGGGAAGCTGCGATTGGTGTGCCGATCGCGTGGAACTCTGGGAAGCCTACAGCAAGGGCAGGATCTCTAGCTGCTTAAACACGGGGATGAAGCATCTCTTGGAGATTGATTGAGTCTTTGAACTCTGAAGACGTTCAGACAACGAAAGGTAAACCAAATGTATTCAACTATATATAAGTAAAGTGGTTTCCTGTATTTTGTATAATCCGGATAAAGAAATGGTACCATCTCAAATATCTCCACAAGGTCCCCAGAGCATATAGCAAAGATCCATAAATGCCATAGAGTCTACCACAGGTTATTGATATCTGTAGCAGAGCTTCATAGAAGTAGCAGGCTCCCAGCCAAATGTTATCAGTGCACACATAGAAAGACTCCTTGTTATATTTGGAGCAATTCAGCAGCAAACAGCCGCTCAGTCCCTACAACTATTGAAGTATTTGTGGCTCTTAGAACAAAAAACAAAAAAAAACTACCTTTGAGAGTCCACAGGAAGGCCTATAGGAGGAGAGGCCTTATAACATGAAAGACTAAACAGTCAATTGCAAATTAAGCTTGCTCCAATATACTGCCGGATAAAGTCTAATTCGCCTCTGCTTCCTGGATATAAAAGATCCCAGGCTAACTAGGCCTTGGGGGTCTGAGCCATTACTCAGTTATCATAGGGGTATATCAGCTAAACCTCTAGGAAAAAAGCAAGGAGGGGGATTAAAAAAAAAAAAAAAGAACGGGGGGTTAAGTAAACCCTTACACATTGAGATAATTAGTTCTCCCTTCAAAGTTTAGAACTGGTGGATAAAGAGCCCTCTATATGAACGGCGGGAGCTGAGGAGGGATTCAAACATGGCACCAAAAATAAAACCAAAAGGACAAAAAAAAACAAATCTCTAAATGTATATCGCTGCCATCTCCAAGAAATAAGGGGATACTCCCTCTGCCATCTCAAGGAGAAACTACTCCAGATCACTCAGTGATAATTTCCCCAGAGAAGTTTCCCCAAGGCTCAGATCAAAGTAACCTTTTCCTACAAGTAGAGCAGATACTCACCTGTTTGAAAATGAAAGAACTGTTAGAGTGTTTTCAAGAAAGTCTCATATCAGATCTGACAAAGAAGATAGCAGATAATTCCCAAGCCATTAATGAAGCAATTAAAATATACAGCATCTCTAGAGGATAAAATAACTTAACTAAAAAATTTTTTAGTATGGAAGATCGGTCAAGGAAAAAGAATCTTCGTCTGTGAGGTATCCCAGAGACAGTTCAAGGATTGTCCGAAGGAAGATTGTAAAATTGACGTGCTGCACAGAATATCACTATCAAAAAACCTGAATCAATCTATACCTAGAGATGTGATTTTGAGGATGCATTACATTACAGTCAAATATGAAATAGTTAAAGCTGCTTATGATAAGAAAAATATGGTACCTCCTTATGAGAATATCAAGATTGTTCTTGAATTATCACCATACACTCTAGCTAGAAGAAGTGAATACCAAGGGATAACCCAGTTGCTAAGACAGGAAGAAATTAAGTACAAATGGGCTTACCCAGACTGCATTTCAATTTTTAAAGACCAGGGTTGGGTTAAAGTAAGCTCAGTTCAGGAAGGAACAGATCTGCTGCAGAAAAGAAAGTGACTAGTAAACTGAAGCTGGTCGCCAGTAATCTGGAGTGGCAAAAAGTTTAGCAAGCTCAGTGGATAGACTATTACAGGTTAAAGAGTTAAGCTAAGGGCACGGGCTTGCCAGAGGGGTCACAGGGACATTTTTCCCCATTTCCTTTGTCATGTTGGCTTAAGTGAGGAAATTATTTATATGGAAGTTATAGAAATAATAAAAAAAATAAAAGGTATGATATTACGCCACATCAGATAGCGGAGTCACGGATAGTATTATAGATATAAGCACAGTAGGTTGGTGGGGTTAACCCCGTTCGACATGTTATCTGTATATATATAGTATATAGTATAGTATAGTATAGTATAGTATATATAGTTGGCATTATTTGCAGTTATGGTTTCTAAGGACAACTAAAGTAGTAAGGAATTCCATTAAACAAAATCTACTCAATTTACTGAAAGTGGATTAGCTCAGTTGGATGGTGGGAGCTCCACTTTTAATAGATTTGGGATACGCGATAGTGTGGATAAATGTTCTTAGGGGTTGTTGGTTAACTATCGTTTGATTTGCATATCACAGTTGATATACTAAGTGTATGGAAACGCAAGAAAATGATAAAAAGGTCACTATTTATAGCACGTAATCCACCTTACACTTCACCTAGAAAAGGTTGATCTCTAACTAATATATAATTCTGTGGGTGATATGTAATTTCACATAAACTGCAAGATATTAAGCACTAGTCTTAATCATGAAACACGGTATAAACAGTTGTATAACATCACCTAGAAATGTATACATAGAATAGAATTGTATTATCTAAAAATAATACGGAATTAAGAGATGTATTGAAGTTTAAAATAATTTAAAAAAATTAAAAAAAAACTATAGAGATTAGTCTCTGATACTTTATTCCCTGTGCCCAAATATGCTTGCCCTGATTATATAATATAGTATATTTTGGAACCCTCACAGTCTATCCCTCCAAACTTTTTGTGGGTAACCACACTCGACATTTCCCAACATCAGCGTTTTTGCCCTATGTAACTAGATGGATTTCAAAATCTCCTCTGTTTATTTATCCATTAGTTTGTGTGTTGTGAATGTATGGAAGGTTCCATTGCATAGGTATTTAATCCAAATGGGAAATAAAGAGAAGTTGCAAGGATTTTATTCTGTATTAAAGATCAAGCTATTAAATAAGGTATGGCCATAAAAATAATATCACATAATGTGAATGGCCTGAACTCCAGGAGACACACCTAAAAAAGATTAATTCCACTATATGAGTAATAGAAATTGCAACACGAGAGTGGAAGCTACCTTTAATAAGAAAACGAGAGGTGTCTTGATCTTTTTAAATAATAGATTAAATGTCCATCAGCAACTCGCAATAACAGGCAGGTATATTTTGCGGAATGGTTATGTGAATAACAGACTAATAACATTGGTCAATGTCTATCTGCCCAACAAGAATCAAAACAAACACCTTAAAAAATTACTTAAAGAAATCTAGAAATTTAAGAACTGCTCCATTATTATGTGTGGGGATTTCAATATGGTCTTGGATTCAACCATAGACAAATAGGGTACTTATAAAATAAAATACAAAGCTCAAAACATTAAAAAGTTCTTGGAACAAGTAAATTCCTCAAACTTAGATGGTGCCTGGAGGGTTTTACATCCTTTGGATAGAGAATTTTCATTTTTCTCAAACCAATTTCATACCCTGTCAAGAATCTATTACATTTTTACAGACTTAAATACTCTGATTGGTTAAAAAAACAGATATTATGCTTACTCCCTGGTCCGATCACTCTATGATCAGTCTGATGATAGAACACCAAATTACTGTAAATAAGAAGGGATGGAAAATAGATTCCATGCTACTTAAAAATTCAGAGTTTGTGGAATCATTGAGGAAACACTCTCAAGAATTCTTTAAAATTAATACAGAATCTGTTGATTCTCCAATAACTGTCTGGTGTTGCTATAAAGAATATATTCGGGGCCTTTTAATAGCTAGATCTGCAGAAATCTATAAACAACAAGGGAAACCGCTTAGGGTTCTCTACATTGAATTGCATAAGCTCTTTTAGATGAATACAAGAACACCTAGCAGTGCCTGTGGGGTAAAGATAAATGACATAAATTGCCAAATAAAAAGAATCTTACAGCGTCAAGCCGATCATATCCTCTGGAAAAAACGGCAAACATGTTTTTTGCTAGGAAACTATTTTATCGTAAACTGTATAATCTTGGGGATGATCCCCTGTAGACTAGGCCGAGCAGTTTAGAGATCCATACTTTTTTAGATAAAATTAAGTTCCCTATAATAATGTCAGAGAATTTAGATTTTCTAAATAAAGATTTTACAGAAAGACAGATAAGGGAAGTTATAAAAAAAATGGAAGACGAATAAGGCTCCAGGCGTGGATGGGTTTGATCAGCTATTTTATCAGTTACTCGTACCTGCATTAAATCCCTATCTCTGCAATCTATATAACGAAATAAAAAGACTAGGTAAATTGCCATCAGAATTATCAGAGACCAATATTATAAATATACTAGCGACTTGCCCGTCAAAAAATTAAGGCAATAAAATTGTAAGGCAGGTATTGTTGTTTGGTGGAGACGCGCTGTGAATGGGTTTTGTGTTTATTGTGAGACTTTTTTTTTGTGTATATTTGTTTTTGTTTGCTAATGAAATAATGAATACATTAATAAATGAATATACTTTACCTATTTGAAAGTAATATATGCAGGAAGCATTGTGCTCAAGAGCTGACAATCTGTTTTGATGTTCCTGCAGCATATACTGTAGGTTTGCACTGTTGTGGAGCCGAGGTGTAAGTGTCAGCAATGTGTGCAGTGTGTAGTGTAAATAGGCTGCTTGCGTGAGGGAAAGCCGTTAGGGTAGCTGTGTACTTCCGCATTGTGTAAGTTAGTGTAAAATGGTGGCTAATGTGTATGTGGACGCAGCTGTGTATGATGCTTGGTGGTGTTTTGCGTGTTTAGGGTCCTGTAACCTCGTTTTCGTTTTTTTTGGCGGACAATTTTTCTTTCGCTCAGGGGATTTTCGGGTGTCTAAACTCTGGAACTTGGACTTAAATTGAGGTGTAACTTCACTTGCAGAGTCCTGGGTGCGGTAAGCTTTTTATGTATTTGTTGTGTGTATTTATTTAATGTTTTCATGTGCGCGCGGTTCGAGCGTTAAGGTCGTATTTTTGCGAGCTCGTAATGTTTATTTTTCTAAGTCCTGCGGCTCGTATTTTTGGATGCTAAGTCCATACATTTTCCGTTGTAAGTCCCGCCTGCGACTCAATGCAGCCGACGTGGGAGCCTCCACCTTCGCAAATGCGACCCCTCGCTCATCTCTACCAGCTCATCTCCACCAGCGCTAGGAGCGCCTTTGGCGCTCCTTGCCAGCAAATGCAGCCCTCGCTTTGTGAGGTCCGCAGTTGCAGCAGGTTCGCTATGCGAACCTGCAAGCGTTAGCAACAACCCGCATGCTCACAACTATATATGTGATTAAAACAGGGTAAAAATCCTGAGGAGTGCAGGAATTATCGTCCTATATCTCTTATTATTATAGATATAAAAACGTATTTCAAGATCCTGGCCAATTGACTGAAAGAAGTTATCCCATCATTAATTCATCTAGATCAAGCAGGGTTTATCTCTGGCCGCCAGGTATCCAATAACACAAGACGCTTGATGAACATTACAGATTTTGTTAAGATAAATGACCTTCCCTCGTTGATCCTATCATTGGATTATGAAAAGGCCTTTGAAATAGTCAACTGGGGATTTCTGGAGGTTGGTCCAGAGTATGAAAAAAAAAATTCTCGATCAGTAACGGTACCCGACAGGGATGTTCCTTTTCTCCCCTGTTGTTTACCTTGTTTATCGAACCTCTTTCTATTTCTATAAGAGACTCGCAGGAGATCAAAGGGGTGGTCATTTGGAAAGAGGAATACAAATATATGTCCTTTGCAGATGACATTGTGTTAACCCTGACCTCCCCAGAGTCCTCTTGTTCAGAACTACAAAAGATTTTAGTTGAATTTAGTCAGGTCTCCTTCTTCAAAATTAATCTGGCTAAAACTGACTCTTTGGTTAGGGGGGTGAAGGGGGTGGTAAGGGACATCTTGGAAAAGGAATATGCTTTTAATTGGAAATCACACGTTATAGTCCATCTGGGAATAAAGTTTTCTTTTCAAGCAAAAAATATACTGTTAGTGAATTTAAACAACTTAATAAAGGACATTAAGAGGAAATTTGATGATTGGAGAACTTTAAAATTACCATGGTTAGCCAGAATCTGAGCTGTCAACATGAATATAATTCCTAGAGTAACCTATCTCATGAGATGCATCCCTGGTAATTTACCAAATTACTATATTAAATCTGTCCAGGCTACAATAGACAACTTCCTTTATATAAAAGACCCAGAATTAAGATAATTTTTGCTAGCAAGAAATGTGAGAAAGGAGGTCTGGGTGCCCCGTCTATTAAAGACTTGCATGAAAAAATCGTAATAGCCCAGGCGGTTAGTTGGATGGTGGAATATAATAACTCCAGATGGACAATTCTAGAGGAAGAGCTATTGGGAGATGTTCACATTCAGACTAGTTTATGTCTCCCTAATTACAACTCAGCACCACTTAAACAACTCCCCTTTAACATTAGCAGCCTTATTAAATTGGGATTCGGCACATTTAAAAGGGCTCTATTTAAGCACATAGCATATTTTTTAAAGAAGTTTTTAGTTAGTGAAGACCTTGTTTTTGGAGAGAAGTTCACTAACTAAAAACTTCTGTAAAAAAATATGCTCTGTGCTTAAATAGAGCCATTTTAAATTTGCTGTATCCCAATTTAATAAGGCTGTAGATCTCTTGTAAAACTTTGGTACAGAAAGAAGGACAAATTGGGCCTAGTTAGATATCCCTCGTTATCCCTCGCAGCCCCAATAGATATACTTAGGACAAAAGAAAATCAACTAATAAGCTTTTTAAAAATCAGGGGGGTAGTAAGTGTTAATGACTTATACAGACAGAGAATAATCTCTGTACTTTCCCAGAACTACGGAAAAATGTTAGTATGGAAATGTTAACTTGGCTGGATTATGAAGGTTTGAAGAGTTCAATGGATGCCCAGGGATATAAATATTCAAACCTGCCAAAGCTGCTAAAATTTGAGGAACTAGTAATAAAAAGGGCAAGTGGACACATATTATCTAAATGTAATATATTAGTGGAGGATAACATCTTATTCACCAAGAGTATTGGTATAAAGGGATGGGAAAGGGACCTAAATTTAGTCCTCATAGATCATGTATGGATTAAAGCTCTCAAACTGGTAAAGAAATTGGCCATTAATTCTTCATATATTGAGTTGTTCTTCAAATTAATCCACAGATGACACATGCTTCCAACAAACATGAAAAAATGTAATCCCCAGGTGGATGGTTTGTGCTGGAAAGGTTGTGGTCTTGAAAGCACTGCTCTACACCTGTGGTGGGGGTGTGTAAAACTAAGAGAATTTTGGAAAAAAACCTGTGCTGAATTATCATGTATGTTGGGTAAACAGTTCACCTGAACCCCATTATTGTTATTTTTTCATATGAATTTAGATGATCTAACTACGGGGGACAAATATTTGATATCTCACATGCTTCTGGTAGCTAAGTGGCGGTTAGTTAAAAGTTGAAAAATGCTATAGATCTCAAGAGAGATATGATGAGGAATGGTAGCTTCTTAACCATCTTGAATACGGCCACATCAGTAGATTGGTCAAAATGGGACCAATACTCAACCTCATAGCCCTCAATGGATATTCAGTTTTATTGGTAACTAATCTCCCGCTACTAACTAAATTCAGCTGGAACCTTATTGGTATGAATGTTTAATGTTTTTTTTTTTTTTCGTTGTGTTCGCTTATGTTTTATGTATGTATACTTGTATGCATTTTGTTTTTGAAAAAAATAAAAAATAAATAAAAAAAAGAATTCTGTCAAGATTATTCTCTGTTGGTAGCAAACACACTTTTCTAACAGCTTCCGAGATGACTCTACATATCGACATCATCAGATGGACAATATAGAAATTAGTTTGACTATATACTTTGTTGACAGAAGATGCAGGAGCAAAAACAAGACATGATATCATAAACTTTTTATTGCAAAGTTCAGACTTAAGGTAGGCAGAAAACTGGGGGAAAATCACCAGACCAAACAGACACAAAATAAATAATATCCCCTGTGAATATGCAGTTTAGGTAAAGAATAGATATAAGGAACTAGACATGATAGATATAATTCAAGAAGAACTTTTTATTACACTAATCAAACACAGACAGTTGTGTAAGACTCTCATCTTGAGAGACCTCAGTTATATTGAGGTATTCCAATCGCTTGTGGTCAATGATTCTTCAAGGCACACTGCTATCATTCTTTCACTCCTTTCTCCAGAGGATGATCTGTGCTCCCAAAATTATTTTGTGTGTATATAATAATAATAATAATAATCGTATAGACATGTGCGTGTATCGATTGTACTCGTCACAAAAACAACTCTACGGAAAAATCTGTGTATTCCTTGTAGAGAATTTTATTTTTGAACTGGTTACAAAAATGACAATAGTATACTAAAAATAGTATATCTAAGATACATTTCAACAATTGTTCTGTGGCTTCCTCAGTTAGAAAAAATAACCTATAAAAATAAAATAAAAAACATATATATAGATACCCACACATTAGTATCTCTATATACATATAAAACTTAAAAATGATAATAATTGTCCACAATCAAAACGCTCCTAAAGATGTTTATATCTTTTTGGTAATAAACCGCATATATTTTACTATTGTGGGTGAAATAACCTATCACATACTGTATAATAGTTGTCAAACTGCGATTTGTTGTCACGATTTGCGTGGCAAAAATACGACTTTAACGGCTGAACCACCAAACTGGAAAAGATGGCAAAAACACACAAATAAGCCTCAAATTAACTTACACACTCACACACAGCACAGAGGGAGAGCCAGGGAACCTGTGACTGAGGTTGCAAGTTAATTTGAGGCATTTTTTTTGTCTTTCTTAAGGATCGAAAATTCCTGAAGAGTGAAAAAAAATGGCGGACGAAAAAAGGTAACCTTTTTTAAACAAGATGAAACAAGGCTCAGCATGGCCAGGCATGCAGAACGTAGAAAATACTTTGACTTAGAAAATACACAACGGCAAAGACAGTAACACTTATACCAACAACGCCAGGTACGCGGGACACAGACGAACAATGCCAGGCACGCAGGACTTAGAAAATACACGAAGGCAAAGACAATAACACTTACACCAACGGCAGTCAGCGTGGGCAATGCAAAGATTCAGCAGAGACACAGAGGAGAAAAACACAGGGAAGGGCCAGGGGGGAGATGGTGGAGAGAGACACATGGCATTCCCAAGCACAAAAGTTGCAAGTTGCCAAGGCCTGTAATGAGCGGTGAATAGATGGGAGGAGAGGCTCAAGATGAGCGCCAAAGGCGCTCATTGCGAGCCATGAGCTGAGCACCAAAGGCAAACAGCATTGCCAGGCTTCACATTTTATTGCCTTCATTTTTGACGGGCAAGTAGTTATTATATGTTAAATTATTATATGTCTAACATATTTACATTATTCTACTGGGAACAACTATTGTTGCATGAGGTATAGTAACAATATTATAATTGGATTAAGAACTTTAACAGTAAAACATAAAGCAAAACCTAGGAACAGTTGATTAAGGACCATATCTTTTCAAAGTGCCGACTAACGTACTGGGATTCATAAGTCCCAGCACAGGTTCTATTTTAATATATATTTCAGATAGGATTTGTATTTTTTTCTGCGCTTCTTTTATTTTTTTAATTTAGGGTCTGCTTAGGCTTTGGACTTGGGACTTACTCTCCCACTCTACAGCTCAGACAGGAGGCTCCATGGGAAGTGTCTGAGAACTAAATGAGGACCCAGGCGGTCACTAGGCTCAATCTGTTCCTGCGTTCAAATTAGGAGAAATTACATATACTTATCAAATTGGGTTAAAAATTAGTAAAAGCAGAGTTTAGTACAGTTAAGAAGAGTTTTCCATAGGATATATACACACACATAGATTATCTTCCTGCCTCAAAACCTTTAAGAAATTATTAAAAACACACCTGTTTAAAAAATCTTATCATCTTCAGCCTTAACATGTACAACTGAACATTCCACAGCTTAATAACACTCACACCCACAATCTACAGTACAACACACAGACCCCTCCACTTTACTGAACCAATTGCTTTCAATTGTATTTGTCACCCTCTTGTATCACACCTAAACCCTTAGATTGTAAGTTTGCGAGTTTTCAATCTTGTGTCAGGCCTTGGAAACAAGCTCTATGTACATTTGATTTTATGCTCGAAAACAGGGCCCTCCATTCTTTACAAGGTGTTTAATTTGTTTTCTGCTATGTACTCAACCCCTGTACAGCGCTACGGAATATGTTGGCGCGATATAAATAAAGATAATAATAATAATAAATAATAATAATAATATACGTTACAAGGGGCCAAGTGCAAAAAAAATATTGTGCTGCCTCCCCTCCTTCACCATGAGGGGTCCCCAATTTTTTTTTGCACCCGGGCCCTCCATTCATACTACATGTACATTTCAGTTTGATTATGTTTTACACACAGACCCTGCCTCTCAAGCCAGGTGCCCATGAGCATGTTCTTTGTTTAGGTGTGGGAGAGGAGGTGGGTGTGAACTAGGATTTCACCTTCTCATATTTGGTTAGTAAGTAAAAGACAGTGTTCATTGCTCTTACCTGTAAGAGGAATCATAGTTTATATTGTGAACTAAATAAGCAAGTGTGAGCTTTTCTTATATGTAATCATGTTTTGTTTACACCTGTATCTACTTCAGAATTCCCATCCTCCATTATACAGCTCATTGTTTGTTTTAGAGAGTAATTTCCATAAGTTCTTTCCATATGTACCTGTACCTGTCCATTACACTACTTTCAGAAACATCAACAAAGATATTTTGTAGAATTTTTTTCCCAAAAGAACTGATAAAGATTTATAAAAAGGAAATAATATAATGTATAGAATAAAATATGCTTGTACCAATAGCATGCTAGTTGTTACCCTCGCCACCACCATAAGGTAATTACATTGAAATGTTCAATAATAAATAAATAATAAATTAAATTATATTATAAATAGTTTCTTGTGTGTGGATAATGTAATTTAACAATGTATGTGCCAAGAAATGAAGTGTTTATCAGACGTTTAAGTGCTGGTGGAGCAATATAGTGACAATGGAACAGAGATGCAAATGCGCTTCCGAACCAAGTCAGGGCTTTCTGATATACATACATACACATAACCCTATGATTTGGGATTACCAGGGCTGGATTAACCATTAAGCAAAATAAGCACGTGCTTAGGGCATCAAAGGAAGGGGACACCACAGAAATTTTCCATTGCCGTATTTACCATGGACCATATGGTGCAAAACTGCAAATGGTGCAGCTGAACCAAGTTCAACAAAAAGGGTATCCCACAATAAATTAAAAAATCCATACACATTGAATCATATATATATATATATATATATATATATATATGGAGGCACCAAACTCTTTTAAGTGCTTAGGGCCTCTAAAGATCTTAATCGGGCCCTGGGGATATAGCAAGGGTAAAGGAGGAGGAGAAACTGGAGAGTGGAGAGTAGGGCTGTACAAGTACTGGTAAATACACCGATGGTAAAAATAGAGAAACGTCAAAACTACATACAGGTAAATCCCACTTAACGCTACTCCGATGAGCACTGCTATTTGCTATAGCGTTCTTTTGCTTTCTAATTGTCTCATTTGTACACCAAATTGCATCTGGCGCTTTCAATCCCCTCTTAGTGCTTAAATTTGCCACATCGCTGGGTGCAATGGCATTAAAATGCCCGGTTTATCTCTGCTTCACATAGCGCTCCTGCATGGAGGAACACATGTGAAGAGCTAAATGTGGTATTCGTGTATAGTCCAAAAACAAATAAGAATTCCAGCAATATAGTGCAACTGGTAGCAGGAGATAGCAATGTGTTTGGCATTGTAGATTAAATTACCACTGCAGTTCAAGAAAAAAGACACTTGTTTGCCAAGTATATACCAAACAATGGCCCCTATTAAATTCCAATTGAAATTTGCAACAGTTATAGAGCGATTAAATTGAACTAGGCCGCAACTAGAGGGCTGAAGCCTCAAGACTATATAGCCACCCCCGGCCGTAAGCTGTTAGTGGGCTGGACTAGACGCGGTCCACAGTTACAATCCAATCCTGTAATTACAGAGTGGGCACACAGGCCTCAGAGCCAATAGAAAGCGAGTTAGCTAAAAATGATTATAAAGCTGCGTTCCACATGCCCATGCATCAACTGTGTTGTAGATTCTCACGAAGTAGCACTCAGGTCGCAGAGTTGGTGGTTTGAGCAGATAGAGAGAGAGTAAATGAATTTTCAAAGCAGGTTCTTATAGATTTATTCTTTTATATTAATCTTAAACTTTGATTACACATATTTACTGATTACACATACTAAAAATACACATAGAGTAAATAGCACACATAGATACACATATAGCTAGGTCACTATATACATCCCCGTATACGCCCCACTCTATACCCCAACAGTTAATAATTATACATAAAACACACATTTTTACATAAGAAATTTATACACAAATACTTTGTTTAATTTATTCTTATTTTATTTTTGGGATAATTATGGAGGGAGGAGAGAGGAGTGGAGAAGACTGGAGAGGTGGGGAGGAGGAGAGGCGAGGAGGAGAGAGAGGTGGTCCTGGGGAGTGGTGGAGAGGAGGTGAGGAGTGGAGGTGGGGAGTGAAGGAGAGGATGAGGTGGAGAGTGGAGGAGAGGAGGATGTGGGGAGTGGAGGAGAGAAGGTAAGGAGTGGAGGAGAGGAGGGGAGGAGAGGAGGAGACAGGGAGTGGAGGAGAGGAGGTGGGGAGTGAAGGAGAAGAGGATGTGGGGAGTGGAGGATGTGGGGAGTGGAGGAGAGAAGGTAAGGAGTGGAGGAGAGGAGGAGGAGGTGGAGAGGAGGAGAGGAGGATGTGGGGAGTGGAGGAGAGAAGGTAAGGAGTGGAGGAGGAGGTGGGGAGGATAGGGAGAGGCAGGGAGTGGAGGAGAGGAAGAGGAGGGAGTGGGATTGGAGGAGAGGAGGTGTATTGGCCATGTGCCCATAGTCATAGGCACATTGATTTCAGGGTTAGAGTGGGAGGGGCATGATCCTAGGGGGGTTGTAGTGCAGTGGAGGGACAGGTCTCAGTGACAGATAAGGGAGAGCAGGATCCCCGTTCACAACCTGAAGGGCAAGAGGCTGAGGTCAGGCAAAGGGCCCCAAACAAGGAAACAGTGGTCCTCCTCTGTGCCACCTCCGTGCCATCCGTGAGTGCCCGGCTATCCATGGGAAGGGGGAGGAAAGTTAGGCCCGGGCCTAGGGCCAGGCATGGAAGGAGGAAGCGGACGCAGTCACAGCAGTGGGCACATTCTCCATGTCAGGTGAATTTCACGTACACCAACATGCCACCACATGTACATCACACACACTTCACATGTACATGATGACCAACAAGGACACTGACATGTTAGCTCCATGGAATTGACAAGGGATAGATGGATCAGTCATGCGTCATTAAATCCATGAAGCTAACAAATCACTGTCATTCGTGGGCACAACACGAGTATTTAATCAATAGAGAGTCAATATATGGGTGTGCCCACTGCAGCTTATGCAGTTACAGACCGCAGCCAGAATAATCAAGAATAAAAACTAAATAATAGATCACATCTAGAAAATGATAGTTACTTATGGTTGCAATTAAGTGACTCATCCAGGTTCAAGCCCAGATGTCAGATAGTTAGGAATGAACAGAAACAAATGTATTACTCATCATAATTAACACATAATGGACCATCCGCCACACCAGTGACATTTGACCCCACTGTCCCCCTCCTTCAACATCTACAGCCATCACCAGGGCCATCCTACTTGAGTGATGACCGTGGCTTGCCACCACCTCCTCCTCCCCCAGCAGTGCATCAGCTTGGCTCCCACCCTTACCACCAGGCCTACAACCACCACCACCACCACCCCTATGGATCCAGGCTCAAGCCAGGCCACAGTCCTTCCCTACTGGAGCCACCCCCACCGCCTCACCCAGCAATGGCCTCCCAGCAGGGACCTTCATACCCGGGTCCAGGCTGCTCAGGGGGAGCATCTCTGCCAATCATATGGAGGTCATGAGCATCCTGGCCAGGCTCAATTGGGAGGAGAGGAGACACCAAGTAATGACAGAGTCGTACCTTGCCGGGCTGCTCAGGTTGGGGGCGGAATAGGGCGCAATTTATCAAGTGACAGCAGATGCGATGCACCGAGCTCTGGTCCCCAGACCCAACTCTTCTACCCCAGAGGCAGCCCGGCCCCTCCTTTCCTTCCCCCATGCCTCCACCACCAGCAACGCCACTGCGTTTGCTGTTGTCTCCTGGGGGGATTCCTCCAACTGCCTCCCTACCCCACCAGGGAGAAGGCGCCGCCCACATTGGGGCCCTGATGCAGGGAAGAGGAGGATGTAGGGGCTGCACATATTTTTGTGCCTTCTCAACAGCACTATTGGTCCAAATGTTAACGTAATCTAGCCTGGCTACAGAGTATAGGATCATGTGATGGTGATATTTTGTATGCAGATGGCTACCTCCCATCACATGGTCCATGATCCTCTTCTCTGTGGACATGTAGGGTTCTGTTTAACATCTCACCAATTGATAGTTACCAAGGAATGCTGTTGAGAAGAGATGCTGCAGTCCCTATCTTTTTTAAGGCATTATTTTGCAGGTTATTGTTTTCTTTGTTTTTTGTTTTAGGCCCAATTCGGGTCTATTAAGGCATCTTCTGCATCTGCAAGCATTGTCAAAGAAATTAAGCAATTGTAAGATATTCTCAGTACCTCCCAGGTAGATATTCCTTCGTTGACAGTCCCCCCTTAACATGTAGCTCCCACAATATTAAAGCTATCATATATACATATATCTAAGGCATGATTGTTGGTAGCTTAAATGTAGACTAATACCGCTATGGCGGTGGATTTGAAAAGTCTCACAATGGCATGTTAATGAAAGCCAGCATTAATAAATGCACTACTGAAGCATGTCATCCTCTCCTTGAGTATGAGAACAGATCCTTGTGTCTGATGTTAATAACAGTGATTCTGGCTTCTGACCTTTGTGCATTAAACAGCTTTGAGCACAGCTAGGGCTGGATTACACACAAGGTAGGAATCCCCCCAACGTACAGCCGTTTCAAGGTTACTGCCTCTCATCAGCGTGGGGCCGGTTCCTTAGCTTGTGTAGTGGATATTTTGAGTAGGTAGTTCACCACAACAATCATTCAATCTATGGTGGGCAAAAGAGCGATAGAAGCCCTCCAGCGTACACTAGTACAGTAAATAAATAGTACATTTGTGTTCACATTTGAATGTCTAAAACAAGTTAAAAAACTTGTTTTCATACCCAGAATTCCGAGAAATACAGTTATTACACTGCATTCTGGGAACCATGCAAATGTAACCGCAATGGGCACTGAATGTCGCAAGTTGCGTATGCGAGTAGCTCATGGCGAGGCTCACAGAGGAGAGTTAAGGAGAGATGATAGGGGAGAAACTGGGGGGGGGCAAACATGGGGGGAGAGAGGTGGGGAGAGGAGTGGGAGAGACACAGGGGTGGGAGAGACACAAGGGGAAAGAGACACAGGGAAGGGAAAGGTGTCAAAGAGACACAGGGGAGGGCAAGGGGGGAAGAGATACAGGGTAATGAGAGGGGGAAAGACACAGGGGAGAGAGAGGGCGAGGAGAGACCAAGGGGAGGGAGAGGGGGAGTAGAGACACAGGGGAGGGAAAGGGGGGAAGAGAGACACAGGGGAGGGAGAGCGGGGAAAGAGACACAGGGGAGGGGGGAACATCAAATATTATCCCGTCATTTATGGGCAATTGACAAGTACCCTCTCCCCCCTCTTCCTCCCCTGTGTCTTTCTCCTCTCCCTGCTCAAGTCTTGCGTGCCTCACGATAAGCGCTTTTGGTTCTTTTTTCAAAGTCTTGCAGGCCTTACGATGAGCGGCTTAGTTTTTCAGCCTTCAGACTCTTTTTGAGCCTTTTTCAAAACAATTACGGGTTTACGGACGCCAGTTTTTTCCTCACTTAGCCAATTTTGGATCTCCTAAAGATGCCAATTAAACCATAAATTAGCTTGCAACCTCACACACAGAACAGGGGTAGAGGCAGGGAGCCTGTGAGTGAGGTTGCAAGCTAATTTGAGGTTTAATTGGCATTTTTAGGAGGGCCTGGCAATGAGGGTCTTTGAACGCTCATTACAATTCTTTTTAAAAGTCTTGCGGACCTTGCAATGAGCGCCTTCACCCCCGTCATTTCAAAGTCGTGTCGGCCTCGCGATGAGAGCCATTGGCGCTCATTGTGCATGCGCAATTACGACAACTATTATATGTGATATGTAGTATCTGTTGCAGAGTAACTAGGGCTCATTAGTTTACAGATATAGAATGTGACACTTATGTAATGTATGTGGATGTGCCATAACCCCAACCATTGAAAACACACTGACACAGTGAGAACGGTATAACAAAGCTTTATTTTATACACAGCGCACAATCAGAAATGGACAAGACTGTGCATTAATATCATGGTTGCGGTGTGGGCGGATCCTGAGAGCAAGAGGCTTCGGGGGAAAAGGGGTTACCTAAAGGGGGTAATAGCATAGTCTAGAAGAAGCATGATGCATAGCACCTACAAGGGTCACATGTGGTCACTACAGTACTGCAACCGGAATCTACTGAAAAAAAGGATCATCTTAAATCACTCCATTTAATTGAAGAAACCATTAATGTGCTTAGCACTTACACCTTGTCTAGATCTGCTCAATGAAACAGATGATTTAACCTTTAGACTGTGTAATCCAATCCAGTTTCACACACACAGGGAGAAATAGATCTCCATTGACCCTCTTACTTTTGCCCTGTATGATTCTTTTTTGTTATGTGCATTAAAACACTGTTTACACTGCAGGGAAGGGTGAATGACAGCGATGCTCCCTTTCAGAGAGCACTGGTGGGCAGAGAAACACATTAGGGCAAATCCGGATGTCCGGTTTTGAAGTCAGAAACTGACATCCAACATTAGCTTGCTCTCTCAAAGCATCAGCGTCATTTACCCTTACAGCGGTTCAATGTGTGCACATAACAAATAAAATAATCACAGAGGGCAAAAGGAAAAGGATCAATGGAGATCTATTTTTCCTTGGGAGGAAAAAGTTAATGGGGAAAAGGTTATGTGCACATAACAAAGAAAATAATCATACATTGCAAAAGGAAAAGGATATAGGGTCAATGGAGATCTATCTCCCTGGGTGGAAAAAGTTCATGGGAAATCTAAGATTAAATATCCACCTATAGGGAATTAGAAATTAATGTTCTTTCATATGGAATTAGTACCTGGTGCCTCCAGGTTGGTGGAGATAAAGACTGAGTACTTGTTGGGAACAAAGAACAAAATATGTGATTAAATGAGTCACTCTGCATATTTAGAATATGTGAAGGAGTTACTAAATAGTAAAAAATAGTGCACTTTGATGGTATACTTTAATATAATAAAGGGTTGTGTCCCTTCGGATATGGACTAACACTGTTATGTCTAAGTGTGCTCTGATATATAGACTAATACCCGCCATAGCAATCATCATTAAAACACTTAAAATGAATACAGTATAAAAGCTATTATTAATTACTCCCACTCTAATTCACAAAATCAATCCTATCAAAAGGAACAGAGTGATAGTGAAGTAAAAGATCACTCTTACTGAACGTGATTACAGCAATCAGAACTCTCAAGCAACCAGAAAATGTTTTAATCCTGTACTTTAAATAAAAATAAAATTTTACATGGCTCAACAAATGCCAGGCGCCAGGATGTCATGCCACAAAATGCTTACAGACACCTAGATTTCATTCACTGTACGTCTCTGCAAGCAGAAAGGCATGAGCGATTGAGACAGTGCAGTGAGGAGTGAAAGCTGCTGCAGGTAGAACAGCCCTCACTGACAAATATACTTAGCAGAGCATCCTATGTGCAGCTAATCTAGGCCTATTTTATATGTAACTCTCAAGTAACCAGAAACTAAATTTATCCGGCATCTACCGATCCTCATGGGTGCCGGGTAACTGAGAGTCTACTGTTTTATAAAAGGAGTTTAAGATTTATTGTAAATGCAATAGCTCTGCAGCATTGTGAAAAAAGTTCACCCAATATTATTTATATACAATTAAGAAGGTTGAATTCCTGTTACATGTGGAAGCGAATTGAAACACTTAGGACCCTGTTCAATTGAGCCATTGTTAGTTACTGGAGCTTGTAATGTAGCCCGTAAACTAATTTGCCATTCAATTGTCTTCTTTTAACTATCCGCAAATGATTTGCGGGTTACAGGCTGAAAATCCCTGTGGTTGTCAAAATCGTAACTCCCAACCCATCTAAGCCTTTGATCTTTCAAGCCTGTAAATGTTACAATCGCAAATCGCTTTTCAATTGCTACAATTCCTCAAGCCCGCAAATGTTTTCACACTCGTAAATGGCAAATGTAGAAGAAAATCCTTTGAGTACCAGATGGGACTCGCAAGGGGGTTAAACACCTGATCGTAGCGCTGTAAATGCCAATAATTAATCAATACTGCACTTTAAAAGTCGGGGAAAGCAATGAAAGACATTAGAATTAATTGCAAAACAGTCTCAGGCTTGCAAATCTGCAATCAAAAATATATTTTTTTACCTTTAATTTCCATGTTATATCAATCTCAGAAATCAAGGAGTTATTACATATCAGGCCACCCACATGCACAATAACATTTCCTTTATTTATTTTTGTTATTTTGTACATTGCTGGATTGCAAGTCTGATCGCATATCAGACTTCTAAACGCTAATAGATTGACGTTTAACCTCCACGTTTTACTTCATGATGACGGTCTCCTTTACTATTGGATGTTTCAAAAACAAGTGCTAAATTTCAAGCAATGTTTGCTAGTGAGCTTAAGACACAATAACATTGGTTATAACCTGACTCGCCAATGCGCACAAAAGTTTACTCTCCTTGCAAAATGTTGCACAAAATAAATTTTTAGGGCACACAGATTTCAAAAACTTAGAGGGAGCATGGCTCCTAACGCTATTTTTATTCCGGCTGCGTTCTGTAACTGCATAGACTGCAGTGGGCACACCAATAAATGGACTCTTTATTTGATTACAGTTGTTATGCCCAGGAATGATTTGTCAGCTTCATGGATTTAATGACGCATCCATTTATCCCTTGTTAATTCCATGGAGCTGACATGTCAGTGTTCTTGTTGGTCATCATGTACATGTGTTGTGTGTGTGATGCACATGTGGTACTTTGGTGTATGTGATATTCACCTGACATGGAGGCTGGGTCCTGCTGTGCCACCAGGCCTGAAGCTCCAGGGGTGGGCGCCTGTCTCAGAAAGTCCCTGGCCACCCTCTACCACCCATTATAGGTCACAGTCACATTCCTGTCTTCCTTGGCCATCATCCTCCTCACCTTGGCCCTGATGTCATCCAACCGGTGCTTTACGGACCTCACGTCCCCTGGCGCTGTGCCTACCGCTGTCACCTCAGCCGCTACCTCCTTCCATGCCTGAGCCTAACTTCCCTCCCCCCTACAAGTATCACAGGGTGGCCACGGATAGCACAGAGGAGGACTACATTCTCCCGGTGTGAGTAACTGTGGGCCCTGTGCCTGCCCTTAGCCTCTTGCCCTCCCGACTGTGGACGGGGACCTTGCCTCCCTGACCTGTCCCTAAGCCTGACCCTTCCCCGAATTAACACCCCCCTGCAATCAGGCCCCTTCCCCTCTATCCATCACCTATGTGTGCCTGTTGCTAGGGCCACCCTGCCACCACCCACCTCTATACTTCTATCCTCCTCCTCCTCCACCACCTTCACCTCCTGCTCCTCCTCCTCCTGCTCCTTCTCCGCCTCCTCTCCTCCACCACTCTTCACCTCCTCCTCCTCTACATCACTACTCCCCAGGGCCACCTCTCTCCTCCTCGCCTCTCCTCTTCTTCTCCTCCCCACCTCTCCACTCCTCTCCCCTCCTCTCTCCTCCCTCCATAATAATCCCAAACAGAAAATAAGGATATTATGTGTAATTAGTAACTGTTGGCGGATGGGTTGTGTGGGGGTGGGGATGTGTGTTCTTTAAATTATGTGTATTGTAAATATGTGTAATCAAGGATTAAGTGTAAAATCATATGTAATAGAATATAAATGAACATAATCGCAAAATACTTCTCTCCAAACTCTCTTACTCTCTGACTCTCAAAACCAACCAACTACGGGACCTGCGTGCTACTTTGAAAGAAAATACAACACAGTCAACACATGGGCGGGTGGAACGCAAATTTAAAATCTACCTCTGTCGATCATCTTCGGCTAGACCGCTTTCTATTGGCTATGAAGCCTGTGTCACCCTACGTTTTACCACAATTGGATAGTGATGGCCGATGGTGGTTCAACCAGCCCCTTAACAGCTTGCGTGTGCGCATAAGGTTTACGGGTTTACATCTCTGGCCAGTTATTTGTGGTATGGTTGAATTTAATAGCTCTGTAACGCAGCCTAATTTTAAGCCTGCAGCCTTTGCTGGTTTGCCGATGCCGTTACGACCTTCAAATTTATTGGGGCTTCATGTCTTGATGATTGACTTTAAGCAGGTCGGCATGTATGCTGTAAATTATGTATTGTTTTGTCTATGTACTGTCCTTATTTAATTTATGATTTTGTATTGTTAAAATAAAAAAATAAAAATAATTACTATTAGGGGTTAGGTTACATGAGGGTACAAGAGTCTAAGATGAACCCCTGTGGTGTCAGAAAATGTGCCATGGCACAGATCTTACAGTTATATGTTTATAGTTAGTTTTACAATGTTTGTCTAATGCAGACCCCCATGGTATAGGGGGGTAATGTTAGTTGCCATGAGTGTCTATAGGGACATGCATGGTTTTAGTACAATACTAGCGAATTGCCCGTCAAAAAATGACGGCAATGAAATTGTAAGGTAGCTAATGCTGTTTAGTGTGTAATAATGAAATATATAATACATTAATAAATGAATATACTTTACCTATTTTAAAGCATTGTGTGGAAGAGCTGTGAATGTGTTTTGATGTTGCTGCAACATTAGTGGTGTGGATCTGCTGTGTAAGCGTGCTGAATGTGTGCAGTGTAACACTGTGCGTGCGCGAGCCCAAACCGTTAGCGTAGTCGTGTACTTCCGCATTGGCGTAAAATGGCGAGTAATGTGTGGTATACGTTTGTATCGGAATATCCGTAGGTGTTTTGTGGTGTTTTGCGAGTTTCTTGTGGTGTTTTGCGAGTTTAGAGTGCTGTAGCCTCGTTTTCGTTTTGTTCGGCGGCCATTTTTTCTCTCGCTTCGATTTTTTTTTTAGTCTCTAAACTGTTTTATTTCGAGTAAAATCGAGGTGTAAGTTGTATTTTTGAGGTCCTAGGTACTCCCTTTTGGTGTAGGTAAGTTTTTTATGTATGTGGTGTGTGTATGTATTGTGTTTTACATTTTGTAATGTTCGCGAGTTGCGTCCGAGTGTTGCGAGGCCGTAATGTGTGTGAACGTGTGTCGTATGTTGTTTGCGAGTGTCGTAATGTGTGTGTCGTACTGTTTGGGTTGCGACGTGAAGTTTGCGAGGGTCGCAGTTGCTGGCATGGAGAGCCTTCGGCGCTCCATGCCAGCAACTGCGGCCCTCGCTTTGCGAGGTCCTCAGGTGCTGGCATGGAGCGCCTACGGCGCTCCATGCCAGCAACTGAGACCCTCGGGCAGTGCCCTCGCTTCGCCCGCAGCGTTAGCAACAACTCGTACGCTCACAACTATATATGTGATAACATGGGGTTCTGTCGAGAATCCTATGGTATAGGGTTAATGTTAGATGTCATTGGTGTCTATAGGGACCCCCATGGTTATCAGTTATATGGGGGACATTAAGGGTCATAGGGGCTAATGTTGAATTATAAAATATATAATAAGCTAATATGATGTGTAAAGTCTGCATAGATCTTTGAACATCATCTATAGTAAATAATACATGTCATCATCACACTGGAATGGTAACTCTAACACCCGAAAGGTAAACACAAATCATTAAAGCCACCGGGAATAAAGCAGGTGGTGTAATACATGGCCGAACCATGGGTGTAGAAGCCAAATAAAATCTGGGAGGGTTACCACATATAGTATAAAAATACAACAGAACTGCTTCTCTACACACATTGAAAAATCTGGTGGGGATTTGTCCCCCTCGTCCCCCTCAGTTCCTATACCCATGTCCGAGCACATCCACGCTCACAACTACAGTCATTGCTTATCTGACTGCTGTGGAGCAATCAGTTAATCTGAGTAATGTGGAATAATTTTGAAAACCTCATGGAGATTTTTCATGGACTTCTAACATTTCATTAAATTCAGCCCTTCTGTGTACTCACAAGCTATATGTCCTAAGAGTGAAAACCCTTGTATCATAACTTGCAATTATTTGCAACTAAAATGTTCGGGGACTGATGTGATCCATCAATAAGATTTTTCTCGGAGTAAGGGTTTTATCGGATGTCACTGGATTAATGGAATGGAGGCTCATGAGGGTAAGTAATAGTTTATCATTACTCCATCACTGGTGGTCAATAACTGGGCTAAGGTGTATGGCAAAAACGTCAGAGGACCAGCGGGATCCACTGAGGCGCTGGAAGAGTCATGTTAGCAGAGTCCAAGGGCAGTGTGTCTTTGGGAAAGGGGTTAAGAAATGACCAGTATGTTATACAAACAGATTATATGATTACTCAGTTATGAAACTAAACTATTGAGACAGCAAATGAGGCACAAAAAATCTGAATGTGCAAAACACCAAGTATTAAATATAAAGTTTGATGCAAATGCATGTATACACAGAACAAATAAACTTCTGGCGCTAGGACATTATAGGAAGTAAGAAAAACAGCT
This sequence comes from Discoglossus pictus, assembly GCA_027410445.1. Lineage (NCBI taxonomy): Eukaryota > Metazoa > Chordata > Amphibia > Anura > Alytidae > Discoglossus > Discoglossus pictus. Next base: position 368,686,939 of record CM050167.1, read on the forward strand.
TTTTCCTGTTTCACACTTGTTGAGTGTCTTGATATATTTTTTTTTTTTTTTTTTACAGCAACATCCAATTCTTCTGAGGATCACCTGGGGGGATTTCATGCTGAGATCCTGCAACTGTCACCCTGTATTTAATTAAGATATCCTGTAATAACATGCCCGTTTCTCTTTTATTGGTATATTTGTATATATAATTTCCCATATTTTGTTTGTGTAACTGATTATAATGTTCTGTAGTATGTTTTATTGTAATATTTATTAAGGCAGGGCTTGACAAATCAAACCAGGGATCCTCTGCTCCTAACTTTTTAGTTATTTTTCATATATTTCTCTATATAATCCATAAACTGGCTCCAAAAAAATATTTTACTTGCTCTCAACTAAACAGTCTGGCTACTAAGTCTCAGATACATTTGTGAAGCTTTTTATTAAGGGAAGTGAGTATTTCCAGTTGTGCAATATTTTGACCCTTTTCACAAGCAGAACATTAGTAGCACATGTTTTGACTCTCGTGCCACTGACTTCATGTTTCTGAAGCAAGTAATTTCTGAGATCTAAGCTTTGCATTTAATTTTTTTTTGTTTAAGATGACCATCTGTTTTTTTTTTTTTATGTTGTTCTTCTGTCTCTCTGTGCTGTGCCTCTCTCTCTCTCTCTCTCTGTACCTCTCTCCCCCTCTCTCTTACTTTGCTGTCTGTCTCTCTGTGCTCTGTCTCTCTCTCTCTGTACCTCAGTCCTCCCTCCCTCTCACTTTGCTGTCTGTCTCTGTGTGCTGTGTGTCTTTCTCTCGCTGTACCTCTCTCCACCTCTCTCTATCTTACTTTGCTGTCTGTCTCTCTGTGCTCTGTCTCTCTCTCTCTCTTTACCTCTGTCCTCCCTCCCTCTCACTTTGCTGTTTGTCTCTCTGTGCTGTGGCTCACTCTCTGTACCTCACTCAGGTCTGTGTCTATCTGTGATATGTTTTCTCTGTGCTGTCTTTGAATGCATCATGGCTGCCGGCTGCGATCAATGCCTGCTTTAGGCCCTGCCCCAGATGATGCCATGGCCATGCCCCTCGATGACAGCGTTACACACTATGAAAACTATTTTAGTGACTAGCGACTTGCCAGTCAAAAATGACGGCAATAAAAAATGAAGCCTCGCAATGCTGTTTACCACACAATGGGAGCCTCCCCCCCCTACTTTACTGGCCTCGCAATAAGCGCCTTTGGCGCTCATCATGTGCTTCGCTTTGAGCGCCTTCGGCGCTTATTGAGAGCCTCTCCCCCTCTACCTCTCCCACCCTCTACTTTACTAGCCTTGCGATGAGCGCCTTTGGCAATTATCACGGGCCTCACAATGAGCGGCTTTCGCGATCATTGCGAGTCTCTCCCCCTGTCTACTTTGTGTGCTCCGATGCCTTTGGCGCTCATCATGTGCCACGCTATGAGCACCTTCGGCGCCTATTGAGAGCCTCTACCTCTCCCACCCTCTACTTTACTAGCCTTGTGATGAGCGCCTTCGGCAATTATTACGGGCCTCACAATAAGCTACTTTCGCGATCATTGTGAGTCTCTCCCCCTGTCTACTTTGCGTGCTACGACGCAATGCGTTTGCGCGTGCCCCGATGCAGTGCGGATGCAGTGCAGATGCAGTGCAGATGCAGTGCGGATGTACGGATGACGCCGCGCAATGCGCATGCGTGGGGCTTTGCGATAGATCATAGTTGTTAAAACTGCGATTTGTCGCAAGCGTTACGACGAATCGCAGTATGACAACTATTATATGTGATATATATATATTTGTGCATTCATTTGGCTGATTTGAGGTGTCATGCCCCGGGCCACTGGGGGTCTCTCAGGGTTGATTCATCTAACCTGTGCCCCGGGAGGCATGGGGTGCGTGGCACAATAAGGCCTTTCAGGTCAAACATTGCACCTCAAAGGTATATCTGGACTGTACAAATTGATATATGGACTGTATCTGGACTGCTGTGAGCAGGGTGGTTATAATTATAGTACCCCTTGGATGTGTAGGTTAGGGGTGCCCTTTTGGCATATGTGGCTTCCTAATAATTGTGGTATTAGAGCATGTAGGTATATGGTTGTTACCATGTCTAGGATTTATGATATCCATGCCTTTTCTTCAGATTGCCCCACAATCTGGCTACATGGACTGGTTTTATTTTGTTACATCATAAAACATTATGCCACATTTAAAGTCAAGTTTTTCAAAAGAGCATTGTAAAGCAACCTATCAAATAGTAAAAAAAGTACCACTTAATCATGCCTAACAATAATGCTAAAATAACCTTTTACAGCAGAAGGGAAATGTGATGTATGCCTGAACAGTTTAGTAAAAGACTAAATGATAGATATGTTATGTGTTCAAATCACACATACAGTATATACTTAAACTGACATCAAGGGATTAAGACTCCATTTTTAAACTTGCTTTGTTCAGTTGAACACAGTTTTTCTTCTATTGTCACAATGAAGAAATGAGTATTAATGTCACAGTGTGACACAGCGTGTGCTCATTATTTGCCTGATAATTCCTGTAATTGTCCTGAGGGTCCAATAATGGTCTGGTTCAATATCTGCTAGCAGGGAAATTAACAAGAACCATCACTAATCGCTGGGTTGGTCTGAACTAGGTCTTGGGCAAATCCAATTGAAGAAGCGGTCGTGACATGACGTTTTTTCTTTTTTTGTTTGTCTCAGTTTTTCATTGTTACATACATTTATGCTACTTAATTGTTTTCTTATGTACTACAGCTTTTATTTTTCATCTGTTTTACTGTACAAATTGGAACACAGTGAACAAAGCTTATTTTATTCACTGCAACTAAGCTACCGTGGACAGTCATATCTTCTACATGACAAAGATCATTATCTTACCTGACTGTTGCTAACTTACAGCCCCATTAAATTGCTACAATTTTATGAATTGTAGGTCGTAATGTAGCTCGCAGGACTTAAGGCTATTAAATTAGCCTCTTAAAGCAACCCGCAGACGACTTGCGGGGTAAGACGCAGCAAGGGGGAAAAAAACCTATGGGACGTGGAACGTTGAACTTTGCGGCCGCAAATCCTTTGTTCTTTTAAGCCCATAACCGCTACGTTCTAATATAGCTATTAAATTGCATCAAGATCACTGATGTTCAAACTCGTAACTCACAAATGGAGACAAGAGACCAACGAGTGCTAGAGAGGACCCGCAAGGGGGGTAAAGTCCAACTCGTAGCACTTTAAACGCACATATCACCATACTATTGTATTAATATTAAAAGGGAAAGCAATGTTAGGTCTTAGAATTATTAGCACAATATTCTCAAGCTCGCAAATCGCCCCCCAAAAATACTTTATTTCATGTTCAATTCTTGTGTTATATCGATACCGGCAATCAATGCGTTAATACATATAATGGAACTCGCATGTAATAGAATATCATATTTATGGCTTTATCAATATTGCATTATTTCTGGAATGTGGGTCTGATCATAACTCGTAAAAAAGAAAAAAAAACATAATTTTTATGGACTTTTACACTAGAAGTATTGCTCTTTGCTAGCCTCGCAACCTACTTAATGTGTACACGGAAAAGACTACGAGTCTGAAACACAGTAATACACACTATAGGTCTAAAATCCTCCCACACAAATCTCTTTCTCTCCTACACCTATCTATTTATCTATCTATATAAAAGTAATGAGGGGAGGTTATGACCACCTCCACCTATGCACACTACCCCTAAAAAGATGGTCACTGGTCCATCAACCTTCTCTTTTTCTGTTTAGTTGTTCAGTCGTGTCCAACTCTCTGTGATCCTATGGACCAAGGCATGCCAGGCACACCTGTCATTATGTCTCTGGTTGTGCTCTATAAGGTTTTAATGGCAAAGATAATGGAGTTGGTTGCCAGTTCCTTCTCCAGTGGACCACAATTTATGAAACCTCTCTGCTATTGCTTTGCCCATCGCGTGTGAGTCTGCATGGTTTAGCTCACAGCTCCATTGAGGTACTCAAGCCCCTTCACCACGACAAGGTAGCGATCCAAGCAAACCTTCTAAGTGCCTACTAACCTAACTATTGACACCATGTAATAAATATCCACTGTGGGGGTCCCTATGGATCCTCACGGTGCCTATCACATCAGAGGATCCAATAAAATAAAAAAATGTCTGCAATTAAATACAAAATTACCTAAACCTATGAAATAAAGTTGTAGGATAGTTAATACGTTACCATGCATGGATCCAGAGAAGTCAACCAACGCCCTGTTCTTCAATCTTCAGCCCTGGTTAATGAATCAGAATTGTGGAAAATAGAGTACTTTGATAAACATTAGCCAATCAGAAAGTGTGGATTTCAGTCTCTTCATTCTGATTGGTTAAATGCTTAGAGAGCATGATTTTAGCGGGGCCATGTAATAGCATTTTAAGCAAAACCACATGTTGATAATTTCTCTTACAGGCAGCATGTACTTTTCGCTCATAAAAATGTAATGAGAGTCATGCAATCGTGGCCTTAGTTATTTTAAATGATGTTGACCTGTTTGCTACATATGCACACTGAGTACTGCTTGATAACTGATGGTTCTATCACAATGTAATTGGTTTAAAATATATGCTAATGTCCCTGTTTTTAATATTATATTAAACTGCCTAAGAGTATATTTGCATATCTAAACATCATTTTATTAACACACTAGCTACTTGCCCGTCAAAAATGACGGGAATAACATGTTAAGACAGGGAATGCTGTGCCTTCATCGATCATTGCGAGCCCCATGCTGAGCGCCTTTGGCGCTCATGGCTTGGCTCTCAATGAGCGCCAAAGTCACTCAGTCTACTATACAGGCCTCGCAATGGGCGCCTGCTCCGTTTTTCGGAGGCTATAGCGGCCATCGACATGAGCGCCTTCTGTGCTCATGTCTAGGCTGTGCCCGCGTGCCTGATGTTGTTCGTGTGTGTTACTGTCTTTGCCGTCATGTATTTTCTAAGTGCCTGGTATTGTTCGTGTGTGTTACTGTCTTTGCCGTCATGTATTTTCTAAGTCCCGCGTGCCTGGCGTTATTTGGCCTCGTTTTGATCCTGTTTGAGAATTTTTACATTTTTCAGCCTCAATTTTTTTTCTTGTTTAGCCGATTTTAAATCTATGAAAAACGCCAAATATCACTCAAATTCGATTGCAACCTCACTCACAGGCTTCCTGGATATCCCCCTGTGCTGTGTGTGAGTTTGTTATTATTATTTTTTTTTTATTATTTAGCTTTTTTGGGGGGGCTTTCGAGTTATGCGCTTGAAGCAATTTCGACAGTTAAATTTGTAAACTTGGTGCCTCGCAGTCAGCAGCGAAGTGTTCCGTCGTTCTGCAGCTATTGTGGCCATCAGCATAAGCGCATTCTGTGCTCATGTTTAGGCTGTTTTAAAGTCCTGGGGTGCTCATTGCAGCCTAACTCCCGCAAGACTGTGGAGCTAATCGCGAACACTACAATGAACAGCTTTGGCACTCATGGCAGCCTCGCGATGAGTCCAACAACTGTGTCCCTCGCTTCGCAAGTTTATTTTTTAACATTGCATGACCAACATCGCAAATGTGACCAACACTGACAACTATATATGTGATGCTTGAAAGCTCTGTTTCCACAAACCCAGGGGAGCAGCTACCGCCGGTGCAACACCAGGGCCCAGTGCAGGGGGATCCAGTTCTGTCAAAGGTTTTTTAATAAAAATTTTTTATTTAATTCTTAATCTCTGGAAATAAATTATTTTGAAAATAAATAATGTACAATAAATGATGTACTCTGGGGGGGCACCCTGGCCCTTGCTGCTCCCTCACCTAATTAACAGTACTATCGCTAGCTATGATAGCAATGTTGATGTGCACTGTAACCAGCGCCAGTCCCTGGCTGCTAGGTCTCCCCTGCTGGCGCGTCTCTTCTCAACTTGACAAGGAATTTTGAATGTGGGACGTCATTCGCGTGTCTTTTAGTGGCACAAGATCTCTGTATGTCTGTAAAATGAGTGTCACAAGACTGCTACTACAGATTCTGTTGATCTTGTTTACACAATAATATTACTTTGAAGTTTCAGTGACAGAAAAGAAACACAATTTTTCTTGTATTGGTACAAACATGCAGCCTCATTCTATTGCGATTTTGAGATCCGGGCTCGGAAGTGGAGATCGCAGGTTACTTTGCTATTCAAATGCCTTCCGTTCGAGGGCTCCGATCGGGTTACTTGCTGCGAGCTGCGATCCATTGCGATTCGTAAAATCGTAAGTTACTTCCCTCCAAGCCTTTGATCTTTCACGGCTGCAAGAGTTGCGACTGCTAAAATCAGAAATCACTATTCAATTGCTCTGATTTTCCTGCTCTAACCACTCTGTCAAGCCCGCAAATGGAAAAAAAAAACGAACAACAGGTTACTGGGACCAAGGAGGTCTCACAAAGGACTTATTTACAAACCTCCAAGCCTGTATGACTTTGAAAAAAAAAATGGAGGTTGGATTACAAAGTCCTATGTGCTTGAATAACGAGTTATGTACTTGGAGGTCATTCAAGCTCGTAGGACTTTGAACGTAAATTAACCATAAAATAAAGTATTATATTTTGGCGATGTGCAAGCTTGAGAATGTTGTGCTTTTAATTCTAATGTCAACCATTGTGTTCCCAATCATTTACAGTGCTGGATTGAATTTATATTTGCATTTAAAGTGTTCCAATCTTATGGACTTGAACCACGAGTTACGGGCTTGCGTCCGCAAACAAGTTCAAGCCCACAAATGCTACTGCCGAGAGCATGGTTTCCAATTCTCGCGACCGGCGCCTTTCTTTCAGGCACGGCCAATTGAATAGCAGAGTAAAAGTAGACCTACTGGAGCCTGTAACTCAATCGCGGGAAATCGGCTACTTGCGACCGAGTTACGGCCCGAATAGAATGAGGCTGATGGAGCGATAACTGGCAAATAAACAAGTCATGACTTTTAACATAGATAATTATTCTTCTCTACACGTGCTCTTTCATATAAAAGAATCTCAGGTTTAGGTGGAACATGCCCTATCTATCTACCTATCTATCTATCTATCTATCTATCTAACAGAAAAACTTGGCACAAATGCTTGTAGTGTTGCATGTTTCTATGAAGTTTCCCTTAGAGAACAGTATCCTGGTAATTGTAACCTGGGGCACAGTCTACTGGGAATTAGAATACACTTTGTCCCCTGACATCCTCTGTGTCCCATTAGTGGAGTGTGTAGGCCCCTTGAGAAGCCTGCACCTGCTGGCAGCCATGGTACACTGAAATTAATTGTGTTTCTTTGCAGAAGCGAAATCCCACTGGGCTAACCCTCTTGTAGTCTTCTTTTATACATCTTCAAAAAGTACTGCATATGATACTGAAGTATATTCCTAAACAGGTTATGTGTTGTAATATATACACAAAAGAAAGCGTACTTAGCGTTTTTAATGGTAAACATACCGAGGAAAATATAAATTCTTGATTCTTAATACAGTATCAATTATGCAATCTACAATTATCACACACAGTTTCTTGTTTTATGTAGGTGCTAATTCTTCTAGGAATAGGCTGAACAAGTAGTAATGCAATGTTTAATTAGCACCTTAAGATAATGAGACTGTATAAAGTGGAAAGCTTTTCAAGTAAGTAAACTGGAAAACATAATAAACAGTTGGTTACAGAATTAAAAGAAAGGTGATCTAACTTCTTTTTATGTGTGTTCAATAATAATTGCAAGTGAAAAATAATTACCAGCAATAAACATTTTCCAATTCTTAATGTTCTCCATTAAAAAGTATCTACCCAGTTGTGTATGCTGTTAAAGGGACATGGAATGTAACTTTTTCTATCATGCATTTAAAAGATCATGTTTTAAACAATTTCAAAAATATTTTTTTTATGCAAAAATATGTAAAACCTGTGTCATGACTGATTTTGGGACTCCCTTGAACCCCACAAGTAAACATGTTATTGGGGGCTCTGGTTGCTCATATCAAAGCCTATTAAAATGGACATGAGAATTGTTGTGGGGGCTGTGATGTGTTGTTTTTGTGTGCAGTGCTGTGTGGGCCACAATAATTAATGTTGGGGTTACTATATCATGTTGTATTATTATTAATATTATTATTATCGTCTATTTGTAACGCGCCAACATATTCCGTAGCGCTATACATAAGTTAAGTTACAGGCAAAGAGAAGTTCAAGATTAACATATTGCGAAGAATGGAGGTCCCTGTCTTTGAGCTTCAAATCCGGTGTCCATAGCGCTTTCCCTAAAGCACCTTGAAGGATTGAAACTCGCAGAATTACAATCTAAAGGTTGAAGTTTGTATGTGGTACAGTAGGGAGAGAGTAGTGCTGAGAGTGTTAGGGTAAAAGGTTATAGGCTTCTTTAAAGAGGTGTGTTTTTATTGAAGTTTTGAAGGATTTGAGGCAGGAGGATAGTCTGGTGAAGCGAGGCAAGGAGTTCCAGAGAATTGGGGCAGCGCGAGAAAAGTCCTGGAAGCGGGAGTGAGAGGAGGTGACAAGAGTGGTAGAAAGAAGAAGGTCATTAGCAGAGTGAAGAGGGGGAGTGTAACGGTACCCCCAGACATATAAGGGGGCGCCCAAGCCGTTTTAGCCGATCCGCCCGTCCAGTGATATAGGGACAGCTACTGCAAGACACCCAATCCCCCAAGAACGGATCCAAGGGGAATATACTGCAAGCCTGGAACTGGAACCTCACGAATAGCCGCTAGCAGCTGAGCAGGAAAAGCACCCCCAAGATGCTTACACTCCGGGCCGTCAGTCTGTAACAGCATCCCATGAATTCCCCCAAGCATGAGACATAAGCTCTGTGTTTGAGGGTCAAGCAGTGAACTCCCTTCTTTATTAAAACCAAAGACATATATAAAAACCATTTCCACATACACAGTAGGGGGTGGGGCTACCTGAGGTCGGCCCCCAATGGCCTCTGGCCAATCACATAGTGTCACACCGTGGGAAACATGAGACTCCTCCCAGGTCCGCCCACTAGGTGTGGCTAATAGAGTCATTTGGCTTCTGACCACCGGAGGGGAAACATGGCCTTTAGCAGTCCCCTGTGCCCCTGCTAAGAAAGCTGAGAAACCCCAGGGGTTTTGGAGCCGGTATGTCTGGGGGCTCCCTTTGTTCTGCTATTTCCCCTGCTGGGCATGTAGATAACCTTTGCTCTTAACCACCTGGCCTTAGTGACTCATAGATGGGGGTGGTCAGAATCTGTAACACATTTCTACACATTTTTCATAACTTTAAAAGTATGCATCACATAAAACATACATTTTCAGAATCAGCATACTCCAAATACAAACATGTGTCAAAATGATACAAATTGGCCCAGTGGTTCAAAAGTTATATCATAGTCCTTTCTGACCAAATGAAGCATGGCTTTCATGTCTTTGTAGGGGGAAAGTCAACATGGGCCGTAGTCAAACGGCAGAATGTGGGCAACCAAGCTTCTCCAATTCGCAGTGACGAGACTGATCTCGTCACATCTCTCCCCCTTTCCAAACAGACTAACAGGATATCTGACCTCCTGCCGGTCAGATTCCTGGTTAGTCCAGAAGGCCACCCACAAAACACAATCAACAGTACAGCCCACCCACAATAACTGGTTACTACACATGGGTAGAGGAGAAACTTGTCCATGTCCAGGTGCCTCACCACGGCTGTGCTGGGCACTGGTAAGCTGCCTTGGTGGGTTGCTGAGTGTGCAGAGACCAGCGGTACTCTGCCCTGGTGCCAGCGCTACCACGGAAGTAGCCTGTTTGGGGCCTGGTTGTAGGGGGGGGAGACCGACGGTCTCCCCTTTGGCTAAACAGCCCTGTTGCTGGGGGACAGGACCGACCATCTCTGCCCCTGGTAGCTCAGCCTGTTGCTGGAGAATGGAGTCTGAGCTCTCAATTCCCTGCAGCTCACCCTGACGCTGGGGAGGGAGGACGCTGCTCTCCTCTCCCTGCAAGGTACACTTCCACTGGGGAGGGGAGACAATGCTCTCCACTCCCTGCACTTCACACTGGCGCTGGGGATCTGTGCTAGCCACCCAGCATCCCTGTAGGGCCGGTGGAGAGACCTCGGTCCCATCTCCACCTGCCGCCTGGGGTTCCTACCAATAAACCTCTACAATATCTTCCCGGCTGAAGGGGTCTGGATCTGGGTCTCTCACCTTGTTGTAATGCTGAGCCTTCCCAATGGAGTGGAAGAGATCTCGGTAGTCCTTCTCCAGTTCCCACTCCAGGGTTGCTAGGTGAACAAGGTCTTGCTCTACCTCATGGGGGTCATCCCAGTCATGCCTAGCCTCCCTCTCATAGAAAATATCCTGAAGTCTGGTCTGCGCAGGGCTCCCGAAGTCAGGCTCTGCAAATGACTGTCATAACAAGCCAGGACCATCAAACTCCTCTCCCTCTGGCTTGTCATGCTCGGCTGTCCAGGGTGTATACTGTGCCATATACCACCAGAGCGCCTGGTAGTCATCCTCCAGCCATAGCTCCTGCCATGCACGGAGCTTTAGTTCCTCCACCCATTCCTCAAGGGGCTGCTCTCCCAGGAAGGGCATGCGCAGGGCCACTTGCTTCTGCAAACGTTGCTCTTCACTGGGGAGACTCTCACCCCGCTGGTATTGTACATTATCCAGGGCCTGGTACCAGATGCCTTTCCTTAATGCATCCCGGCCATCCAGGTCCTCATCCTCGTATAGCACTGCTGGTTCCATTCTGCTGCTTTTAGGGTCGCTTGTAAATCCACAGAATGGTGTCTCCTGTAGCTGTCCTTCTGGCTGTGGGAACAATTCCGCCGCTTGCCACCAGTGTAACGGTACCCCCCACACATAGAAGGGGGCGCCCAGGCCGTTTTAGCCGATCCGCCCGTCCAGTGATATAGGGACAGCTACTGCAGGACACCCATTACCCCAATAACGAGACATAAGCTCTGTGTTTGAGGGTCAAGCAGTGAACTCTCTCCTTTATTAAAAACCAAGACATATATAAAAACCATTTCCACATACACAGTAGGGGGTGGGGCTACCTGAGGTCGGCCCCCAATGGCCTCTGGCCAATCACATAGTGTCACACCGTGGGAAACATGAGACTCCTCCCAGGTCCGCCCACTAGGTGTGGCTAATAGAGTCATTTGGCTTCTGACCACCGGAGGGGAAACATGGCCTTTAGCAGTCACCTGTGCCCCTGCTAAGAAAGCTGAGAAACCCCAGGGGTTTTTGGAGCCGGTATGTCTGGGGGCTCCCTTTGTTCTGCTATTTCCCCTGCTGGGCATGTAGATAATCTTTGCTCTTAACCACCTGGCCTTAGTGACTCATAGATGGGGGTGGTCAGAATCTGTAACACATTTCTACACATTTTTCATAACTTTAAAAGTATGCATCACATTCACATAAAATTGGTCCAGTGGTTCAAAAGTTATATCATAGTCCTTTCTGACCAAATGAAGCATGGCTTTCATGTCTTTGTAGGGGGAAAGTCAACATGGGCCGTAGTCAAACGGCAGAATGTGGGCAACCAAGCTTCTCCAATTCGCAGTGACGAGACTGATCTCGTCACAGGGAGTATTTGGAGATGAGAGCAGAGATGTAAGGGGGGTGTTGTTATTGAGGGCTTTATAAGTTGGGGTCAAGATTTTAAATTTTATTCTGGATGCTAAAGGAAGCCAGTGGAGTGATTGACAAAGAGGAGCTGCCGACACTGAACGATGTGTACAGAAGATGAGTCTGGCGGAGGCATTCATTATGGATTGGAGTGGGGAAAGGAGAGTGGTGGGCAGGCCAACAAGCAGCAAGTTGCAATAGTCGAGACGAGAAATTATGATTGTATTAGAATCTTAGTAGTGTCTTGTGTGAGGTAAGATCGTATTCTGGAGATGTTTTTTAGATGGAGAAGGCAAGATTTAGTTAGTGACTGTATGTGAGGGATGAAAGAGAGGGCAAGGTCCAGTAGAACTCCAAGACAATGGGCTTGGGAGGTGGGAGTTATGATAGCATTGTTGACAGTGAGAGAGATATGAGGAATTGAAGTTGTGGTAGAGGGTGGGAATATTAGTTCAGTCTTAAACATGTTGAGCTGTAGATGGTGGGCGGACATCCAAGAGGATATATTAGAGAGGTAGTCGGAAACGTGTGCTAGAAGAGAGGGGGATAGATCTGGTGCTGAGAGGTAGATTTGAATGTCATCTGCATAGAGATGGTACTGAAAACCAAAAGAGTTTATTATGGTACCAAGTGAGGATGTATAGACGGAGAAGAGGAGGGGGCCTTGGACTGATCCTTGGGGTACGCCAACAGACAGGGGGTAAGGAGAAGAAGAGGTGCAGGAGAAGGAAATACTAAATGATCGTTCTTGGAGGTATGATGAGAACAACGAGAGAGCAGTGTCTCGAATGCCGAGGGAGGAGAGAATGTGGAGTAGAAGCGGATGGTCAACTGTGTCAAAGGCGGCAGAGAGATCCAGAAGAAGCAAAATAGAAAAGTGGCCTTTAGACTTGGCGGTGAGCAGGTCATTGGTGACTTTTATGAGGGCTGTCTCAGTGGAGTGTTGGGGCCGAAAGCCGGATTGGAAAGTGTCCAGAAGAGAGTTAGAGGAGATGAAACTGATAAGGCGGTTATAGACGAAGCCGCTCCCTAGTTTGGAAGCCAGTGGAAGTAGAGAGATAGGGCGATAATTAGATGCAACATCAACATCAGAATCGGATGACGGTTTCTTAAAAATGGGTGTAATTAGGGCATGTTTTAGAGAAGATAGAAATATGTCAGTGTTTAGGGAAAGGTCGAAGATGTGTGTGTGAGAGCTGGGATTAGTGTAGTAGAGAGGGGAGGGATGAGCTGAGATGGAATAGGAACTAGAGGACAGGTAGTGAGGTGAGAAGATGATATTAGTATGGAGATTTCATCCTCTGTTACAGGGGTAAAGTAGTTCAATGTGGCTATGGGAATGGGGAGAGGAGAAGACTGGCTATTGTTGATTAGTTGAGAGGGTGGAGTGTGTGAGTCAAGATGAGAGGAGAGTTAATTGCGGATAGTATGAATTTTATGTGTAAAATGGTTGAAAAAGTCTTCAGCCGTGAGACAGGAAGGGATGGGAGGAGGTGATGGGCGGAGGAGAGTATTGAAAGTGGCAAACAGACGTTTGGGGTTGGAGGACAGAGTTGATATTAGTGATGGGAAGTAGTGCTGTTTGGCCAGGTTAATGTTATATATACTGTAATAATGTTATGTTAAATGTGACTAGCAGAGATAAATTTTCTGCCATGTTTGTTAGTGGAACAACAAAGAGTTACGTCTCTGCATGAATTTATATGGTCCCTGAGAGCGACCAGGCATACTGTACACTCTCTGGTCTCAGATAGTCATAAAGTGTTACACTTCACCGAACAGCAAATCACAGGTCTAGTTATCAGTGACCTAACCAGATAACCACCATGCTCTGATGTGTCTGGTGATGGGAGAGGGTTTATGGCCTGTGAGGAGGTCACACGTAAGAATTCAGACCCCCTCATACAGGAAGTGGTGTGGGTGAGATCTTTCTGTTTTTGAAATATCTGTGATAACAATAAAGTCTCAGTCTGCTGATAATTAGACTAAGGGTGTTGCTCGTCTGGTTTTTCCTGTTTCTCCATGACCTAACACGTCTCACACTAACACCTAACCCTAATACCCCTCACACTTATCCCTAACACCCCTCCCCCTAACCCTAGCACCCCTCACACTTATCCATAACACCCCTCACCCTAACCCTAACACCCCTCACACTTATCCCTAACACCCCTCACCCTAACACCTTACCCTAACACCCCTCACACTTATCCCTAACACCCCTCACCCTAACCCTAACACCCCTCACAATTATCCCTAACACCCCTTACCCTAACCCTAACACCCCTCACACTTATCCCTAACACCCCTCACCCTAACACCTAACCCTAACACCTCTAACACTTATCCCTAACACCCCTTACCCTAACCCTAACACCCCTCACACTTATCCATAACACCCCTCACCCTAACCCTAACACCCCTCACACTTATCCATAACACCCCTCACCCTAACCCAAACACCCCTCACACTTATCCCTAAAACACCTCACCCAAACACCTAACCCTAACACCCCTCACACTTATCCCTAACACCCCTTACACTTATCCTTAACACCCCTCACCCTAACCCTAACACCCCTCACACTTATCCCTAACACCCCTTACCCTAACCCTAACACCCCTCGCACTTATCCATAACACCCCTCACCCTAACACCTAACCCTAACACTCCTCACACTTATCCCTAACACCCCTCACCCTAACGCTAACACCCCTCACACTTATCCCTAACACCCCTTACCCTAACCCTAACACCCCTCACACTTATCCATAACACCCATCAACCTAACACCTAACCCTAACATTCTCACACTTATCCCTAAGACCTAACACCCCTCACACTTATCCCTAACACCCCTTACCCTAACCCTAACAACCCTCACACTTATCCCTAACACCTAACCCTAACATCCGTCAACCTAACAACTAACCCTAACACCCCTTACAATTATCCCTAACACCCCTCACGTTAACACCTAACCCTAACACCCCTCACACTTATCCCTAACACCCCTCACCCTAACCCTAACACCCCTCACACTTATCCCTAACACCTCTTACCCTAACCCTAACACCCCTCACACTTATCCTTAACACCCCTCACCCTAACACCTAACCCTAACACCCCTCACACTTAACCATAACACCCATCAACCTAACACCTAACCCTAACATTCTCACACTTATCCCTAAGACCTAACACCCCTCACACTTATTCCTAACATGCCTCACCCTAACACCCCTTACACTTATCCCTAACACCCCTCACCCTAACACCCCTCACACTTATCCCTAACACCCCTCACCCTAACACCTAACCCCCTCACTCTTATCCCTAACACCCCTTACCCTAACACCCCTCACACTTATCCCTGTGTCTCTTCCCCCCCTAATCATCAAGGGAGGGGGAGGATGATGAGGGAGGGGGGAAAGAGACACAGGGGAGGATGATGAGGGAGGGGGGAAGAGACACAGGGAAAGATGATGAGGGAGGGGGAAAAGAGACACAGGGGAGGATGATGAGGGAGGGGGGAAAGAGACACAGGAGAGGATGATGATGGAGGGGGGAAGAGACAAAGGGGAGGATGATGAGGGAGGGGGTAAAGAGATACAGGGGAGGATGATGAGGGAGGTGGGAGGATGATGAGGGAGGGGGGATGAGACACAGGGGAGGATGATGAGGAAGGGGGGAAAGAGACACAGGGGAGGATGATGAGGGAGGGGGTAAAGAGATACAGGGGAGGATGATGATGGAGGGGGATGTTAGGTTATTTATGCCCTTTATGGATTAAAACCAGACTCTGCATCAACTATGTAATTTTCCGTGGGAGTTTTGACATGGATCCCCCTCCGGCATGCCACAGTCCTTGTGTTAGTCCCCTTAAAACAACTTTTCCATCACTATTGTGGCCAGAAAGAGTACCTGTGGGTTTTAAAATCCGTCTGCCCATTGAAGTCTATGGCGGTTTGCCGGTTCGCGAACATTTGCGGCGGTTCGCGTTCGCGGTTCGCGAACCGAAAATTTTATGTTCACTAGTCCTGATCTAAATTGCTGGTGCTGAGATGAATATAAAGTCGCAATCTGCAGATTGCTCCTATAAGCTACAGTATGAGAATTTGGGGTGTACTGAGACTCTCGTATCTGAGCAGTGACAACTTGTTAAACTTATTGAAAACTAACAGGAAATGCCACTTTATGCACTGAGTATGCACAAACCATTATATCTAATTTTTCAAGATTTACTCAATACTGGGTCGCTAGCAGATGACTGGCGAAAAGAAGAGGTAATACCTATATTTAAGAAAGGAGCAAGAGCAATTTGCGGGAATTATAGACCAGTGAGCTTCACTTCTGTAGTGTTAAAGATTTTAGAAGGGTTAAAAAGGGATAATATACAAGCATATGTCTATTTGAACAGGATTATATGTATGAGTCAACATGGATTTATGAGGGATATGTCATGTCAAACAAATCTAAATAGTTTCTATGAGAAAGTTAGTAGGAACTTGGATCAAGGCAACTCAGTGAATGTAGTCTTTTTGGATTTAATACAGTGCCACATGAAAGACTATTGTGCAAGCTAAGGGATACAGGAATTGCAGTAAATATCTGCTCATGGATTGAGAGCTGGCTAAAAGACAGGAAGCAAAGGGTTGTTGTAAATGGAACATACTCAGATTGGACCAATATGGTAAGTGGGCTTCCTCAGGGGTCAGCATTAGGTCCTCTCATTGTTAACATATTTATTAGGACTGGAAAGTAGTGTCTGCATTTTTACTGATGACACAAAGTTGTGCAAGATAATTAAATCAGATAATTATGTATTTTCCCTACAAAGGGATTTGCATAAATTAAAGAAATCGGCATTTGAATTACAGAAGAAATTTAATATGTATAAATTTAAAGTTATGCATCTGGGAAGGAAAAATAGCCATGCAATTTATAATCTTAATGGAGCAAATCTAGGGGTATCTGATATTGAAACGGATTTGGGAGTACTTGTGGATAACCACCTAGGTAACAGTGCTTAATGCCAAGCAGCAACTGCAAAGGCAAATACAATATTAGCATGTATCAAGAAGGAAGGGAAGCAAACATAATTCTGCCCCTTTACAAATCCCTAGTACGCCCTCATTTAGAATATGAGGTGCAATGTTGGGCACAACTTCATAAAAATGACATTTTAGAACTGGAAAAGGTATGGAGAAGGGCAACAAAACTAATAAGGGGAATGGAGAGGCTAAGTTATAAAGAAAGACTAACCAAATTAAGCTTATTTTCTCTAGAAAAAAGGCATCCTAGAGGGGTTAAGATTACCCTATATAAATGCATCCAGGGTCAGTATAAAGATTTGTCAAAGGAGCTTTTTGTGCCAAGATGTTTTTTAACTGACAAGAGGACATCCTTTGGGGTTAGAAGTAAAAAGATTCCACTTTAAAGAAAGAAAATGGTCCTTTACAGTAAGGGTGGTTAATCTGTGGAATTTGCTTCCAAAGGAGGCGGTGACAGCAGATTTGATAGATAACTTTAAAAAGGGACTGCATATATTTTTAAATAAAAAGGGCATTCAAGGTTATTCTGGACAATTAGAGAGAGAGTATTGATCCAGGGTGGAATCCAATCGCCAGTATCTGGGACAATTGGCAAAGTTTGAATGTTTTGTTTTGTTTTTTCTGTTTGCCTTCCTCTGGATCAATTAACAACTAATCTGCATATTGTAGAGAAGATCTTAAAAGGTTGAACTTGATGTACTATAAGTCTTTTTTTAACCTCAAATACTATGTAACTATGTAACAATAGTGATGTCGCGAACATAAAATTTTCAGTTCGCGAACCGCGAACGCGAACCGCCGCAAATGTTCGCGAACCGGCGAACCCGGCGAATCGCCATAGACTTCAATGGGCAGGCGGATTTTAAAACCCACAGGGACTCTTTCTGGATACAATAGTGATGAAAAAGTTGTTTTAAATGGACTAACACCTGGACTGTGGCATGCTGGAGGGGGATCCATGTCAAAACTCCCACGGAAAATTACATAGTTGATGCAGAGTCTGGTTTTAATGTATAAAGGGCATAAATAACCTAACATCCCCCTCCATCATAATCCTCCCCTGTATCTCTTTCCCCCCTTCCTCATCATCCTCCCCTGTGTCTCATCCCCCTCCCTCATCATCCTCCCACCTCCCTCATCATCCTCCCCTGTATCTCTTTACCCCCTCCCTCATCATCCTCCCCTGTGTCTCTTCCCCCCTCCATCATCATCCTCTCCTGTGTCTCTTTCCCCCCTCCCTCATCATAGTCCCCTGTGTCTCTTTCCCCCCTCCCTCATCATCTTCCCCTGTGTCTCTTCCCCCCTCCCTCATCATCCTCCCCTGTGTCTCTTTCCCCCCTCCCTCATCATCCTCCCCCCTCCCTTGATGATTAGGGGGGGAGAGACACAGGGATAAGTGTGAGGGGTGTTAGGGTAAGGGGTGTTAGGGATAAGGGTGAGGGGGTTAGGTGTTAGGGTGAGGGGTGTTAGGGATAAGTGTGAGGGGTGTTAGGGTTAGGGTGAGGGGTGTTAGGGATAAGTGTGAGGGGTGTTAGGGTTAGGTGTTAGGGTGAGGGGTGTTATGGATAAGTGTGAGGGGTGTTAGGGTTAGGTGTTATGGGTGTTATGGATAAGTGTGAGGGGTGTTAGGGTTAGGGTGAGGGGTGTTAGGGATAAGTGTGAGGGGTGTTAGGGTAAGGGGTGTTAGGGATAAGGGTGAGGGGGTTAGGTGTTAGGGTGAGGGGTGTTAGGGATAAGTGTGAGGGGTGTTAGGGTTAGGGTGAGGGGTGTTAGGGAAAAGTGTGAGGGGTGTCAGGGTTAGGTGTTAGGGTGAGGGGTGTTATGGATAAGTGTGAGGGGTGTTAGGGTTAGGTGTTAGGGGTGTTATGGATAAGTGTGAGGCGTGTTAGGGTTAGGGTGAGGGGTGTTAGGGATAAGTGTGAGGGGTGTTAGGTCTTAGGGATAAGTGTGAGAATGTTAGGGTTAGGTGTTAGGTTGATGGGTGTTATGGATAAGTGTGAGGGGTGTTAGGGTTAGGGTAAGGGGTGTTAGGGATAATTGTGAGGGGTGTTAGGGTTAGGGTGAGGGGTGTTAGGGATACATGTGAGGGGTGTTAGGGTTAGGTGTTAGGGTGAGGGGTGTTAGGGATAAGTGTGAGGGGTGTTAGGGTGAGGGTGTTATGGATAAGTGTCAGGGGTGTTAGAGTTAGGGTGAGGGGTGTTAGGGATAAGTGTGAGGGGTGTTAGGGTTAGGTGTTAGTGTGAGACGTGTTAGGGATAAGTGTGAGGGGTGTTAGGGATAAGTGTGAGGGGTGTTAGGGTTAGGGTGAGGGGTGTTAGGGATAAGTGTGAGGGGTGTTAGGGTTAGGGTGAGGGGTGTTATGGATAAGTGTGAGGGGTGTTAGGGTTAGGGTAAGGGGTGTTAGGGATAAGTGTGAGGGGTGTTAGGGTTAGGGTAAGGGGTGTTAGGGATAAGTGTGAGGGGTGTTAGGGTTAGGGTGAGGGGTGTTAGGGATAAGTGTGAGGGGTGTTAGGGTTAGGGTAAGGGGTGTTATGGATAAGTGTGAGGGGTGTTAGGGTTAGGGTGAGGGGTGTTAGGGATAAGTGTGAGGGGTGTTAGGGTTAGGACGAGGGGTGTTATGGATAAGTGTGAGGGGTGTTAGGGTTAGGGTGAGGGGTGTTAGGGATAAGTGTGAGGGGTGTTAGGGTTAGGGTGAGGGGTGTTATGGATAAGTGTGAGGGGTGTTAGGGTTAGCGTAAGGGGTGTTAGGGATAAGTGTGAGGGGTGTTAGGGTTAGGGTAAGGGGTGTTAGGGATAAGTGTGAGGGGTGTTAGGGTTAGGGTAAGGGGTGTTAGGGATAAGTGTGATGGGGAGTTAGGGTTAGGTGTTAGGGTGAGGGGTGTTAGGGATAAGTGTGAGGGGTGTTAGGGTTAGGGGGAGGGGTGTTATGGATAAATGTGAGGGGTGTTAGGGTTAGGGGGAGGGGTGTTAGGGATAAGTGTGAGGGGTGTTAGGGTTAGGTGTTAGGGTGAGGGGTGTTAGGGATAAGTGTGAGGGGTGTTAGGGTTAGGGTGAGGGGTGTTAGGGATAAGTGTGAGGGGTGTTAGGGTTAGGGTGAGGGGTGTTATGGATAAGTGTGAGGTGTGTTAGGGTTAGGGTAAGGGGTGTTAGGGATAAGTGTGAGGGGTGTTAGGGTTAGGGTAAGGGGTGTTAGGGATAAGTGTGAGGGGTGTTAGGGTTAGGGTAAGGGGTGTTAGGGATAAGTGTGAGGGGTGTTAGGGTTAGGGTGAGGGGTATTAGGGATAAGTGTGAGGGGTGTTAGGGTTAGGTGTTAGGGTGAGGGGTGTTAGGGATAAGTGTGAGGGGTGTTAGGGTTAGGGTGAGGGGTGTTAAGGATAAGTGTAAGGGGTGTTAGGGTGAGGCATGTTAGGAATAAGTGTGAGGGGTGTTAGGTCTTAGGGATAAGTGTGAGGGGTGTTAGGGTTAGGTGTTAGGTTGATGGGTGTTATGGATAAGTGTGAGGGGTGTTAGGGTTGGGTGCTAAGGTGAGGGGAGGATGATGATAAGGGGGGGAAGAGACACAGGGGTGTCCTTGCAGCAGAGATCAAAAGAGTCCTTCAGGACTGTATTGCACACTGTGTACAGTAGCCTAGATATGGTTTTCCCTATTGATGCAGTATCACCTACACTCAGCCTCCTCTCAGTAAGACTGCAAGTTAGTTATGATTCCAAAATGGCTGCTGTCCATGAGGTAGAAGGCTCTGGAAGGGAGTGTATGCTGCTGATTGGCTGGAATGTGTCTGCTGACTGTGACATGCAGGGTCAAAGTTTGCTCAATGATAAAGTATAGGGGGCGGGTCGAATATCGCATATGTTCGCAGTTCGCCGCGAACGCGAACATGCTATGTTCGCCGGGAACAGTCCGCCGGCGAACTATTCGCGACATCTCTATGTAACAACTCTAAATCTCATTGGCAGAAACTGACGACTCATACAGCTTTATTGCTGCATATGGTTAAACGGGACAAATCCCCAAAGACAGTTATACATTCAAAGCAGATTATTCTGCTTCAGGATTTTAATTTTTTGTTTAAATACACTGTTCAACACTGTTTTATCTGAAAGAGTGCTCTCCTTCAGATAAAACAAAAAATCTTCAGTGGCCCTTAAGTTTCAAGTTTGCATATTGCTAAAATTAAATTGAGTTTTTTTTGTTTTTCCAGTCTGGCAATATGTGAAAATTGTGTATGCAGATCTTAATATTAAGTTGAAAGAACAGGGGAGATTTTTAAAAAATCGTCTTTAAGAGAAAGTTGCCCCTAAACATAAGTTTATGTTGTATGAGAGAGAACACTTAGAGAAATTCAAAATGTATGTACATGTTCTACAACGTGCCTTTTATCATTACAAATAGTTTATTAACATAGTAATAAAGTTCACATTAATACATCCAGGATCAATATAAAGTTTTGTCAAGTACACTGTTTGTGCCAAGAGGTTTTAAGCTGACAAGTAGACATCCCTTGAGGTAAGAAGTAAAAAGATTCCACCTTAAAGAAAGAAAAGGGTTCTTTACAGTAAGCGTCGTTAAATTGCAGATTCGATAAATAATAAAAAAAAAATGTTGGATTTATTCTTGAATAAAAAGGGCATTCAGGGTTTTCCTGAATAACTTGAGAAGGCGGAGCACTGATCCAGGGAGTAATTTGATTGCCAGTATCTGGCACCAAAAGGGATTTTTTCCAATATTTGTTTTTACTGTTTGCCTACTTTTGAATCAATTGACAATTAATCCACATATTACAAGGATCAAAGGAGATCTAAAAGGTAACCATGTAAATATATCAAAATCAATTTTAATTTGCTTCTGATTAAACACAACCTTGTGTGAGAAAACTTAAACTGAAAACTGCTGTTTCCCTCCTGATCTTTAGGTTTGGGTTCTCTTTGTCTTTTACAGGCTGTAGCATAAACTGCAGTACCTTCCCCAGGAATTGCCAGTAAAGCATGTGCAGTAAATAGGAAGCTTCAGGGAAGTCAATTGGAAGTTGTGCCACAGGCTGAAGAATCAGCTAATATCAGTGTCAGTTTTCTCACAAATAATCAACTTTTTAACTGTAATACATTGAAAAGTTATTTATACTCTTTACTGCGTATAATTTATGAAAATTGTGCCATTACAGTGGTCCTTTATGGAATTAAAGGAAATGTTTATTTTACACTGAGAATGAAATACAGCTGTTAATACAAGCAGTCCTTATGCATATTACATTGCCCATGGAGTGGTTCTGCCCCCCTTACCATCATATGCTCAGATAATTAGACTAATATAGTGTAACAGACTGTCCTGTACTGATATCCATACGCCTCTGCTCTATTCCCTCTGTTGGCTCTGTTCCCAAACTATGATTAGAAAACCATTAGGTGGAGAGAAGCTGGTCTAGCAGTAGGGAAATCACAACTTTCAAAGTATGTTTTAAAGATACAGTTGAATTGTTCAAAATAATAGTTAGATTGGTTGCTTAAAGGGCCATTTACCTCACTGTAAGTGCTCTTTATGGTGTGAAAGAGCGCAGTATTGTATGTTAAAGTGATCTATTGTTTTTCTTTTTTATTACACTAATAACACCTAAAAAATCTAAAGTATTAGGTCTGTTTACAAACACAATGTGCTGTGCCTGCTGACTGTTCCATGATTAATAACATATGCTGACAATGTGCGGTAACGCCATGGTGAATAAAGAGATTTATAGTTTTTCTCTGCAGCAGGATATGTTAACCCTCAACTGTAGGTGTTTTTTAAGTATTCCTTTCCCTGCAAAGATGAATTTGAGAAGGCTTAACACTTTTTGCCTATTCTCACTGCACAGAGTTGTACCTGTGGGTCTGTCTGGGGGCTTGCCAGTGAAACATGTAAACCGATTTCATTTATGAATTTTTCAGTGAAAAATGCACGTATATTACGTGTGTTTTAACATGCTTTTAGGAGATCTTTACAGTTATGTGGCCCATATTGTACTGAAGTGAGAGGCCCTTTGAACATTTGAATACTTTGAAAATAATCTGTAACTATATACTCTTTCCGGGTCAAACTCTAATAACAAAATGTGTGATCTATACATTGTAATTTTACATTTCAGTTTACTTTTCTTAATACTGTTTTCTAGCTCAAGCACATATTCATTTTCTCAAAGTGTCTTAAAAACCATAAAAATATGTCTGATTCGACAATAATGTTGTACTCCAGGCTGTTAATTTACTGGATTCATTAATATTTATTTCTGAAATGATCTCTCCCATTATCAACTTTGTATCTGAGCTGCTATCCTGATTCTGATTTGCAGTCATGTATCTCCAAGGCCTCCATTCTATACCGCCCATATAATCCAATAAAACCACCACTCTGAAAGCTTTATATCCGCTAATTAAGCATGTATTCTATCAGTTCTGGAACATTTCCCTCTCAAATATAAGCAATTTCGAATAAAGAGGTCTTTACTGGTAGGAAAAAGTTACATGGAATGGCCAATCTCTGTGAGTTTTCAAAATAGTCTTGCAACTATTACCTATCCGTCTACCAATATAAAATCCTTTCCATTGCAGGAAGTATCCCACAGCATATCCCCATTAAAATATCTAAATGTAATACGAAAAAAATAAAAAATAAAAATAATATAAATTAAAAATAAAAATTACAAAAAATAACAAAGAACTACAAAAAAGAATTGCAAATAACATAATAAAAAGTTGAAAATTAAAAGAAAAAAGATGAATTATCAAAAAGAAAAAAAAATTAGCCTGTTGGTGAAGAAATTTTATTTGCCCTCTCTTTGATGTGTTCATTCCTGGATAAGAAGGCACATCCACTTTGATTGAATAGCCTTGATCCACATATATGGCTCCTGGAAAGAGCTCACACCAGAAAATAAATGCGCCTTTAAAAAAAGAAACAACAACAAATAAACAAATATAATGGAGCTCCTTCTCTGAGGAGCTCCCCTGTTGACTTACAACTTTCTGACTTCACCCTTGCCTTATACATTAATATTAATGGATTCTGATCTGTAGAAACATGTGCCAAAACATATTTAAGCCTATCAAAATGGAGTATATGAATATTGGTAATACTCTTGCCACTTATTGCTATAAGATCTCTGAATATAAAGTGATGTGAGCTGCTGAGGAACACAGAAAAAATAATATAACTGCCACAGTAGAAGTATTGCATCTGAAGTTTGATTGATTGTTGATCATTCGAGTGAATCAGATTACACAGCTCATAAATGTAAGAGTAGGTGATAGAAATGGAACATATTTTTTATTCAAATGGCAACTGCCTTTTCCAAAAACAGGAGCTGTAACTGGCAAACTAGGTAAATGAAATCACATTAAACTTGCCATTTAATCCAATGGAGTTGGGCTTGGTCCTGTGAGGGGTGGATTTATGTCTGACTATAGCTTACCAATATCTCTTCAGATGGTGATTGTAGTTATGAAATTAAAAGATGTTTGCTTCTGGGGAGGAAAGCCATGGCAAGGGTCAACAAGCAAGTAAAAAGTAAAGATATTACATTACCAACAAAGATTTGCATAGTAAAAAGTATGTAGTAACATACAGATGTGAGTGCTGGACCATAAAGAAGGCCGAACACCGTAGAATTGATGCCTTGGAATTGTGGTGTTGGTGAAAACTGATTTGAGTCCATTGGACTGCAAGAAGATTCAATAAATCAGTACTACATGAAATCAACACAACTGTCCAATGGAAAGTATGATTATGGGGCAAAAGCTGAAATATTTTGGCCATATCAGGAGAAGATAGGATTCCCAAGAAAATACTCTGATGCTGGTAAAAAATGAAGGCACTATCTCCTTTGCTCCCCTTTTTTTTCCGTTCCAGAAAAAATGCAAAAATGTACACAGCACTGCCCCTCCCAGTGGAGGGCCCAGGTACATTGCACCCCCTGCACCACTGGTATCTCCGCCTCATTTAGCGCTATACAGGGGTTAAGTACAAAGCAAAATACAATATTAACACACTGCAAAAGAATGGAGGGCCCTTAGAATCTAACGTACATCATGCTTTTCAACAAAGCACCTTACAAGAAGGAAAACTCGCAAGATTATAATCTAAAGGGGTTCATCTATAAAGTAGCCTATGGCCAATGGGTGAAGAAACATCTGGCATCTTGTTATTTCATAGCTTGACTCTGCCCGGGCATTCTTATCTGTAAGACATTGCTCAATCAAAACTGTTAAAGGGAAAAGTGTATTTATCTAACATTAGAAAAGTATCACTTATAAATGTAACTTGTTATGACAAACACAATACATAGGTTTCTATAAGTACATAGGAAATGTTTAAACAATTTATAAAAATAAAATGACTAAACATTAGCCTTGATAGAGGAACTGATGTTAAACTGCAACAACAGACTTGTGTCACAGGAAATAATTATTATAAGAGAAGTGTGTTTTTTTTTAAATATATATTTTTACTACTGTCCATATTCAGTGGGGTTAGTCATGTTAAGGTAAAATGGTGATTCCAGTCTTATCTCTTATATATATATATATATATATATATATATATATATATATATATATATATATGTATCCAAAGTTTTGGTTAATTACATAAAATGTTTTCTAGGCAAAGTGACACTTGTACATCAGTTCCGCAAAATAATCATTGCCTTGATAATGAATTGTGATAAGCAGAATGGAAGCTCAAATGTGTTTTAAATGCTGTTAAACGTATATAGACACAGCTACTTATTTTTTTTAGAACAATAAATTGTTCAGTCCTTAAAGCGTGTCTTACTCTCAGTGACCATATGGATTGCAGCACCCAGGCACATTTGTGTTCATGGTTGAGCATATCCATGTGGTTTTCTTAGCAAAGATATTGGAGTGGGTTGTCACTTTCTTTACTAGTGGACCACAGTTTGTCTGGCCTCTCTGCTATGACCTGCCCATCTTTGGTGGCCCTACATGGTATAGCTCACAGCTTCATTGGGGTATACAAGCTCCTTCAGTACGACAAGGTAGCGATCCAGAAGGGGGAACAAGAAATACATAGACCTTTATATGTTAATAGTTTTATATATGTTGTATGGTTCAGAAATTGGAACTGAATATTTTGTCTATACAATGTTACTGCACTGTTAACCATTAAAACAGCAAATAAAATTGTGTTCTAATATTCACCGGTATAACCCACAGTATAGATAATCCAGAGGATCAGCCATGACAGTGCTGGATATTTCTATTGTGAGGTCAGGAATGAGGTCATAGTGTGATGACATAACAGTGGTAACTGCCTATAAAAGCTAGGTCTGGAGGTCTTCTCCTTCATTCCACAGAGACATCTGAAGATCATGGTTGACTGACAAAGAGATCTACAGAGTGCCAGTTACCTGGTAAACTGATTCACATTGTGTCGTTTCCACTGAACTGATCTAAAGTTCATTCATCTGATGAAGAATGATGCCCCACTGGAAAGAGATCACCCTGCAACAGAAGAACTGACCAGGGTAAATTACCACCATCTAATGAGAAGGTGAAGTCACCAAATGTACTCTGCACAATCAGTTAGAGGGTGGAAAACCATGTGGAAAATATTTACGATTTTAAAATATATCAAGAATTTACTTAGATATTGTAATTTTATTTGAATCCTTGAAGCCTTCCCATAAGAATCTGCATAAGTAATAAGGCTGAAGTCACTGTTACACATTGTATTATAGAGTATAGATTTACACTGACTTTACATGCAAGATGTACTGGTGAGTATTCTGTTTAAAGATTATTTTTATCTGTAAGTGATAGTTTGGATTTCTTTGCCTCCCATTTGTTTTGTTTAACTAATGTACCTATTTATATATATCAATTATATGTGTGTTAATAGAAAACATTAGTCGATTAAAAAAACAAACACGATGAATACATTGGATTAGAACCAATGACTTACTAATGAAATTTTTTTATCAAACAACACACTTAACCACAGACTAGCATAGCTTCTTCCGAACATAATTCACAATGATCAAGTAGGTTTTATATCAGGTAGAAAAGCCCCAGATATAATACCAGACAAGAAATCGACCTTCTGGATATAGCATCTATAGATAAAATTCCTTTAAAGCTCTTATCCTTAGATGCTGAAAAAGCTTTTGATAGGATAGATTGGATCCATTTGTTTGAAACTTAGCAAAATGTTGGCCTCTGTGATACATTCTTAAAAAGCATTATGACTCTTTATTCTTTGGCCTCTGTGATACATTCTTAAAAAGCATTATGACTCTTTATTCTTTGGCCTCTGTGATACATTCTTAAAAAGCATTATGACTCTTTATTCTTTCCCTAAAGCATACATATCTTATCAAGGCTATCGTTCAAAACTTACAAGAGGGACTAGACAAGAATGTATGTCCACTTTCCCCTTTAATATAAAAATGTATGATATAAAATACACATTAAGTCTCTTTTGCAGAAGATATATTAGCAATTAAAGAACCATTAAACTGTCTCCCTAACCTTTTAGATTTATTAAAGAAATTCAGAAAACCTAACCTTTTAGATTTATTAAAGAAATTCAGAAACATTTCAGGATTTAAAGTAAATACAAATAAAAGTGAAGCATTAAATATCTCACCCCAAATGAAAAAATGAATAGAACTATTTTTTGTTTAAATGGTCACAACATTACACAAAATACCTAGGCATTTATATCATTAAATTAACTAAATTGACCTATAACCTGAACTATGCCATTATAATACTTACATAGTTACATAGGCCCTCATTCAATTGCATTTTGGCCAATTGAATAGGGCTCTAAATAAGAACATAACATATATTTTTTAAAGAAGTTTTTAGTTAGTAAGCATCTATACAAAAGCAAGATTTTTACTAACTAAAACTTTTTTTAAATAAAATATGTTATGTGCTTATTTAGAGCCCTATTCAATTGGCCAAATCGCAATTGAATGAGGCCCATAGTAATTGAGGTTGAAAAAAATACTTTTCATCCATCAAGTTCAACCCTTTTAGAACGACTCTGATTTGCAATATGCAGATCAATTGCTAATTGATCAAGAGAAAGGCAAACAGCAAAAAAAACTCTTCATAGCTCCTCCATTCCCCTTACTTGTTTCGTTGCCCTTATCTGTACTTTTTTCGAGCTCTAAAATGTCCTTTTTATGAAGTGGTGCCCAAAATATTTCAAATGAGGGCGTACTAGGGATTTGTATAGTGGCAGAATTATATTTGCTTCCCTTGCTTATATCCCCTTCTAAATACATGCAAATATTTTACTTGCCTTTGCAGATGCTGCTTGGCACTGAGCACTGTTACCTAGGTGGTTGTCCACAAACACTCGCAAATCCCTTTCAATATCTATCAATAGATTATAAAATGCATGGCTTTTTTCCCTTCCCAAATGCATAACTTTACATTTATTCATATTAAATCTATCTGCCATTTATTTGGCCATTTCTCTAATTTATGCAAATCCCTTTGGATGGAAAGTACATCATTTTCTGATCTGGTTTAATTACTTTGCAAAATTTAGTGTCATCAGCAAAAATGAAGACAATACTTTCCAGTCCAGTGTTAAAAAGGAGAGGACCTAATACTTAAACTAGAGGAATTTATAAATCTATTCAATTATTTAAATTTTTTAAATACATATAAACATTTTTGGCTAGGCAGAATTTACTCAGTAAAAATGAATACACTACCCAACGTATGTATTTATTTTAGTAAATTCCAAAAGAAATGAAAACTAATGACATATTTAAACTAGTGATCTTCCATTTTATTTGAAGTCATAAAACAGAGTGATAATGAGAGCATCCAAGAAAAAAGGTGGGATATCAACCCCTGATCTTCTCACATATTATAAAGCAACTAGATTGGCACAATTGACCAAATGATTTATCAAAAATTCACCACCATGCTGGGTAGAAAAAAAAAAAAAATCTTAAAGAACAAAATATTTTAATACAACAAAAATCCCTCACAATGGGCCTCATTCAATTGCGATTTAGCCAATTGAATAGGGCTCTATATAAGCAAATAGCATATTTTCTTTACATACTGTACGTTTTTAGTTAGTGAAAACCATGATTTTGGAAATAAATCCAATAACTAAAAACGTTTGTAAAAAAATATGCTATGTGCTTATATAGAGCCCTATTCAACTGGCAACTTGCAATTGAATGAGGCTCAATGTAATTGTGATTTGGCCAATTGAATAGGGCTCTATATAAGCACATAGCATATTTTTTTACAGAAGTTTTTAGTTAGTAAAGACCTTCCTTTTCAATAGAAATGTACTAACTAAAAACTTATGTAAAAAAGATATGCTATGTGCTTATTTTGAGCCCTATTCAATTGGCCAAATCACATTTGAATGAGACCCCTTAACTTTATGGAAACAAATTAACAAAATAACACATTTATTAATGGAAGCTTCCTGGCTTACACCATTATGGTTATTCCATAAGGAATCTACATAGCTACATAGTTACAAAGGCTCTCATTCAATTGCAATTTGGCCAATTGAATAGGACTCTAAATAAGCACATAACATATTTTTTTTAAAGACATTTTTAGTTAGTAAACATCTATCCAAAAGCAAGGTTTTCACTAACTAAACACTTCTTTAAAATAAATATGCTATGTGCTTATTTAGAGCCCTATTCAATTGGGCAAATCGCAATTGAATGAGGCCCATAGTAATTTAGGTTGAAATATTTTTAGGGCCTCATTCAATTGCCATTTGGCCAATTGAATAGGGCTCTATATAAGCACAGAGCATATTTTTTTACAGAAGTTTTTAGTTGGTAAAGACCTTGCTTTTGGATAGAAGATCACTAACTGAAAACGTCTGTAAAAAAATATGCCATGTGCTTATATATAGCCCTATTCTATTGGCCAAATCACAATTGAATTAGGCCCTTAGTCCATCAAGTTCAACCTTAGATCTCCTCTGATCTGTTAATTGATTGAGGAAGCAAACAGGAAAAAAAACAGTGAAACTTTGCCAATTGTTTCAAAAGGGAAAAAAATATAAAATTCCTTCCTCATCCCAGATACTGGCGATTGGATTCCTCCCTGGATCAATATCCCCTCTCTAATTATCCAGGATAGCCCTGAATGCCTTAATTAATTAAAAATATATCCAATCCCTTTTTAAAGTTATCTATTGAATCCGCTGTCACCACCTCCTTTGGTAGAGAATTCCACAGACTAACCTTACTGTGAAGAACACTTTTCTTTCTTTAAGGTGAAATCTTTTTACTTCTAATCTCAAAGGATGTCCTCTTGTCAGTTGAAAAACTCTTGGCACAAAAAGTTCACTTGACAAAGCCTTGTATTGACCCTGGATATATTTATATAAGGTAATCATATCCCCTCTAAGACGCCTTTTTTCTAGAGAAAATAAGTTTAATTTGGTTAGTCTTTCTTCTAGAAATAAATAAATCTTGTCAAATGAATTGTTGGATCCAACAAAATGTATTTGTAGTAGCAGACACCCTTACAAAGATTTCTATATGGTTTCCTATTCAAAGAACAGTTTAAATCTCCACCAAAAGAAAGATTTAGTTTAGATTCAATAATAAAACTATAGATTACATTATGGAAAAAAAAATATTTAGCCATTAAAACACCATTTGAAAACTGTTGTATTTATAATTCTAATGGTAAAAAAAATCTCTATTTTTTATAATAATTTAATCGACCAAAATACATTTACTAAATTACCATAGACATCTTGGGAAAATTAACTTAATATATCTCTTAATGAAAAACAATGGGATAAAATCATTAGAAATGTAAATAATTCTTCACTGAATATAAATGTAAGAGAAAGAACCTAAAAAACATTAATGACATGGGGCCTCATTCTATTATCGGCCGTAGTAGATGCGGGGCCGCAAGGACCGTCCGCAAGCTATTTGCCTATTCTATTCCCTTCCGACCGGGGACTCCGGCAGCCTTGTTATCCATTGCGGCCGCATGCGCCGGAGGCAAGCCTTTGATCTTAAACGGCCGCAAGAGTTTCGTCCGCAAGCAAATCCTGGTTGCTATTCAATTGCTCCGGGAACCCTCTCTGCAAGGCTAAAACCGAGCCGCAGCTTACTTGCAGCAAAAAGGTCCCCGCAGGCACACAATTAAGCACATAATAAAGCCATCCTGCACTCTGAGGAGACTATAAAGTGATTGTAGGTGTTAGCATTCATAGCACAACATTTCCCTACACTCAAATCCGTAAATAATTTTTATTTTAATTTATGTCCAATATCCGTGGAAAAAGTCCAGAGGGCTTGGAGCACCTCAGACCCGCCCACGCTGCGGCCGGAAAATAAACAGTTAATGAAATCTCGGATTTGGGCTGATGTGCAAGCTTGAGAGGGGGTTGCTATTAATCCTCATGTCCCCCAATATGATCCCTAGCATTTACAGAGCTTTACAGTGCCGTCTTGAATTTATATTTGCTTTTAAAGATTTCTGAGCTTACGGCCGGTTGCAAGATATGCGGCCGTCCGTAAGGGGATATCCTTGCGGCGCCGTCTATTTGAATTGCAAGGTAACGGGAGCTCCGCAAGTAATCGCAGCTTTGCGGCCGATTTACGGCCGATAATAGAATGAGGGCCATGGTCTCTTACTCCAGTAAGATTACAAAAATTAAACCCATCATTTAATGATAAATGTTCAGAGGCTGTGATGTACCTGGAACTTTAAAACATGATTTATGGGAATGTCCTAAAATCTCAGAATTATGGAAGGAAACATATTCAATGTTAAAAAAAACACTCACAGGAAGAAAACCAGAAGAGGCCTTATTAGGACTACCTATGTCAAATATATCAAAAGACGCACAACTCCTAATAAATCAAATATTTTTAGCTACTATAATCATCATAACTTAAAACTGGAAATCAAATAAACCCACAATAGAAGAAATTAAAAAATTAAATATATAAACACGATGTACATAATATCAGCAGTTATAGATGAAAAAAAATGATATTCTGTTGAAACCTTTGGACACTGAAAATGGACAAAAATAAAAAAAATAATAACATAAGATCCTAAATAACTCTGAAGAAAGAGAAAGTGAATCATTTCTTAAATTACCCCATTATTCCTCTTCTTCCCCCAATGTTTTTTGATTTATCACTGTTAATGTTATGACAAAATATATTAAAGAACAAGTAAATTCCTCTGTTTATGTATATCTACAACATAAATGTTTTAAATATTGTTTAAATATTTTTTTTCCAAATAACTTCTTCACATAAGTGTTCAAATAATTATTTTAAAATCTACACAAATTCAACAGTTACCTCATATTTACATATGCTTTATTATATAACCTAAAGGACATATTTCTGATTCTTAAACAGTAAACAAAAAATAGCCGGCACAATGATTTGAATCTTAGACCGTCCTACCACGGACTGCAGTCCTATTACCTATGCTATCTGTTCTGTTGCTAAACTAACTGCTAGCATATAATCAAGTAGTTATCACTTAGCCACTGCCTGATCCAAAGCTTGCTTCTACACCTGATTCTAATATTCATTATACCCCAACTGGTGCAGAGCTCATTACTCATTCAGGCAGAGGCAACACACTGCATTAGCCCGAATTCTATTGATCATAATGAATTCAGTATCATTTTTAATAGTGCAGATCACATACATATGGTGACTTTTGTGATCTTTTAAGGAGCCAATGAAGTCTCATATATTTGGTATGCAATATTCATGAATTACCATCTTTTGCAGGTGCTCACTGGTTATTAGCTATATATATTTATATACTAATAACTTGCCCGTCATAAATGACAGCATCATATGTTTTGTTCAATTGTCTGTTGTTATTATTATTATGAACAGCGTTTTCTTTGTAACGTGCCAACATAGCGCTATACATGGATTGTGTACAAAGCAAAACAATATTAACACATTGCAAAGAATGGAGGTCTTGTCTTGTCTTTGAGCTTAGAATCCAGTGTCCAAAGTGCTTTCCCAAAGAGCCACGCAAGATTAAAAATCTGCAGAATTCTGTCTCTATCTGTCCTGTTTCTCTCTGTGCTGTCTCTCTTTGTGTGCCCTCTCTCTCTCTCTCTCTCTCTCTCTCTCTGTGAGCCCACTGTCTCTCTCTGCGCTGTCTCTCTTTGTGTGCGTCATCGTATGTAAAATACATACGGATGTATTTGTAATAAAGGAATTTTTATGTTGTCACAGTGGCGGTTGGTGAGGGGAGTCGCTGGGCCAGTGGTGAAGGGGATCCCTACCATTAGGTGGTACATCTGTATCATTACAGTGGCCCTGAACATGAAGGGTACTGTTTCTGGCTCGGCTACTCTCCGCAGTTACTTGTTATTTGATATTATGCTGTGGCCTGTGTGACGTGCTTGCGTCAAGGGGAAACAGCACAGATTATAAAGTCTTCTGGGATATAGGGAAGAGGTGCTGGCATTTGAGGACCACTGGGTTAGTATTTGGGTTTTGGATCGTGGCAGATAATACAGTGGAGTGGTCAGTGGTGTGCACAGTCAGCAGATGGCATGCCAGTGGCTGGCAGATAACAGGAAAGATCTATTTATTTTTTGTCCAGTAGACAGGAAGAGCTAACCATGTCTATGATAGGCACAGGTAGGAGGAGATATGCAGATCTGAGGAAAAAATAGACAGACAAGAATGCCAAGAAAAAATGTAAACTTTCATCCACTTCAAACTATACAGTTTTAATAACTCATTCCCAGCAAACAAACATATGAGCCACACCTATAAATACAGTACAGTAGTTCTTTAATCTGATAAAAATGATTTACTAAATAAAATAAAGCGCTGCTTAGCTTTAGATTGTTTACTTATTTTTCCCATTCATTTCTCTTACACAAGTATATCTATCCATGTTATTATTATTTTCATTTATTTGTAATATGCCAACATATTCCGTAATGCCACTGGCGGAGTTAGAGAATGGACGGTCCTGGTGCAAAAAATTATTGGCCCCCTCCCTCGAGAAGTATTGTAAATATATTTTTGCACTGAGCCCACCAGTACAAACTTACTCAGTGCCTCTCCCTAGGACCCCATCCCATGACAGCACCCATCCCCCAAGACCCTTTCCCACAGCTGCTCCTCTTCCCATATTGTCTCCTTTCCCCTTCTACCTGCGAATTGGATGGAGAGAACAAGTGGTAAAGGTGGACAGGAGGTATGGCAAAGGGATGGCAGGCGACTGGTAGCTTTTTCCCAAGGGCCGGAGATACCACTGTTCTGGAAGGAGGTCTGTGATAAGTGCGCAGCCTTGTGGTCTGTGCAGCCATTTCTCCTTCCCGCTGGTTTGCAGTTAGCTCAGTTTATGATGCAAATATCCTTTAAGTAAACATTGCGTCTATTCACATTTTTTTAACTAGAAAGGTGAAGTTAGGTTATAGGCATACAAAAAGAAGAGAAAGAGAAATTAAGTGGGGAGCAACAGAGAGGAGAAAGAGTTGGTTATGACACAGGTATAAGTCTAAGGAACAGTTATGGATGCCAGCGTATAATTAATTACCACTACAGTTCAAGATTTTTTTTTTTTTTTAAACTACCAACTTTAGCAGTTGTGTAAGCTGTTGAGAAAAATATATTGTTTAGAGAAAATCTGAATGTTTGATTACTCTGTTTTTATCTTTGTTATATAACATCCTGAGAGTTGGATCATGATGGTGTGTTTTGTATCAGATGAGTAAGAGGTGGAGGGGAAGGGAACAAGGAGATGTTAAGAGGCTTTGTTAGATAATTGGATCTCATTAAAATGGACACAACACCCCTTCACCATTACAGGCCCAGAAGCATGCTGCACTAAGAAATGCAAACATTGCTCTCCATAAATTTCACACAGTTTACACCAAAATATCATGGTTGGCTCTAGTGTTTATCAGAAGCATATTTTTTCTAAATAAAAATAGCTTTTTCCAGCTTAATTAGGCTCTTAGTCAGATTAAAAAATGTTAAACAAATGTATTTTTTCATTGTACAGTGGTCCTGATTGAGGATTGAGGGGTAGTAGAGATAAAAGTGTGTCTACAGGTATCTGAAACGGAATAAAGGGTGTGGTGATGAAAAAGGAAAGAAGGTGGAATGATGTCAGTCCTTTTGTTAAACGTTTCTTATTGCAGTATTCCAAATTTGGTGCTAAAAGGAATAAAGTAGAACTTACATCAAGAAAATTATAGGATAACCCCAAAGGTGTTCTTTAGGTGTCTGTAGGTAAGTCACTTGGAAATATTTGTTTAAATAAGGCATACTACAGTATTAATTGTTTGAGACAGAAATAATTTTCTAGCTAGTATCACCCCCTTACTAAATGTGGTAACATTTGTGTAAGCTACCATAATGTCTCTGGCCTCCATCAAGCCACCCTACCCCTGCTAAATTACCTACCTAACTTACTAAGATCTCCTCCTCTTTTTTTTCTCTTCTCTGTTTCTTTGTCTCGTTTCTCTCTCCCCATACTCTTTCCAGGTCCTTCCTCCACCAGCCTGCTTTTCTTGTTCCTGGGTCAATTTGCAGAAAATCATTTCCCTCACTTCCCTCCCTGTTTAGACTTTATTTATAGAGACATAAAGTTTTTAAACTTGTAGGTGGGGGGAAGGGACTATATAGAAGTATTGGGGTAAATAGGGTAGAGAGGGAAAGGGATGAATTAGTTAACCATGGGGGAGGAGAAGGGGGAGGGTTAAAATGGACAGTAGGGAGGTATTAAAAGGGGTCTCAAATACAGTGGCAAGCACTTCACAACGGCAGAGCCATAGCAACATAAAGTGTATGCTTGCTAACGCAAGAAGTTTGCCTGGGAAAATGGACGAGCTAGAAATATTAGCAGTACAAGAAAAATGGGGCTTAATAGGCATTACTGAAACATGGTGGGATGAATCTCATGACTGGACTGTTAATCTGGATGGTTATAACCTATTCAGGAAAGATAGGCGAAATGGTAAAAGAGGAGGTGGGATCTGTCTGTATGTTAAGCCTGAATTTAAGCCTATAGTCAGAGAAGATATTTATGCTGGCACTAACGGCATCATTGAATCTTTGTGGGTTAAGCTAAACAGTGGAGGAGCTAATTCTAAACGCATATTGGTGCAAGTATGCTATAAACCCCCAAATATAGCTGAAAGTGAGGAAATACAATTATTGTTACAGATTGGAAATGCAGCTAAGCATGGGCAAGTTCTAATAATGGGAAACTTTAATTACCCTGAAATAAACTGGATAAATGAGACCAGCAGCTCAGCTAGGGGGAGCAGGTTCTTGAGTACACTCGGGGATCATTATCTGGCCCAGGTAATACAAGAACCTACTAGAAATGGGGCCATCTTGGATTTAGTCATCAAAAGTAATATTGATATAATATCAAATGGTAAAATAGGAGAACCCTTGGGTAACAGTGATCACAACACAGTATCATTTGAGATTGAATACAAAAAACAGAGTTGTAAGGGGCCAACAAAAACTCTAAATTTTAAAAGGGCTAACTTTAATGGGCTACGGGCAGCAATACTACATATAGACTGGGAGAAAGTACTTACAGGGAAAAATACTGAAAATAAATGGACAACATTCAAATCCTTACTAAATAAGCATACTCATCGTCATGTACCATCTGGAAATAAAATGAATAGGAGTACATCACATCCCATGTGGCTTAACAATGACTTAAAGATCATGATGAGGAAAAAGAAACATGCATTTAAATTATACAAGAAGGAGGGAACAGAGGCAGCTTTATGTGACTATAAGGAAATCAACAAGGCTTGCAAGAGGGCTATTAGACTGGCTAAAATAGAAAATGAGAAGTCAGTTGCAATGGAAAGTAAGACTAACCCTAAAATATTTTTTAAATATATTAATGGGAAGAAGGTCAGGAAGGAAGCTATAGGAACATTACAATGTGACACAGGCCATCTTATAATTAGTGACCAGAAAAAGGCAGATGAGCTAAATAGGTTCTTTTCGTCAGTATACACAGGGGAGGTACCAGTGGTTGGGACACCGCAACATAATGGGGCTACACTACCATCACTAAATAATTGGTTAACGAAGGAAGAAATCCAAAAGAGATTGGAGAAAATAAATGTTAATAAAGCCCCAGGTCCTGATGGAATACATCCAAGGTACTGAGGGAACTGGGTTCTGTAATAGCCAAACCGTTATATCTAATCTTTCAAGACTCACTCACTACAGGGTCTCTACCGGATGACTGGAGAAAAGCAGAGGTGATACCTATATTTAAGAAGGGATCTAGAGCAAATACAGGGAATTATAGACCACTGAGCCTCACATCTGTAGTTGGGAAGCTTTTAGAAGGGTTAATAAGGGACAGAATACAAGAATATGTCTATTTGAACAAGATCATAGGTAGCAGTCAACACAGATTTATGAAGGATAGGTCGTGTCAGGCCAATCTAATTAGTTTTTATGAGGAGGTTAGTAGGAACTTGGATCAGGGCTACTCAGTGGATGTAGTCTTCTTAGATTTTTCAAAGGCATTTGATACAGTGCCACATGGAAGACTAGTGAGCAAACCAAGGGATACAGGAAATGCAGTAAATATCTGCTCATGGATCGAGAGCTGGCTAAAAGACAGGAAGCAAAGGGTTGTTGTGAATGCAACCTACTCCGATTGGTCTAATGTGATAAGTGGGGTTCCTCAAGGTTCAGTATTAGGTCCTCTCCTTTTTAACATATTTATTAATGACATAGAAGTAGGACTCGAAAGTAGTGTCTCCATTTTTGCTGATGACACTAAGTTGTGCAAGGTAATAAAATCAGATAATGATGTACTTTCCCTACAAAGGGATTTACATAAATTAGAGAAATGGGAGGCTAAATGGCAGATGAGATTTAATACAAATAAATGCAAGGTTATGCATTTGGGAAGGAAAAATAGCCATGCAATCTATTATCTTAATGGAGCAAATCTAGGGGTATCAGATATTGAAAGGGATTTGGGAGTACTAGTGGACAACCACCTAGGTAACAGCGCTCAAAGCCAAGCAGCAGCTGGAAAGGCAAGTAAAATATTAGCATGTATTAGGAAGGGTATAGAAGCAAGGGAAGCAAATATAATTCTGCCACTATACAAAGCCCTAGTAAGCCCTCATTTGGAATATGGAGTACAATTTTGGGCACCACTTCATAAAAAAGACATTTTAGAGATGGAAAAAGTACAGAGAAGGGCTACGAAACTAATAAGGGGAATGAAGAAAGACTAACCAAATTAAACTTATTTTCGCTAGAAAAAAGGCGTCTACGAGGGGATATGATTACCTTGTTTAAATACATCCAGGGGCCCTCATTCAATTGTGATTTGGCCAATTGAATAGGGCTCTAAATAGGGCTCTTATATTTTTTAAAGAAGATTTTAGTTAGTGAAAACCTTGCTTTTGGGTAGATGCCTACTAACTAAAAATGTCTTTAAAAAAATATGTTATGTGCTTATTTAGAGCCCTATTCAATTGGCCAAATTGCAATTGAATGAGGGCCAGGGTCAATATAAGGCTTTGTCAAGTGAACTTTTTGTAGCAAGAGATTTTCAACTGACAAGAGGACACCCTTTGAGGTTAGAGGAAAAAAGATTTCACCATAAGCAAAGAAAAGGGTTCTTCACAGTTAGGTTGGTTAAACTGTGGAATTCTCTACCAAAGGAGGTGGTAACAGCGAATTCGATAGGCAACTTCAAAAAGGAGTTAGATATATTTTTGAATAAAGAGGGCATTCAAGGCTATCCTAGATTACTAGCGAAGGAATATTGATCCTAGGAGAAATTTGATCGCCAGTTTCTGGGGTCAGGAAGGAATTTTGCTTTTTTTTCCCCCTTATGAGACAATTGGCAAAGTTTCAATGTTTTTTTTTTTGCTGTTTGCCTTCCTCTGGATCAATTAACAATAATTAATAGTCCACATTACAAAGATCAATAGAGATCTAAAAAGGTTGAATTTGATGGACTAACTCTTTATTCATCCTTCAATACTATACTATTAATAATTATTTAATCAACAAATTAATTAATAACTAATCTGCATATTGCAGATCAGAGGAGATCTTAACAGGTTGAACTTGATGGACTGAAAGTCTTTTTTCAACCTTAATTACTATGTAACCATGTAATAACCTATCAGCAGCCTATTCCATCCCTTGGATTGTAAGTAGCGAGTTTCCAGTCATGTAGGTACATTGGAAAAAAACACTTTCTACAATGATTCTAAGCTTAAAACAGGGCCCTTCATTTTCTGCAGTTTGTTAATATTGTATTTTTCCTTGTTCTTATCCCCTGTACAGCGCTACGGAATATGTTGGTGCGTTACAAATAAAAGTTAATAATAATAATAATAATAATTGTCATTTGCCTGATTTTTTGTTTGTCTTGCTATACAGTATCTCACAAAAGTGAGTACACCCCTCACATTTTTGTAAATATTTTATTATATATTTTCATGAGACAACACTGAAGAAATGACACTCTGCTACAATGTAAAGTAGTAAGTGTACAGCCTGTATAACAGTGTAAATTTGTTGTCCCCTCAAAATAACTTAACACACAGCCATTAATGTCTAAACCGTTGGCGACAAAAGTGAGTACACCCCTAAGTGGAAATGTCCAAATTGGGCCCAAAGTGCCAATATGTTGTGTGGCCACCATTATTTTCCAGCACTGGCTTAACCCTCATGGACATGGAGTTCACCAGAGCTTCACAGGTTGCCACTGGACTCCTCTTCCACTCCTCCATAATGACATCACAGAGCTGGTGGATTTAGAGACCTTGCACTCCCGCACCTTCCGTTTGAGGATGCCCCACAGATGCTCAATAGGGTTTAGGTCTGACATGCTTGGCCAGTCCATCACGTTTATCTTCAGCTTCTTTAGCAAGGCAGTGTTAGTCTTTGAGGTTTGTTTAGGGTCGTTGTCATGTTGGAATACTGCTCTGCGGCCCAGTCTCAGAACGGAGGGGATCATGCTCTGCTTCAGTATGTAACAGTACATGTTGGCATTCATGGTTCCCTCAATGAACTGTAGCTCCGCAGTGCCGGCAGCACTCATGCAGGCCCAGACCAAACATTTATATACCGTATATACTCGAGTATAAGCCGACCCGGGTATAAGCTGAGGCACCTACTTTACCACAAAATACTGGGAAAACTTAGTGACTCGAATATAAGCCGAGGATGGGAAATGTGCTGCCCCTGTGTCTCTCTTGTGCCCTCTGTGTCCCACTCCTGTGTGTTCTTTGTGCCCCTTTCTTGTGTCCCCCTCTCCTTCCCATGTATCACTTCCCCCCTCCCTCTCCTGTGTCTATTTACCTCGCCCTCCCCTATCATACTCCCTCCTCATCACTTAACCCCTCTCTAATTACCCCCCTCTTCCTTTCCCCCCTCTTACCTTACATCAGCAGATACTCTACGCGTCTTCTGGCTGTGCGGGACCCGGGATATGCTAATGAAGTGACGTGCATGTGCCAGAAGACACGCAGAGGAGCTGCTGATGGAATGTAAGAGAGGGGAAAGGGGGAGGGAGGAAATTTGAGAGGGGGTAAGTGATGAGGAGCGAGGGGGATAAGGGAGGGGGAGGGAAAGAAACACAAGGGAGAGGGAGGGAAAGAGACACGAGGGAGAGGGAGGGAGACACGGGAGGGAAGGGGAGGGAAAGAGACACAGGGGAGGGAGGGGGAGACACAGGGGAGGAAGAGAGCAGCAGGAGCAGGGTGACTTGAGTATAAGCCGAGGGGGGCTTTTTCAGCATTAAAAAACGGGCTGAAAAACTCGGCTTATGCTTGAGTATATACGGTATACATACTTTTATAGGTGTATATATGTTTTCTATAATATGTTGTGTTGATTCCACCTATATGCATTTACCTGATGTAAGATGCTGCCTCCACTCTCTCTGCATCAATGTTTACGTTCAAACTGAGGGTTTCATCTCATATCAGTGTTTTTTTGTTCTTTGTGCCTTATCTATTTAGCTGTCCTTTAGAGATTATTTCAACTACAGTATTTTGTGGTAAAGTAGGTGCCTCAGCTTATACCCGGGTCGGCTTATACTCGAGTATATACGGTATATAAATGTTTGGTCTGGGCCTGCATGAGTGGTGCCGGCACTGGGGAGCTACAGTTCATTGAGGGAACCATGAATGCCAACATGTACTGTGACATACTGAAGCAGATCATGATCCCCTCCCTTCAGGGACTGGGCCGAAGGGCAGTATTCCAACATGATAACGACCCTAAACACACGTCCAAGACGACTACTACCTTGCTAAAGAAGCTGAAGGTAAAGATGATGGACTGGCCAAGCATGTTACCAGATCTAAACCCTATTGAGCATCTGTGGGCATCCTCAAATGGAAGGAGGGGGAGTGCAAGGTATCTAACATCCACCAGCTCTGTGAGGTAATTATGGAGGCGTGGAAGAGGACTCCAGTGGCAACCTGTGAAGCTCTGGTGAACTCCATGCCCATGAGGGTTAAGGCAGTGCTGGAAAATAATGGTACCCACACAAAATATTAACACTTTGGGCCCAATTTGGATATTTCCAATTAGAGGTGTACTCTCTTTTGTTGCCAACGGTTTATACATTAATGGCTGTGTGTTGAGTTATTTTGAGCGGACAGCAAAATTACACTGTTATACAGGATGTACACTTACTACTTTACATTGTAGCAGAATGTAATTTCTTCAGTGTTGTCACATGAAAAGATATAATACAATATTTACAAAAATGTGAGAGTGTACTCAACTTTGTGAGATACTGTATGTCAATACACAATACAGATAAATCTGATCCTGAGCAGGAATAAGGATTGTCAAGCTTCTTGAGTTTCATTTTTATCCACTGACTGGGTTTTTGAAAATGGATAATCAATGAATATAGATATCATGACTGATTTTGAGACTCCCCTGAACCCCACAGGTAACCCTGTTTTTTGGGACTCTGGTTGCTAATATCAAAGCCTATTAAAATGGACATAAGAGTCGTTGTGGCGGTTGTGATGCATTGTTTTTGTGGGTAGTGTAGTGTTAGCCACAATAATGAATGTTGGGGTTACTATATCATGTTATATGCACTGTAATGTGTTATCTTACCTGTAACTAGCAGAGATACATTTTCTGCCATGTTTGTTAGTTGGACAACAAAGGTTTTCTACAAGAATTTACAGGGCCCCTGAGAGCAACAGGGCATACACTCCCTGGCCTCAGATACAGGTCTGGGATATTAGTGACCTAGCCAGATAAAGCCCAGGTTCTGGTGTGTCTGGTGATGGGAAGGGGGTTAAGGGTGAGGAGGTCACACTAATAATTCAGATCCCTCATACAGGAAGGGGTGAGATCTTTCTGTGTTTTAAATATCTGTGATAATAATAAAGTGGTCAGTCTGCTCTGAACTAAGACATGGTGTTGCTCATCTGATTTGTCCTGTTTCTTCATGACTGCTGTCCTGATCTGAATTGCTGGTGCTGAGATGAATATAAAGCCACCACCTGCAGACTGCTTCTATAAGCTGCAGTAGGAGAATTAGGAGTGTACTGAGCCCCTCGTCTCTGGTTTGTGACAATAGACTTTCTAAAAATTTTAGAGCATACTGCAAAAATACTGCAAAAATGTTTAAGGGCCATTTAATACAACTGTTTGCACCACATCACTGAAATGATCTCATAAAAGCATTTTTTAAATATTTTTTGAAACACATGCATTTTTACCCTGAGGTATCAAATCAAATAAATAAAATATGTGTTTGCATGTATTAGAGACTGCCCAATTGCAGTCAAACAGGTTACAGGGTTTGTCCCAAATTCAGGTAAATGGTAAGGTTTTGTCAGACTGCTTATATTTCAAGTTTGAAGGGAACAGACCTTCTAATGCATTTATTATTTTCTTACTGTTAAAAAGTCAGATTTCTGCTATCTTGCTTCTCTGAAATTTGAGCAATGCAGACCATTGCGGGGGGGGGGTAGTTCCCTGTGCTCAATGCTAAGTGGATATGGGTGGGTGTGGGTGTGGGGTGGGTGTTTGGTGCAGCTCCTTGCAGTGATCCTGACAAACGAAAATGTGACCCTTACCACATCAATCTATGTAGGCTTGAAATGCTGGACTCACCTAAACAGGAAAGCTATTGGTTAACTGGTCAGTACACTGAGTCCAGGTGATGCTGTGCTATCCATCATAGTCTTGTCCCATAGAGCTTTACGCAACACATGCTACACTCAGCAATCTCTTATCACTCACGCAAGGCAGGAAATACTTGTACGTAAAAAGCGATTAATAACTTTAAATTTTTAGGTCATTTGTATAATTAAAAAAAGTAATTTTAAGATACAATATTGTGCTCTTTCACACATCATGAAGAGCACTTACAGTGAAATGGCCGTTTTAGTTGTTGACAAAAGAACATCTGTAATTTTCAAATTGTCCAAGAATGCTAACAATTACCCTGATCTACGGCTTGAGTGATTTCCCAGATACATTTTTGTTTGTTAAGGAAAGTCGTAATTACTCAGAATTACTCACACTATGGAGTACACAATTTCTACCTTGCTGTCACTAGGTGTAATGATTGATACTAAATGCTATGTCCATTATGCTACGATCTGCTTTTTCAGTCGGGCTTTAAAAGGCTGTTGTGGCCAAACCTAGCCAGCAGATCCACCAGGTTCTTTTGATCTCTTCACCAAGACAGCTGATGTCTATTTAAAATGCCCTTACTCTTTATGCAGCATTTTTCTAATAATGTTGACATATACATATATCTTCTAGATAGGTTTCTTCCCTTTTGTTTAGGAGCCTACAGACAATTTGGTTTCCTCCCTTTAGATTAGGAGCATATATATACACACTTCAAT
This sequence comes from Discoglossus pictus, assembly GCA_027410445.1. Lineage (NCBI taxonomy): Eukaryota > Metazoa > Chordata > Amphibia > Anura > Alytidae > Discoglossus > Discoglossus pictus. Next base: position 368,730,499 of record CM050167.1, read on the forward strand.
AATTGTACAGGATCAGGGCAGCCATGTTCTCTGACACATATATATCTTCCGGATATTTATATATTTTCCCATATATATTAATCCTATCTTCACTATGGATTCTGATACATATATATCTTCCAGATATCTTATTCCAGGTATATAAATTAAGCTTCTCAGAGTCTCTTAAAGCTGTTACCTTCCTCTCCTCCTGGCAGATGCATCACAGATTGCCTCCAGATTTGCTTGCTCTCCGAGACACCATTACTAGACTAACTGACTTTATCCCTCTTCCAACTGTCAGTTACGGGCTATCTCAACATTCTTACTGCCAGTTAACTCCTTACACACTGGATACAATCAATTATACATAAATCAACACAACATAGCCTAATATAACACAGCATAACATAACATACAGTAATTAACATACATATGGTAATCAACTTAATATAACATTAAATAACTATAAACAATGACGAAACCCAAAGGATGGTCAGGGGAATCATGACACATTACATATACTGTATGCTCCTCTATTCTGCCGCAGCAGGGTCTGAATGGATAACTGGAGAGAGCATGCAATATTTCAGTTATCTGTACATATACCAGACACAGAAAAGCTCATAAGGCTGTAGGTTAATTACAAAATATAGTTTTAATGATAATGATTACAGTCCCCCTATCCATGATACATTTGTGAAGGATGGAGGGGTGTTTATATCTCTGCAGTTTACCATGCAACTGCCTGTTTCCAAGCATCTTTGGAGTAAGGGGGTAGGTGCCAGAGTTCCAAATATATATTTTTTTATAAGTATGCAGTCTTTTCTATAGTGCTAGCAACTTGCTCATCATAATCAACGTATTATATAATTGTATGTGGATGTTCAATTGCTGTTTCTCTCTCTGACCTAGTCTCTCTCTTATCTCACCCTCCTGCCTCTCCCCCCCCCCCCCCGTCTCCCTACTGTTTCTCTCTCTCCTTTCTGTCTCCCTCTCTCTATTTATGTCCTGTGTCTGTCTCTGTCCTGTATGTCTCTTATATATCTCTCTTTCCCGATATCTTGTGTCTGTATCTCTCTCTCCTATCTCTCTCTGTCTCACTCTCTCTCTCTCTGATGTCTCACTCTCTCTCTCTTTCCTATTTCTCTCTCCCTCATGTCTGTTTCCCAGGTCTCTCTCTCTCTCTTTCCCACCCCCAATCTGTGTATACTCTCTCTTCTTTCTATCTCACTCTCTCCCCCCACTGCTCTGTGCGCATGCTCTCTTCTTTCTATCAGGCATGCACAAATATAAAGCAACTGCGCATGTGCGATTTCCGGGATTTTGTGATAGTAGCTTGTGAGTAATGCCTGTGCAGAGCGTAGTACTCACAAGCTACTAACTATTATAGTGGACTAGGAAATTGCCCGTCAAAAATGACGGGAGTAAAATTGTTAGCGTGGCAATGTTGGCTATGGGCCCTCTGAGCACCTGCCTTGTGGTAAATGTTAGTGGCTTGGATTAAGTGTTACAGCCTAAGTCCTGCATGCCTCAACTGCTCACCTCGCAAGGCTTGCAGTACAATGAGCGCCTTTGGCGCTCATTGAAGCTTAAGTGCCGCATGCCTCAACTCCTCTCCTCACTTTGCAAGGCTCACACTGCAATGAGCACCTTCAGCGCTCATTGCAGCCTAAGTCCTGCGTTCCTCAACTGCTCGCCTCCCTTTGCAAGGCTCGCAGTGTAATGAGGGCCATCGGCCCTTATTGCAGCCTAAGTCCTGCGTGCCTCGACTGCTCGCCTCGCTTTGCGAGGATTGCAGACGACGGCTCCCCTCGCTTCGAAGCTTGCAAAGTGTGACCAACATCGTAAACGTTCCCCACACTGACAACTATATATATGTGATAAGTATAGATCTTGTCTAACCATGATTTTATACTCATGGTTTACATAGCTGTTAATCTGTTTCAGCATGAAATTGTTCCTAAACTACTGTGATGTTGGTTTTAACAAATATAATGTAAATCCTATCATATGGACTGTCAAAACAATATATGTATTGAGATGTTAATAATATCAATTATCGAAGGATTGTGGAATGTTAATTGTTAGTTTTTTCTTTAGTATCTAAAATAATTAAAATTCCATTTAATCTAATATTAGTATTATTGCGTTTAGTTTTGTGCTGTAGCATATTTATAATGGCTTAAATTATTACATTCACAATGTCACTGTATAATTTATTCATTAGACATTTTCAGCTATTATTCTTTCTAAAATTAACTTTTCTCCATGATTAATGTGACATTGCTTCTGCTGAAACAGGTGTTTAAAGGATAAGTGTAGTTCAAGAAAAAAGTGTTTGTCAAGTATGTACCAAACTAACACGTTTTCAGCCGCTTAAGCCATGTAAATAAAAAAGTTTTTTCGGAAAATCAGAATTGATGGGTACAGGAATGCATTTTGTGTTTGTTACATCACTTCCTCTGTGCTCAATCTTGAGAGCATGCATATTGTCTATTAAAACAAATGTGTCCGGGTGCTGTGGTCCATATGGTCACCGGGAGTCAGACACGACTGAAGGACTGAGGCAGGGACATGCAAACGTGCCCACAAATGCTTCGTTCTTCTATACATAACCATTTCAAACATGGCTTCCTTTAAGCATATGCCCGCTGTATTACACAGCTTTGGGCAAATCTAAGGACGGGATATACACAAGCCAGGAATCCAACCCATATACAGCTGTTTCAAGGTTACTGCCTTTCATCAATGTGGGGCAGCTCCTTAGTTTGTGTAGTAGATTATATGAGGAGGAAGTTTACCAAAACAATCATTTAATTTTTGGTGGGCAAAAAGAGCGACAGAAGCCCTCCACCGTACAGTAGTACAGTAATTAAATAGTACATTTGTGTTGACACATTTGAACATCTAAAATCTCCATCATTGGATGTCTTCAGAAAGAAGATCAAGACATATATTTGTACCCAAGACCAACTACAGACTAGTTACCATTAACCTAAAGCTTACATTTACATCTAATTAGGTAAATGTGACATATGCAAAATATTATTACTTTAAAAAGTCAACTGTGAAAAATGTCTTGTCCTTGATTGATTGGTTTTTACACAGTACCTTTCTGAAGTTGAGGAGGGTGGAGATTATTTTACCATTTTAACCATTTCATGTACACTGAGGGTGGGGTTGATTCATGCAAGTTCTTAATACTCACCATTTTAAACTGAACATTACTTTTAACAGTCTTCTCTCTGACATTGTGAGCAATAAATAAAATCAGACTGTAACACTGGGAAGGTCCAGTAAGAATTATAACAGTAAGTTAGTGGACGGAACAAAATCAGTAATCTACTGAAATGCAAATGGGTCTCCATAGCACCCAACAATGTTAGTAGTAAATATCAGTGAGAACGACTTTTACATTTGCTAAATTGTTTCATGTCTATCACTCTTGGTCTAGTCTCTCTCTAGGCCTTACCTATAGTACCTTATCGCTGCATCTTTGGGTGCACTCGTGCCGCGTCCTTACTGTAAGCTTTGCAGACATCTGCGTCTGTGATCTCACCTGTATCAATTTCCCTGTGCTATGCATCACTGGTGTTCATGCCAAACTTGTTTATGCTGTTGCTTGAGAGGCTTGGCCTGCAATGGTGATTAGTTGTATTGCTATGTGCGTCATTGCAGAATTTTGTGCATTTTCCTGATCACCTGAACTCAACTATTCTCCTGACTGCTCTCTTTACCTGTACTTTGACCTCTGACTTGATTTCTCTTCTTTCTGGCACCTAAACCTGACATATACAACTATTACCTCATTGATGTCTGCTTCCCTGATGCTTGCTTCTGTGACCTGTTTTCCTGTTGTTTTCTGCCTGCTTCAAACTCGGGAAAGTGCCTTAACCTTGCAATTGTCTCTGGGCCCTGTCTGTGCCATGCTCTGCTGACATTAGGCTTCACCGCATGTTCTCTGGTAACTGCAATTTAAGTAAATAAAAAAAAATAAAAAACATGTTTAGTGAGAAAACTTAGAATATCATACTTCTCCCTTCATCTTGAGCGACAAAATGTGATTTTCTTAATGACAGTGTTTTAAAATCCCTGAATCCCTACCGAATGCTCATTTTATCATCAGCAGTGGTGTAATTATCTTGCCTCTTTTTTTTCTTTTTTTTTTATCAGCCATTTTAAATTGGTCTTTAATCATTTTTTCATGAAACAATGACAGATGAGAGGGGGAAACAGTGATTTGTTTATGTATATTTTCTCATTAAACATCATTTTAATTTATTTTAACTCTAAAATCTGTTATATTACTGGTGTAGGGTAATTGTGATAGCTCTATAATAACACTAAAAACAAACTATAGGTGGAAACAAAAAAACTGATGAAGGGTAGCTCACTCCTGCTTTTCTACACAATAAAGTGGGGTATATCCCCTGAAACTTGTAGTATCCAGTCTGGTGGAATATTTGTGCTTCCATTTGGAGAACAAATGTTACAGATAGAAGTAGATAGGGATGATTTGATTAAGAACTGTGTGTAGGAATGGGTGACAGTTCAGCTGTGTCCAACTCTTGAGGTGTTGTTTTTAAAGATACTGGAGTGAGTGGCAAGTTCCTTCTCCAGTGAACCGTGATTTGTCTGACCTCTCTGCTATGACCTGCCCATATTGGGTGACCCTACACTGCATAGCTCCCAGCTTCATTGAAGTACACAATCCCCTTCACCGTGACATGGTAGCGATCCAGAAGTGGGTTATGTGTTTAGGTAGGTATAAAAACATATTTGTTTACATGTAAGTTTCTGCCCATCTGTTTTGTCCTCAGTCTTAGCCTATGTTTTATAAAAGTATTTTCTTTCTTTAATTCCTTATTAAAGTGACAAAGCAAAGAACCAGTGTACCCTACCCAGTGTCTATGATCCAGCTCATTTCTGTTCCCCTTACCTTTGCCCTTGCTTGAGTCACCAACTTTCAGGGATTTTGATATACCAGTCTCCTAGTTTTGCTCCTTACCACCTCTTGGTGTCACTACCCCTTCCTTACACCCCAGGTGGGAGATGAGCCTACATGCGGTCTACACGTACTGGGGGCAATTAAGATAACTGATGAGACTTGCTTGCACCATGGCCATACCTGTGAATTCCCCATGCTGGGCCTGGTGCCTTGGACATTAGTGGACAATGGGAAAGACTCCGGGGGGGGGGGGGGTAGGAGTTCAAGTATGATAAGTGGACGTGTTGTTTGCTTCCTGTTTAATGTTTGACTAGTCTTTCATTCAATCCCCTATAAAATGTATACCTATCCCCAATAAAGTGTTCTTCTGGTTGAAGATTAAAGAGTGAGAGTTGTTCTTCATTAGTTTATGGAATGTATTTTATAAGACATTAACACTATTTTTAAAAGAGAATCTCTGTACTCTGCCTGCGGTCACTGAAGATAGTGAAACCCATCCATTATGAGGACCTAACCTGTGGTAGTTCCAGAGTGTGTTGGTCCTGCTGCTCCTGTATTCTGATAAACTGGTGGCAGAGGAGGGATTTTCATTCTGACCTTACTGCTCTGTATAAGACATGATGGAGTATAATGAGCTCCCAATGCACAAACTCTGGGGCTAATCCAGAGTCAAGGAACCAAGATGACTGGGTCAAGCAATTTTCCAGGCACTCTGGAAGTTGTATGAGGTTTTACAAGAATTGGACCTACCCGAGGCTGGTTCAGTAGTGAAACTTACAGTTCCTGAGCAGCATGTACTTCCCTGGGTGAACTTAACTTGAACAATGAGGTGTCCCAGGGATATCAATGTGTTTGAGGAGGCTATTGAGGATATCAATGGGTGTTTACAGGACTTTGAGAGGCAATGCAGACTCCATCACATCGATCTAGAGGAATGAGATTGAATCTTGTTTGGGTTGCTGAGCAAACGAGCTGCAGAGCCTACCATGCCATCCCAGCAGAGGATTCTGAGGATTATAATGAGGTGAAGCGGGTGCTGCTAACACGATATGCCATTACATTTGAGACCTATCTCAGGCAATTCCGGGTCTTGGATCACCACCCTGACTCATCCTTAACCGAATGGCGCCTAGCCGACCAATATCGGGAGATTAGAGGAGACCACGTACCCTAGCTGTCTATTCAGTAGCTCCCCTCCTTTGAAGCTGTAAAGACAGATGGGTGCATGAGAGCCCTACAGCACCAGCTGTGCCCCAGCAAGAATCAAGAAGGGAGCTTTGCTGTCTTGGCTGTCAACACCCTATACAAATATAGAGGGATTGTCCTCAGAACCAGTTAGATGCCTGCTCCTTCCTGGCAAGTCTATTACCTTAGCAAATGGGTGGAGGAGAACCAAGAGGAGAGGGGGGTGATCAGTTCCATGATTGCCATGTTGTTGACGGCTGGAGAACCTTCTCTTGGCCAAACAGTACAGTTGCCAGACGCATATGTAACCAGTATTTGTGAATAGAAAGGCAACAGAAGGGTTTTGAGACTCTGGATCCTTTTGTTGTTTAGTCGTTCAGTCATGTCCGACTCTCCGTGACCCTATGGATCAAAGCATGCCAGGTACATCTGTCAGTCACCGCCTCTCTGAGCTTGATCAAGTTCATGTTCATTGCTTCAATGATCTCATCTATCCATCTCCGCCTCGGCCGTCCCCTTCTTCGTGTGCCTTTAATCTTTCCCAGCATTAGAGTATTTTCTAGGGAATCATGTCTTCTCATGATATGGCCAAAATATTTGATTTCAGCCTTAAGATCATAGCTTCCAGTGAACAGTTTGTCTTGATTTCCTGAAGTACTGATTTATTGGATGTTCTCACAGTCCAAGGGATTCTAAGCAGATCTGTCCTGAGTCAGCTAAGGTAGAATCTATAGCAAGGTGGCCCACCCCCTGAGAAAAGCGTAAGGTTATGGCATTCTTAAGTATGGCAGGCTATTAACGTAAATTTGTCCCTGATTACAGCACCGTGGCCAAGTTTCTAACTGAACTTACAAAGAAGCAGCTGCCCTGACTAATCAAGTAGACCCCAGCCTTAAAACAAGCTTTCACCACCCTGAAAACCACCCTCACCTTCCATCCAGTTCTGGCAACACCCAACTACAGCAATGCTTTGATAGTACAAACTGATACCTCTACCTCTGGTATCGTTACAGTAATCAACCAGGAAAACAACCAATGAGAGGGACATCTAGTGTCGAAGAACTTGCTGGTCCTGCTGATCTAAAATGGTGACATCCAGTTAATGAAAAGTACACATGTAAATTTCAGTTGATAGGAATTAAAAAAAGAGTGAAAATGTTAAATAATTTAGATTAAATGTTAGTTATTTTGCACTTCTAATAACTATATCTCCCATGATTAATCATCTTTCACATAATGGAATGATAAGCCACAAGAGCATTACTTGCTGGTATTCAAAAGAATAGTTATAAGAATTTAAAGGTGCACTTTAGTGGTCTTAAAAGGGGTCTATAAAGAATAGTTAGGTTTGACAAGAATAAAAATAAACCTTTATTTTACTTTTTGAGTGCATTTAAACAATTACTTACTATTTCTCAATGAACCCCTTTGCTGTAAAAGCTCCAGTTTTCTCCACCCCCTGAATGAAGTATGGTGGCTGTGATGTCACTTCCCAGGGATAAGAGACAAATTGAAAACTACTCTGAATTTCATATTAGTAGCTTGGAGCAGCGTAACCTGAACTGCTAGCCATGAACAAACAAACTTTCTAATCACCATCAAATATCATACTGAAGTTGAGGTATGCCACTTTAAATAGTCCCCCCCCCGGTGGACTATTTAACAACAACAATTAATTCAGGGGATAGAGAGATCTTGAGCTCATATAGCCTACAGGCATTATTGTCCAATATGCGATCAGACTCGCAAAACTGCAAAATACAGAATTATGAAAATCAATGCCAATACTGTTCTAGTCCATGTGGGTGGCCTGATATGTATTAACTCATTGATACCCGAGATTAATTTAACCCCGAAATGACACATAAAAATTATTTTTATTTCCTGATGATTTGCGGGCTTGAGACTGTTGTGCAATTAATTATAATGTCTATCATCACTTTCCCCGTAATTTACAGTGCAGTATTGATTTTTTACTTGCATTTACTGTGCTACGAATGGGTGTCTAATGCCCTTGCGAGTCCTCTCTAGCACTCCTTCATTTGCCATTTACGGGTGTGAAACAATTTGCGGGCTTGCGTAAATTGAGCAATTGAATAGCGATTTGTGATTTTAGCTTTGCGAAAGTGAGAGATCAAAGGCTTTTGGAGGGTGTAAGTTACGAGTATAACCATCGCAATATTTTCAAGAACGTAACTTGTAACGCGATCGGAGCCCTGCAAAAAGATGCCAATTGAATAGTAAATTACCTTGCGACCTCACAGGGCTAACGGATCTCCCGAATCCATTCGAATATGGACGAAAATGTTTTAGAAAGCAAGTTGCATTTGCCAGATTCCTACTGTGCAGACATAAATTATTCAGCATCCTCCCACCTTTGATCTTCTGGATCCAAAATGGTAGAGTTCTCAGCAACATAAACAGTAATAAATTAGAGGCTGTATTATTTTTCTATTTTCTTATTTTCATATGTTGTTCCTCAAAACAGTAAATTTAAAAAATATGATTACAATGGACCTGCTCTTCTGTTGGGAGTCGTTCCAAATTTCCAATCTGCCAGCAATGTTGTGTTTTCAAACATTACTTCTAAGCCTTACACCTTATAAATACAACAGCTTCTGCTGTAAAATCTTTCTTAAAGTGCAGAATCCCTTAATGTATTAGAATGTTTCTATCACTCAGTCTTTTGTTGATATTCCTCAATGCATTAACTTGTAAGTGTGCTATTAAAGATAGGGAGTTAAAGACACTTCTCCATAACAAAAAATGCCTAATGAGTTGTGAAAACATTTTAAGGGAAGGTGACAGTTTTTTTTAAGTAAAGGAGGTTTGTATGCTTTTTAGAACATCTGCAGGAGCCTGGAGTGTTTTCCTTTTGGTACTGGAATTCACATTTTATTAAAGATTTCCAAATAAAGCAATACCAGAATAAGGGTGTGGAAAATACTAAAAGTTACATATTTATACACATATTATATGATATTTGATTCAGATATAACAAAATGTACAAAAAAAAGAATACATTAAAAGGGACTCATAAAAATGATTTATCACTATAGCCCAATATTTAAAATATACTTGTTTAAAGAACTGTTTTTGGAATGTCATTTTGTTATATTTGAATCTGCTTTCAAATCTATTGTTTTGGTTTCTGTTGATCAACTTCCTGTCTGAGGGGCATAGCAACTGGGGCAGATGGAGGGACAAATACCCCATAGATTATAGGGAAATGGTCATATATACATACTTAAAACTGCATCTACCGGCCCTAGTTTGTATGGGAGGTAGGTGCCTTATTCCTGGTGTCTAGTAGGAGGACAGAGATCACAACGAGCATCAGCATGTGATCCCTTCCGCTCCATTCAAAATGTCACAAGATCTTGCAAGATAATCTTGTCTGATCTCATGAGACTCGGGTATCAGAATTATCCGGGAAGTCGAAGGGACAAGAGGTGAGGGAGAACTATTGGGAAATGCAGGGGACAGGGAGAAAACGCACAATGTATATATGGATATCTTGTCTTTGTTGTAGATAATCTAATAAAGTGCTATACCACCCCTTGCCTTCCTTTACACACCATTACTTCAAAACAGACACACTAGTACCCTTTGTCTGCTTGCATATTTACTGTAGAACAGTAGTACTATTGCTCAAGTAGTTTTTTTTTTTTTTTATTCTGCTGCACAATGGGAATCTGGCAGCTAACACTACCAGTGCTTTCACCTGGACTTATTGAAATGCAATGGTTTAAAAAGACACAACCACCTGAGAAAGTCTCTTTACATATTGTTTGGTAATGTAGCTGCTTCAATGAAAAGAAGAATCACCTTTTAGTTGGTTGGTAGATTATAGTAGTATCCATTTTTTCGTGCAAGGGGTTCCATATATGAGATAAAAGGCCTATTTATCTGTATGATCAATGCCACTTTCAAGAAACACTGCCACGTGAGTGCATGGGCTCACAAGAGAGCCAAAGGCTGAGAAACTGAGACTGTTGGCACAGGGAACTGGAATTGGCTGCATGCACAGGGTTCTTAAACACATTAATCAGGCATGTCCAACAGCATATTCTAAAATATTAAGAAATAATATATTATTAAATATGATATCAGAGTACCCAACTTACTATATTGCAAATTTCCAGATATCTTAACTAACATGGAATAGTATTCACTTTCATGTTTTCGGACAAAGTTATAAGGTGATGTAACTGAAGTATATGTAGAATATGAAGCCTTTGGCCTTACTTATGTGGAATTTTGGGTTCCTTCAAAGTATTATGATGAGGACAGCAATGAGATCAAATATACCATTTAGTAAGTGTCTTCATCGTTCCAGTGCAGTTTTAGCGGGTAGAAGTTCTGTATTGACTAAATCTTAGTTGTAGTGGTGTCCCTCTCCAACAACGAGGGGTAGCTAATATTTGGCCAAAGCTAACCTGGTTGGAGGTTCAGATAGTAGTGACATGACAAAATGATACCTGGGACATGGACCAAGATGGTGCTTAGTCGATATGAGCAGTAATCTACAGCTTAGTGAGAGCCAAAACATTTTTTATGTAGCGAAAAAGGCAGATTTGGCAAAAACAAGGGAATATTAGCAGATATGGGCCAAACAGGGTAGAACCATAGCTCTTTAGCAATGGAAATGTCCTTGCAGACATTAGGTAAGGACCATGAACTGAATTGTGGGGATTCTGGAAAGCCAAATAGTAATGTAAAATGATGGTACCTTGGGCATGGATAAGATCAGGCTTAGTAGATATGGGCTGAATGTGCAATAAAAATGCTAAGTGAAAGCTGAAAAGTGGTTACCTTGGGCATGGACAAGGTCAGGCTTAGTAGATATGGGTGGAATGTGTGATAGAAATGCTTAGTAAAAGACAAAACAACGTTACCCTTTACGTAGACAAGGTCAGGCTTAGTAGATATTGGCCAAATGTGCAATAAAAATGCTTAGTGAAGCCAAAAAGCAGTTACCTTGGGCATGGACAAGGTAAAGTTTAGTAGATATGGGCCAAACGTGCAATAAAAATGCTTAGTAAAAGCTGAAAAGTGGTCACCTCGGACATGGACATGGTCGAGCTTAATAGATATGGGCCGAATGTGCGATAAAGATGTTTAGTGAAAGGCGAAAAGTGGTAACCTGGGACCTGGACAAGATTAGCACTTAGTAGATATTGGCCAATTCTGGAACGTCAAGCTTGGTGAAAGACAAAAGCCATGGAGTCACCAAGGAGCTCTCTCCAAACGCAGGCTCAAAAAGTGATCTGAGGTAAGTGAGGAAGAATGAGCATGTTATTAAAAAAAGTGAAACTTACTTGTTTTAAAGCATTTTATTTGTATTCCCTAAGACCTGGGGCCATATTAAATTCCAAGCCCCTAGCGGCACTGGTACACCAGCAACGCCTGCGGGCTTAAAATTCGGCGGAGTTACAGAGCTATTAAATTATCCAAGCCTGCAACAGACGTGGATATATAGTATGGAAATTTAACATAAAAAAAAGCATTTTATATTGCAGATCTACAAGCTTGAGAATGTTGTGCTATTAATTTTAATACCTAACATCACTTTCCCTTTAATCTAAAATACAGTAATGTGTGGATATTTACATTTACAGTGCTACGGATAGGACTTTAACCCTCTTGCAGTTCCTCTCTAGTACCCATAGGCTTTTTGGCTCCATTTGCGGTTTATGGGTTTGAACGCCAGTGGATTCGTAGCAATTTAAAAGCAATTTGCGAACATAACATTTGCGGGCTTGACACATCAAAGGCTTTGCGGCAACGGAGTTCCAATTTCGACAGACGTAGGGTTTTTTCGCCTGTAACCCGCAGATCGTTTGCAGGTAGCTGTAAAAGCCCAATTTAATAGCTGTAAGTCTAGCGGGCTCCGTTAAGGGCTACGGGTTTTCACTTTGGGGGAATTTATTTGGGCTGCTAGCTGGCAAATCTTATCAAGCACTACATTTTTTCCTCTGCTGCTGAGTCCCTCTAGGAGTATTGTCTGTAAATTATAGGGACATGTGTTAGTGCTCACTGTTGATGTGTAATTAAGCCCCGAAGCAGACCTGTGCAGAGACATGCTCACGCCCCATAATTTGCATAGAGACCTCCTAGAGTGATTCAGCAACAAAGGAGAAATGTAGTGCTTGATCAGAGTTTCAAATGGAACTACAGGAAATAAAACTAAAACATTTTAATAATAAGCAAATTAAAAAAAAATAATAATATGCTCAAATCTGATTTTTTGGAATACTGCCTACATGGTCAGCATGCCTTTAAAAAAAAAAACTTTCATATAGTGATCTTTTAAGAACCTCAGTTCACAGCAAATCCAATTAAGGGGAACAGTCAAGTGCAGCTTTAGATTGCCTGACATTATCAGCCTTATTAAATTGCGATTTGGCAAATTTAAAAGGGCTCTATTTAAGCACATAGCATATTTTTTATACAGAAGTTTTTAGTTAGTGAAAACCTTGCTTTAGGATAGAAGTTGACTAACTAAAAACTTTTGTAAAAAAAATGCTATGTGCTTAAATAGAGCCCTTTTAAATTTGCTGAATCGCAATTTAATAAGACTGTATGATTGTTGTTGTTTAGTAGTTCAGTCATGGATGACTCTCTGTGACCTTATGGACAGCAGCACGCCAGGCACATCTGTTAGCCAATGACCCTCTGAGCTCCATCAAGCTCCATTTTTTCTTCAATTTACTCCTCTATCCATCTCTGCCTCCCAATTATTCGAGGGCCTTCAATCTTTCCCAACATCAGAGTCTTCTCTAAGGAATCCTGGCTTCTCATGATATGGTCAAAATATTTGAGCATCATCCTCATGATCATACTTTCCAGTGAACAGTCTGTCTTGATTTTATGTAGTATGGATTTGGAGTCTTCTCCAACACCTCAATTCAAGTGCATCAATTCTACTGCACTCAGCCTTCTTTATGGTCCAGCTCTTGCATCCATATGTTACTGCAGCGAATACCATACTTTTTATTATGCAGACCTTTGTTGATAAAGTAATATTTTTACAAGCTTGTCCAAGCTTGAAATAGCTTTCCTCCCTAGAAGCCAATGTCTGTCATGGCCACAGTCACCATCTGCAGAGATCTTGGATACCAGGAAAATAAATCTGTCACTGCCTCCATTTCTTCCCCATTTCTATTTGCCAGGAAGTGAGATTGCCATTTGCCATGATCTTCATCTTTTTAATGTTGAGCAGCAGGCCAGCTTTTGAACTTTTTTCTTTTACCCTCATCAATAAGTCCTTTAGATTCCTCCTCACTTTCAGCCATCAGACTAGTATCATATCTGAGGTTGTTGATATTTCTTCCAGCAATATTGATTCCGACTTTGGATTCATCCAGCCAGGCCTTATGCATAATGTACTCTGCATATAAGTTAAATAAATAAGGTGACAATAAACAACCTTGTCGCACACCTTTTCTGATCTTGAACCATTCTTGGTTCTAACCATAGCTTCTTGGTCCACGTACAGATTCCTCAGGAGGCAGATGAGATGGTCTGGTACTCTCATCCCTTTAAAAACTTGCCACATTTTTTTGTGATTCACACAGTCAAAGGCTTTAGATTAGTCTATGAAGAATAAATAAATGTTTTTCTGGAACTCTCTTGCTTTCTCTATTATCCATCGGGCAATGACAATTTGATCTCTTGTGCCTCTTCCTCTGTGGAACTCGGCTTTCACATCTGGTAATTCCTGGTCCATATATTGTTGGAGTCGAGCTTGTAGGATCATAAGCATTACCTCATTGGCATGTAAAATGAGTGCAATTGTTCGATAATTGGAGCACTCTTTGGGACTGCCATTTTTGGGATTGGGATGTAGACTGACCTTTTCCAGTCGATTGTCCATTGTTGAGTTTTCCAAATGTGGTGGTATAAGGCAAGCAACACTTTCACTTCATCATCTTGTAGAATTTTGAATAGTTCAATTGGGATTCCATCAACTCCTGCAGCCATGTTATCAGCAAGGCATCCTAGGGCCATCTCACTTCACTCTCCAAGATGTCTGGCTCCAGCTCATTGCACAAATTATTGAGGTCATCACTGCTATTAAGATCATTCCTGTCTTCTTTTAAGTCTATACCATTTTTGTTTATCATGCCAATTTTGGCATGAAAGGTGCCTTTGTGATCCCCAATTTTCTTGAAGAGATCTCTTGACTTACCCATTCTCTTATTTTCTTCGATCTCTGTACATCGCTTATTGTAGAATGTCTCCTTGTCTCTTCTTGCTATCCTCTGGAATTCTGCATTCAGTTGGACAAATCTTTACCTATCTCCACTACCTTTCGCTTTCTTTCCTAGAGCTACTTTAAAAGCCTTGACAGTTTGTTTCTTAGTTTTCTTTCTTATGGGGATATTCTTTGTTGCTGTTTCCTGAATAATGTTGCAAACTTCAGTCCAAAGTTCTGCACGCATTCTATCTTCTATGGCTCATTGCGAGGCTCGCAAGACTTTGAAAAAGGCTCGATAGTCGCTCATCGCGAGGCACAAATGACTTGAAGAGGGAGAGGGAGGAGAAAGACACAGGGGAGGAAGAAGGGGGAGAGAGTGGAAAGAGAGACAGGGGTGAGGAAGGGGGGGAAGGGAGAACGACGGCGCTCATCGCGAGGCCTGTAAAGTAGAGGGGGGGAGAAACTTGCAATGAGCACCGAAAGCGCTCATTGCAGCGTTTGCGATGAGCGCCAAAGGTGCTCATTGCGAGGCATGAAAGTAGCGGGTTGGCCGAGGCCAAAGGTGCTCATTGCGAGGCCCGCAAGTTAAAGGGGGCAGAGCCTTGCATTTTGTGGCAAACAGCATTGCCAGCCTTCAACTTTTATTGCCGTCATTTTTTTATAATTGTATGGAACCCTCTGGAATCAGTACAGTGTCAGGTGAGCAGTGTGGATAATGCAGCAATAATTCTGTTTCAAGTTAAAATTGTTGGCATAAAGTCAGAGACTAGAAGTAAGAGACAGGACAAGTAGGCATCCTGTAGCAGGAAAATGCCCTGGAAATCAGATTGTAACAAGATAGTTGGAGGTACAAAGCATGGCGGACTGCAAATTAACAAGAGGTCCATGACAATAGAAACTGTAAAGTTACAGGAGGTCGAGAATAGCATAGACTACAAAGTAGCAGGAGGTCCAGGACAACAATGCCTGAAGGCAACAGGAGGTTTGGGACAGCAAAGACTGCAAGTTACAGGAGATCTGAGACAGCGGAGACTGCAGCTAACAGGAGGTCTGGGACAGTGGAGACTGAATCTAACAGCCTGTACATCACAACAGAAACTGCAAAAAACAGTATGTCCTGGACAGCAGTTTGCAGGTAACAAAGACCATAGGAGCAGGAGTTACGTGTGGACGGACTGCAGGGGTAGGGGCCACAGAAGCAGGAGGTTGTAATGAACATGCTACAGGGGCTACATCTAATAATTCCACCAACTATCACATGCCAAGCGCTGGATATAGCCATCAATGTTGACATCTCCTCCATAGCACCAAAACCCCTAATCCACTGCCTTGGGAGGACACTGGATTCAGCACTCTCCTTCACTCCTCACATATAACTTCCCAAAAACTGACTTTGTAACTCTGAACCTCCAAACTCCATTCATTTTCTAACACTAGAAACAACTAAATCCCTAACTTACTTACTGTTCATTTATCACATTGACTACTGCAACTCACTACTAATTTCCTCTTACTAGACTCACCATTTTCTTCTGTCTTAAAAGTTCAACGTAAAAGAGTTACTAGAGTATATCCCACCACCCATTCTCTCAATAATTAACATAAAAAGCAAAATAATTTGACATTCATGCTTCTCTCTAGACAGTTCCAAATCATCAATGCTGATTAATGATGTTGATGTTATTGGAGAGACATTCGGTGGATAAGTGGTTGTGCCATTCATGTGAGGCCTAATGTAAAAGACACAGTGAGGAGCTTGAAAGTCAGCTTCTGCCTAAAAATTCTATGTTCAAGCTCAGTTATGTTACACTTACGTATAAGTAAATGGCACAGAGCTCAGCCAACTGAACCAGCTTATCAGGAATCCCGTCGCTAAGGTTCTAGCTCTGTAGAGGTTGAAGATGTCTCGACACCTGAGTACCTATGGATCATCAAGCCAGCCACAATACAGAATACAGTTGTACAGCTAATGGACACAAAGTTATCCCAATAAGGCAATAAACAACCACTTCAACAGGATATGGCCACATTATTTCTGAAGGGATTCTTACACCCCTCCAAACAATGACAACCAGTAAATCATTAAAGAGTTGGCCACCCCACCACATTTCTGCGTTTCTTCCCCTTATGCTTTCCAATCACAACCCTGTTGCTTAACTGTCTGCTCCAATCCCATCCCTTTGTGCAGGTGGGGAATGTAGACAGGATCCCCCTCTGAGCAGAGGTGCCAGATAAACTGGGGATAATTCAATCATCCTCTCCCCTGCTGTTGAGCTCAAGTCTCCAGGCTGCCCTTGGGCTAAGACTTGAGAGGGGATCATTTAATCAGTTTCTCCCCTGCTGTTATCTGCATGCTGGTGGGCAAACATCTCCAAGCTGCCCTCGGGCTAGGACTTGTAGAGAGGGGGATACTAGGCAGGCATGAGCAGGGAGGGGGCGGTAGATATGAAAGAGTGTGTTTTAGCTCTTTTAGCAAGGAGGTAACAGGTTGGCCATGGGTCCATGACAGTAATGTATTTTTTGTACCCTAATTGGGACAATTGCTTTCTCCATTTAAATATGTATTGGCCTTTAAAAATCACTGTCAGTTACTATAGCACTTATACAATTATTATAGCACAGCTATAGTAAATATCCATCTTCACTGATTTCAAATAATATTATTCCATTGTTTGGTTTTGTAAACACATTGGAATAAAAAAAATTCAAATACATTTTCAGGCTTATGAAGAACCAATTACAAACTAGCTCCGTGTCCATTGTAAAGTTATTCTGCCACTTTACAGAAATCATGCAGTGATTATGATCGAACCACTTGGCTCATTGGCCGGCAAATTACATTGTCATGGTGCAATATATGCATATAGCCACTGGGTGAGGACTTAACTTTGCATTCAGCATGGGGTAAAGATAGCTTCTGGATTTTTCTGAATGCATTTGCATTAAAATATTGGTTTCTAAACTACCTTTAATTTTTACCATAACCAACACTTATAAACATATTAACACTAGAGCACAGAACTATGGTTTACAACACTATGAAATACCCTTATTAACCTTATTACAGGAGCCACTTTAAAAGCTATAGGTACTTCCTCCAGGCTAAAATACAACATGTCCTAATATGAGAATGAATTTAGATGTCTATAATTTGTGTGTGTATTTTAGTAAATCAAACATTAGTTCAACTGCTCATAGGGTATCAATGAAGCATGATAATTGTGTATGGTAGAACAATAGGGTTTAATCTTTTGTGAGGATAGGTTTCATGTGTAAAACGTAATGGTGACCATAAAAAGATCACACAGTGCAAGGTCACAAGAACCTAGGCAAGGGATTGGGACCTTGCAGAACCATTTTGGAGTATATAAAAGGGGTTGTGTCATTCCATTGAGCTATTTTGTGGTAATTGGGGGTTCTAAGCTTGTTATACAATGGTGTATGGAAGACTGCAGTTTGCACATGTGCAACACATTGATCACAGACCATGCTAGGGTGTCCCTATTACTTGTTCATGAATATTTAACACTGTAGCAGAAATTGAGAATTTCCTGTTTGGGAATACAACATTCTGTGGCATTCATTATAACCTATGCATTTCAACATGATCAATTATTGCAAATCTTAACAGTACTACTTATCCATGTTGAATTTTTGTGTACATGCTAAAAACTAGACATATTAGTTCACATAAACTGTTGGAATATGTGTATTAAAAATCCTAATTAATCACCTAATTTGCAAGTCATTTACTACCATGTGGTATCATTATCAAGAACCCCAAGTATTTCCTTTGTCTTCATTAACGTATATACACGCTATTAAAACAATAATATTCAGTCATGAAATTATTATAAAGTATTATTGGGACGTTTTTCATGTATGATAGAAGTCAATTATAACTATTTGACACCTATTGTTAAACAAAGTAGCAGAACCACTAAACAAATATGGCCGAGGTTAGAAACACTAGTCGGGTTCTCCATCTATTGCTCCACCTCATCACGCCCTGAATAGCTTAGACCGTTACCTCCCCCTCGTCCAATCAGATTAAAAGTAGAAACGCGCCATCCAATAACAGCTCCGGATCTCTATAAAGAGGCGTGGCTTATGCATGTC